>JAVJIF010031382.1:0-350700 GCA_038442645.1 Agave tequilana
AGGACTACCAGGAACCGACAGAAAATTGTCAAAGCAAGGAGGTTCTCGAATCGTCGGCCGCCTAAAGCCCAGAGACTAGCGATTCCCTTACATCGATTATGTCCTGTATGGCATCTTGCCTGAGGACACCAAGGAAGCGGCTGCCATTCGAAGGAAAGCCCCCAAATTCTACTATAATGCGATTACACGAACATTGTATCATCGATCGCACGACGGATCTTGCTCCGCTGCCTTTCACCAAAAGAGGCACAGGAAATATTGACAGAAGCCCATGACGGTATGTATGGAGCCCATCAACCTGGCCCAAAACTTGCATATCGACTCCAAAGGCTGGGATATTATTGGCCTAAGATGATCGCTGATGCCATCACTCATGCCAAAAGATGTCACGCCTGCCAAGTACATGGCGATTTCATTCATCAAGCACCAGGGTACCTTCACTCTATGACCTCCACCTGGCCATTTGAGATGTGGGGGATGGTTGTGGTTGGCCCATCAGCCCACCATCATCAAAAGGACATCGGTTTATTTTGGCAATAACCGATTACTTCTCCAAATGGGCTGAGGTCATTCCTTTGAAGGAGGTGAAGTCATCTGATGTGATCAAATTCGTGAAACATCACGTCATTTACCGTTTTGTTGTACCTTGACGAATTGTCCATGACAACGGACCCCAGTTCATCAGCCAGGCTTTCCAGAGATTCTGCGCCAAGTTCAGAATCTAGAGTGTGTCCTCAACGGCATACTACCCCGCCGCTAATGGTCTTGCAGAAGCTTTCAACAAGACTATCGGCAAACTTCTCAAGAAATTCGTCTCGAAAAGTCAACGTGACTGGGACGATAAGCTAGGTGAATGCTTATGGGCTTATCGCACAACTGTTCGAACCCCAACCAAAGCTACACCATTTTCTTTGGTATACGGGTGTGAAGCTGTGCTTCCACTGGAAATCCAAATTCCATCTCTACGCGTCGCCTTGACAGCAGAGATGACAACAGAGGAGAAGCATCGACAGTGACTCCGGGAATTGGAGGCCTTAGACGATAAGCGTCTACAGGCCCAACAACAAATCGAGCTTTACCAAGCTCGAATTATCAGAGCCTTCAACAAGAAAGTTAAAGTGCGAACTTTCAAGAAAGGCGATCTTGTCTAGCCGTCAGAAGACCCATGGTGATGACGCACAAGACAAAAGGAAATTTCCAGCCCAAATGGGAAGGACCATTCGTAGTAGAGTCAGTCTACTCAAATGGATCATATCGCCTCATAACTTCAAACGGCGATACACTTATGATGCCGATCAATGACAGATTCCTGAAGAAGTATTATCCTTAATAGTACTCCTCCTGATCAAGTTAAAAGTACACCTCTGATCAAAACAAGAAGAGTTTCTTCATTAATATCCGACGCCTTCGACGGCTAAGGATAGAGGAAAATGTTGGCTTCTAAGCCTAACATAAGTCTTCGACAACTCATCATGCTGAGGGGAATAGCATGGCTAGCCCAACTTAAACGGTAGTTGGTAAAGGCACCTCAAATCTGTTGATAGCTGAGGGTTTGCTAAAAATCCTAAGTGGACTTGACTCCACTCTCCCCTCCAAAATCCCTTACCAATTCTCATCCACAGAATGGTAGGTCTATAAAATACAATCATTATCAAGTTAACACTATACCTCTGGTAATGAAAATTTTTAATACCTCTTGTCGAGTACAAACTTTGCTTGTCAACTCTACATGGAGTAACAAACTTTCAAACTTGCCAAGTTAACATTATACCTCTGGCATTTCAAAATTCACTTGTCAATTCTCATCAATAGGATGACAGGTCCTCAAATTGCTCATATCACAAATCAATTTCTGTCAAGTTAATACCACACCTCTGACAAATTACTGTTAAGTTAACATTATACTTCTAAACAGTACATCGAGTTTCTGTCAAGTTAACATCACACCTCTGACAGTCATCTTTTCTTCAGTCTTCCATATCGAAGCTGAATAAACAATGCTAAGTTTAACACTACACCTCCAGCATCCAGGTCATTGCTAAGTTCAACAATACACTTAAGGCCATGACTTCCCTTGGATTTCCTTGTCAAAGTCGAGATGACCAATGCCAAGTTTAATATTACACCTCTAGCATTACCCCCATTGTCAAGTTAAACATTACACCTATGAGTGACACTTTTAGTTTTCCCAAATAAAACTGAAAAGCTTTTGAGTCAGTTAATATCACACCTCTGACTCACATCCTTGTCAAGTTAACATTACACTTCTGACAAGACAACATTCAACCCGTTAAGTTAATATCACACCTCTAACAGTAAAAACTTTCCTAGACTCCCCGCGAGCCTAGTCTCACTTGTTATTCTCCTCAACAGAACAATAAGTCTACCTAAAAACATTGTTAGGTTAACATTACACCGTTAACAATGTTTTCATCAACTCTCCAGTTGAGCTTAAACCTTTGATAAAAGCTCACCTTCCCTGGGGGTACCAATTCAACCTGTTACTTTCTTTTATAAAGTGGCAGGTCCACCAAAAATCATTTTATCCTTGTCAAGTTAATATTACACCTCTGACAGTATTATGGGTTTCCTGAAATAGGATCTTTCTCCATAAAATTTGACTTGTTAAGATTATCATCATAGTTTTGACAAGCCAAAGATTCTTTGCTTCTATGCGTCTGACTAAAAGAAAAGAGAGTTCAAGACGATAGAAGAGACAAAAAGAAAAGTGTCACTTTTATTTATATCCAGGTATATGAAAGTGATACAAAACGCTCTCTTATACAATGAGATTGAGTGTTACAGTTAAGGAGTACAAAGAAGTCCTCTCTCTCTCTCAGAGGTTGCACTCACTCTACAAAGCTGCATACAATTCCAAGTACAGGATGTTTGGAAGGCACCAAAGTAGGATCGGACATTGTGGCAATGATCAGAAGCTGGTTGCACCACGATGCATGATGTAAACATCGAAGAAGTCTCTGGTTGACCAGAACAATGGTGTTTCTTGAGGTCGAAAGGCAGCAGAATCTTCTGATTCCACCTGACCATCCGAAGTGGGGGTATGATCCTTCGTTGATGAACATCTCTTCCACCAGAAGGTTATTCAGTAGCCATGGAGTTTTCCTCGATGTCACTTCTGGGGTAAGAGAGGAGGTTTTGAGACCTCCCAGGGGATGCTACCCACCTCTATATCCACCGTTACCCCCGCCGTCATACTCACTCTGACCATGCCATGCCAGCAAGCATGACTGGTGCATCGCGTCCAAGAGATCTTGGCGAGGGTTAAGTCCCCGTCAGGGACCATGATTTCTGCCCTTGCGGACGACGGGGACCATGATTTCTTCCCTTGTGGACGAACATCGAACAAGTTCGCCGCCGAAATATTCTCCCAGGGGCCTGGCAAACATAAGAAAGGATGATCAAGCCTACCTGCAAGAAGCAACAAAATTAGAAAATCCAAAGCTTAGTGTACTTCGATAGAAAACACTAAGTGACAGACGCAGCTATTGCTGATGACTTCAGACGTAGGAATAGCCCATGCAGAGAGCCAAACTTCTATGGAGGCAGAAACAGACGCGAATCAAAGCTGTGATATACGCGGAATTTGAACGCGATTAGTTCCACACCCATGTCTAAGATGCAAGACGCAAAGAGAATCAAACGCGAAAATTGCCGTCTCCCTGTTGGATGAACAGGAGTTACAAGATTCAGGCCTGAGACCTCCAGTCTGAGTTGAGATTCTCCTAAGTTGACAGCCTCAAGACGCGAGCTCCATATGCAGAGCCTGCGGCCAGGTGTCTAAGTCTACTATACTCGCGTCTAGAGAAGTATAAGTCAATAGCGCAACTTCCAAAAGAGGAAGGCACCACTGACTTCAGGAGAAAATCCAGATGATGAATCTCTTTAAGATATTAAAATTCAAACTTAGTCAGACTAAAAATATTATGGCGAGTCGGGACGGCGTACCCGCAGAGGCCTCTATTAAGAGTTGAACTCTCTGCATCGAAGCGCGGACATAAAAAGTGCTCAAGGAGACGCTTTCTGTTATTGAAATCACTTGACAGTAGTAATCTTCTGAAGAGACCAAACAGAAGCATGAAAGCTCTGGGTCATCTTCATCCATGGAGGCAAGCCCCTGGTAAAGTCCTTGAAGGGAGAAGATGGAGTCGCTCAGAGCACTCGCTGTTAAAAGAGAATAGTCCAAGTATGGGACTGCTAAAGGAAGGGGGTAAGCCCTATTTATAGGCGAGCCATAATGCCCATAATTAATGGCTCACTAATCAGAACCGTCGGCCTTAATGACCGCACGAGCGTCAAAGTCCAATGGAAGGCTGACGCGTGGAGCGTCGCTTCGGGAAGCGTCGAAGACGCAGATCTCCAACTGCCAGCGCCGGTTTGGCATTAAAAGGCATTAACGCCCAGGCCCAATAAAGAGCCGACGCGTGGATGGTCGCTCCGGGAAACATCGAATGGTGCGAGTCCCCAATCGTCAACAACGATTGGATGTTTAAAGATCCGATAAAACCTTTATGACAGGTTGCATGTAACGTCTGGGAAGTTGCACCAAAACGCAGGCATGAGGCCGCATTCAGGAACCCGCGTCCCTTTTTCAAAAAACGGCGTCCTCCTTAAGAAAATTCTCCGCGTCTCTTGGAGTGATTCAAAGCTGCGTCCATCAACAAAAGGGACCCATTCTGGGGGTCTCAGTGGGAAAGCGCATAATAAGAGGAAGCTGCGTCCTGAGGCTTGAGTCTTCAGCAAAGAGGCCTATCAGATTCACAGATACCTTGGAGCTGCGTCGACATGGTGAGTTGATGATGGATTTGCACCGGGTCAAAGACCCAGCGTCGCGTTCTCTTATATGTCTGCGCCAGTTTTAAGGAGCGTAAGACCACATTCTTGATGCATCCTGATTCCTGCGCCTGGATAAAGTTAAGGACTGCGGCCAGTGAGTCACACTCAAAGCTGCGTCTTTCGCGTCAACTTGAACCGCGTCTTCACTGGCAGGTCAAAGTCGCGTTCCTCAGAACGCGTCTCTCTTTGGAACGACGTTGCATCAAACGAACTTAGTTCCACCTAAGTCTGTTATTCACAGTCAGTAAGGGAGCACTACCAAAATCTGTGATTGAGAGGTTGGATTCATCTACAGCGGGGCAATGAAGGTGGAACAAAAATTTCAACGACTTTTATTATTTAAATATGATAAAAGTAAATATAAACACTCTTGGTGAATAGAGTGTCCTTTTCTTTACAAAAACGAAAAGAAGAAGAAGGCTAAAAATCCTGGTTCGCCAAAGAACGGATTTGTTCTCTAAGGCGATGTATCTCATGTTGACGCGCCTTCTCAGCTTCCATGAGAGCCTAGGCCCGTAGCTCCTCCTCGGATAAAAATCTCTTCGCAGCCAGCTGCACTCGTAGGGATTCCAGCTCGGAGGAATTAACAGAGAGATTTTCCTCAACTTGCGCCTTGGCAGCCTCTAATTCCGCTAGCCTCTTTTCGAAAATGGCCAACTTCTGTTCATTGACAGCAATCAAGGCCTCAGCTCTGGCTATGGTAGCTCGAGCATCGAGGATAACCTACTTCGCAGCCTGCATGACCATCTCGGACTCCTTTGACTCGCCAGTTAGCTTTCGATGGTCAGCCTGGAAACATTAGAAGACGGGTCCTTTCAGCTATCTTTCTTCATCTCCTCTTCGCTCTTGCTCTTGAGCAGCAAGGAGCCTGGTCAGAGTTTCCTGGGCCTCGTGAAATGAGCCAGCATCCTCCAGGGATCTAAGCTCTTTCAAGTCATGTCCCAACTGCTCCACCAGCAGCAGACACGCCTTGGCTGGTGAAGGGCCTCCGGCTAAATTGATGTTCTCGACCAGATTTCCGAGAACATCCGGGCGAATTCGAAAGAGCTATTCCCAGACAGAATGATATCAATACATGATCGCATAGAGGCAAAGAACTGCTGCACCACTTGACGTGTCAGTTCCCCCCATGGTATCACCGCCTGGGAAAATTTCTGCTGAAGTACTCCCGATCTCCTTTCTATCACAGGGCGAGGGATGTAAACCGATTCTTCCGGTATAAGAGTCAGGCTAACGGCAGGTACGGCAGGAGCAGGGGTAACCCCCGGCGCTTCTGGGGCTACTGTATCTGTAGAAACCTCCACGGCGGATGAAGTAATAGCAAGCCCGACCTCTTCAGGTTCCTTGGCCAAGGTTTGAGTGTACGGCCTTCCGGGAGGCACTGACTGCCAAATCTTCTACCTGAGCTTCCTCGGTGCTCTCTGCAAATTACCAGAACATCAGCCACGACGGTAAAAGGAAAATATTCAAAGCATCAATGTTTCCTTACCAAGTTGGGGGTTCAAAGGTGGCGGGTTCTGGGGCGAATCTTGCAGAGTGGAGGCCTCCCCGACTTCGATAATTCCTCTCGTGAGGCACCCAGCAATAGGAACCTCGACTCCCTCCTGCTGGGCCAGCTCCTGTATCATCTCCTCAATATGGGAGGAAGCCGCGGCCTCGCTAACAACGACCAGCCCGCAACATGAAATCAAAAGGAAAAGAAAACGTCAAATTCTTTTCCCTAGTTAAAAAGAGGAGCTAGGTTAACAAAATGGCGGAAAGAGTACCTTCAGCAGAAGCAACTGCAGCTGGTGGTGACGTCGTCACCGGATCACGCCTATATCTCCTCCTCCGAGATATGTGAGAATTTACTCGGATCCGGAAGAACAGGTTCATCGCCAAAATCGACCTCATCACCTGAATCATATCTATCCTCTCCGGATGATGAGGACGATAGTTCAACGTGAGAAGCCTCAGCAATTGGGGCCTTGCCGCCAAATACCCCAGTAGTAGGGCTGGGGTCAATTACCCGTGAGCTGGGCATTAAAATACCAGGGGACCCGGGCTGTTGTGCCTCATCCCTCCTCTCTTGAGCCGAAGAAGACCCAGGCTGAGTTGAGACCCCTGGAATCTCAACATCATCCATGCTCATCAGGTCAACTTCGAGCTGCTCAGCTTCATCAGCTGAGGTGGGTTCGTCAGCGGCGGTGGGTTCGTCAGCAAATTCCCCTTCTTCTAAGAATGCGGGGCCCCTGCTGCGCAATCTACGAGTGCGAACAAGAGGGGCACTATCCTCCTCCTCCTCTTCCCTCTGCTCCTCAACACCAGAAGGGATGGCCTCGGACAACGAAACTTCGCCCGTCAAGTCTCTCCGGGCCTTCTTGGGGGCAGGCTCAACGATGGAAGTAGAGCCCTGAGGACGCTTATGCACTGCCTGTCGACCCTTCGCTGCTCTCGGTTCCCCCTTGACACCCTTCTGGCCTCTCTTTGAGCCGCCCGATATTCATCGACGCCTCGCGAGCGCTTTTGGACACCGACTTTGCTTCATAAGATGCATTGATACTCTCAGTGCACGAGTACTCCCGGCGAGAAGTCAGGCATTTGGTTGGCTTGGAAGTACCAGGTGCAGAAGCTGAGGCTTGTACAGCCTTTCGGTCCCTTGGGAGGCAGACGAAAAAGCGCTTCCGTCCCTCCAGCCATGCTATAATACCAAGCCCGAGCACCTTCAAACAAATTCTCACTGAAGGCGAGATGAGCATTAGGGTTGCCGACATATAACTGATCATAGCCGAACTGTCGGGCGAAGCGATTCGGCATGTATGGCTCGATCGTGCACGAGTTCCCTTGCCAAAAAAGCACATACCCAGGCCGAATATTGATCAGCCACCAGAAAACTCCCGACGACAGCCTCGTGAAGTTGTCTGGACCTACCAGGTCGGCAAATTGATCCCCATAAGCTGCACCAGTAATCTCGGGGAAGCAGCGATTGAGCTGGTAGTTCGAAGCAGCTAGAATGCACTTCCGAATGAAATACATATAAGTATTACACCAGCTTGAACTCTCCAACCGCTTTACGAAAGGGATAAACCCCTCACACCAAGACACCGGCATCATCAGGGAGGGACAGTGCATAACGTACCAAGCCATTAGGTACGTGTAGGGAAGCTCAACCCGAGGGTTGGGACGCTTTACCATCGGCCTCCCCTCTGAGTCAACCATCGGCTCACCCTGGGAGTCAATAACCTTCTCTACCCTGCATAGACCCTGAGTTAAGGCCCGCAACCCGCTTTGAATACCGGCCGCCATGGCCGGGAGGAGGGTTATGGACCTACCATAAGCCAGGAGCACCGCCGGATACACCACGTCGGCAACGATTACTTCATGTGGCAGTGTCGTTACCACGCAGCGCTTCAACCACAACATTAGGAAGCCCGCTAACAGTGCCCGATTGAAAATAGGGGTCCGGGCTTGGAAATGGAAACTTTCGAAAACCGTGTCAGGTTTGAAAGTATCCTCGTTTGACTCTGTGGTGTAGGAGTCTACAGAAGCCTTGATCATGTCGGCAATCTCTTCATCAGAGCTGGGAGCTAGTCGGGTCACTGGTTGGTCCTTCTGATTGACACCATTAAACAAGTAGCTTGCCCAAGACAGCTGCTTAACTCCCCTCGTCCTCCAAGAGGTTATCTGGCCGCAAATGTGGAAGTGACATAACACCTCCCAATAAGTCTCGTACACCCGAGGAAACTCTTTCTTCAAGAGGTGAAGCTCCTCAGAGGTTGGGACGTATTCCTCATAGGGAGTATCCCCCATTGCCAGCCCCGAGACTTCGTGCAGCTCATGCAGGGCAAGACCCATCTCTCCAACCGAGTAAAGAATGTCCCCGTCAGAGGATTGTAACGCTCCAGGATCCCAAAGAAATTTTGAGAACTCGGTGGAATGCCATACTGTATGGCCCTGACCGCTTGGTACAACTCCACATGCTCCAACAGACCTCCAAGATCGGCAAGGACAAAGCTCACCATCCTGCCCCACCAGTACTTGTCAGTGGAATGAATCCACCCAAGCGGACGGAAATCGACCGGAAAGTCACCCCTGCCTTCATGAATACGTTGAGGAAGTTGTGGGGCCGAGTTTGGAGTTTCTCCTACTGGGTGCTCGGACCTGAGCAGCCCAGGAAACAGGCCGAAAGCCTCCTTCTCATGACCAGCATTATATACCTTCCTAGAGCCCAGGGTGCCGAGAGAAACTTCGGGGACAGATCGGGTGATCGCCCACGGCATTGGCCGAGGGACAGACATATGCTGGAGATAAGATAGTGGGTACATTCTCTCCATGTTCGGAAGAAAGAACCTTCTACCCTCTATCTGACGAAGCCATTTATAATCTCCGTCATGCAAGGTATAGCCACCCTCGCTAATGTTGTCTCTGAAGAAGAAGACAGGTTTCTTCATCGGAACGCGAGAATCCGTTGTGAATGCCACGTCAGTCATGAGCTCCCGGAGGGTTGCCGGGTCAACTTTGGAGAGCCTCTCCCTTCGCTCCCTCGACTTGTCAGCCGTCACGGGAGCAGTCCTTTGCAGCACGAAGGTTAAATCGCGGTCAACACCACCTACATGCCCGAAGTGGCACTTCTTGGGGAGTGGATTGGAGGAATATCGCACTGCATAAGAAAATGACACTTGATCAGAAGTCTAAACGAAAATGATTAAGTGTCTATAATTCAGACGCGAAGAAATTTCAGACGCAGAATTGTCAAAATCCGTGTCCGACCTGAGGACCATGAGGCCAGCATGGAGTCCGTGCTTTGAAAATCCAAGACTTATGAAAAATCTCTAAGTACTTGGACTCAGGCACAAGATTCATGAAAACCAGCGTCTGATGTCACAAAATGCCAGAGTCAAATCTGCGTCCGAATCTTTCACAATTAGAAACATTCTAAGTGATGAGTCCGGAACGCAAGGCTTACTGGGGCCCTGTGTTCAACACAAATGCATACTCAAGCAAATAAAAGCAGCAGGGTCATCAAACCCGTGCCTTGACCGCGTCTAAGAATCAAACACAGTTTCGAATCCGCGTTGGTAGTTCTTCTTCTAAAAAGAAGATTTTTAGAGTTATAAGAACTCTATAAACCCTTCTAATGGCGAAAATTAAGCCTGATGGGCGTTATACCTGAGATAGGGGCTTCCTGCATGGAGGAACCGCCCTTTGAATCTCAGTGGCGACCGCCTTTGAAGATGAGGCAGTTTGCTTGGCCTTGGGTGCCATGGCTAATCAAGAATCCGATGTTAGATGAAGAAGAAGAGAACAAAGAGAGCTCCTTTCTCAAACCCTAACAGATGCAAGCGAAGACGAAAGAGAGATTAATAATGACTCTCTCAATGACTGTTTGCCCTTTATAGGCACGGTGATTCGCAAAGATACGCGGCGCTTGGCTCGACGCCAAATCACCGCCTGACGCGTGGACAGTGCATTTAATGCAGCGTGAAGTTCGCACGCCAAAAAGAAGGTGTCCCGTCGGCTCCACAGGACACGTGGCAGTGCACTCATGGCATGGCACGGATTCGCACCCAACAGTCGCGCCTCTTCAATGGACGCACCCCCTAAGCATGGCCATAGTTGCGTCCAGAAAGTCGCGTCTTTACTCCAAAAGATGCGTCTCTCCGAAGTTCACATCCTTCCAACCCAGACAAAAATCGCGTCTGCCTTATGGAATAACAGTCGCGTTTTCATCCCAAAAGAAAGTCGCATCTTTAAAAGCAGTACTATCTCTGCGTTCTAAAAGAACTGGCGTTCAGTCCTTGCTTTTACAAATCAGTTCAACAGTACACTGGCACAAGCAGACGACCATCCACTCCTGGCTTAAAGTGCCCCACGACAGACTTAAAGCAACCGGGGAGGTTTAGACTGTGCATCTAGACACTCAACACGATCAACTTTGGTAGCTTTAAAGAGATCCACAGTACACTCACGAAGACCATACTCCAGATAAGATCAAACCCGGAGCATTGACAGTCCAGTCATAAGGGTGAGCTCAGCTAGAGTCCAAAGTATTTCGAAATCCGTCCCACTTAACTGCGGAATGTCGAAAACTTTGGAGGGGGTTCTGTAGGCTGTCTAAAAATCACTAAAAGACAAGCCATTGAAAAGCAGAATTTTGGCCGCGTCTCAACACCAAGGCGCGAGGCTTCAAACCCGCGTCTCAGCATCAAGGCGCGAGGGTTCAAACCCGCGTCTCAGCATCAAGACGCGAGACCCGCGTCTCAGCATCAAGGCGCGAGGGTTCAAACCCCGTCTCAGCATCAAGGCGCGAGGCTCGACTACCGCATCTCAGCATCAAGGCGTGAGGCTCGACAGCCGCGTCTCGGTTATAACTGCCCTGGTTATGGGGCCAGTCACCGCCCACATAGCGGGGAGGTTAACCCCCATTGTGGAGTGTTTTTAGGGGGCACGTTCACCCCTGATACCTCTATAAATAGCCTTGTTTGCTATTGAGAAGGGGTCGGTCGATTAGAGAGGAGAGATGAGAAGGAGAGTCCAACTCTTCAGCTAGCTTGTTGTGCTTAAATTAGTCTTTGCCGACAATCTCCTTGAGAGTTTTGGTCGACAGAGCTGTGTTACTCCGTCAACCACCCGAAGAGAAGAGCCCCGGAAGATCTCAACGTTCACCCGGTCAACGGAGAACAAGATTCACTCTCCACCGCCACTCGAAGAACCCAGCCTTAAACAAAGGGAGGATTCAAGGCTCAACATCCTCCCTCCCTTGTAATCGGAATACTGATCTGTTGTAATCTTCTATCCAATCAAAAGAAGTTTGCAATCGAATCCTCCTTTTCAGACGCGTACAATCATCCCTCATGTTTCTGAGGAGTCTTCAGATTGGAGCTGTAATTAGTCTTTCCTTTAATTGTTTTGCAGTACATTCCTTTGTCCATAAATATTTTTCTCCTTTTCTGGTGGCCTTCGTCAACAGGGCTGCAACCTTAGAGAAGTCCTGGATAAATCTTCTGTAATATCCGACTAGACCAATAAAGCATTTAATTTTGTTAGAATTGGCCAGTCTTTTATTGCCTGGATCTTGCTGGGGTCAACTAAATTTCCTTCTTTCGAAACCATATGACCAAAAAAGCTATACAGTCTAACCATAACTCACGCTTGCTCTGCTTAGCATGATGTTGCTCCTGTCAGAGAGTCTGCTATACTATCCTCAAGTGTTCTGCATGCTCTCTATCATTCTTAGAATATACCAAAATATTATCGATGAATACAATGAAAATTGATCCAGAAATGGGGAAAATCTGATTCATTAAATCCATAAAAACTGCTGGGGCATTGGTCACTCTGAAGGGCATGACTAGAAATTCGTAATGACCATAGCGAGTTCTGAATACTGTCTTCTGAGTATCCTCTTTCTTCACCTTCAGTTGATGATAACTCGATTGTATATCCAATTTAGTAAATACTCGGGCCCCATGAAGTTGATCAAAAAGATCATCAATTCTGGGTAAGTTATACTTATTCTTGATGATAATCTTGTTCAACTCTCTGTAGTCTATACATAACCACTTACCACCATCCTTCTTGTTGGCTAATAACACTGGAGCTCTCGACGGTGAAGTACTTGGTCTAATCAATCCCTTATTAGAATATTCTTGCAACTGTTTCTTTATAATCTCTAACTTAGTGGGCACCATTCTGTATGGAGCTTTAAATATTGGAACTATGCCTGGAATGGTATCAACAGAGAACTCAACTGCTCTGTCGGTGAAAGTCTTGAGATCTCTTCAAATACATCTAGAAACTCATTCCAAAATGGTACTCCCTTCTTCTGAATCTCAGCAGTAGTCATCTGTGTCTTTCTCTTGGCAGACTTATGTTCTCCATCAAACTGAAACTCAGCTTGATGTAGAATCTTGAAAATAATTTTCTTGTTCTGACAATCAATAACCGCATGGTATTTGCTGAGCCAAGTCATACCTAAAATCACGCCGTACCCTCTAGTATCTAGTAGAGCATATCTATTGCTAATGTCCTGTTACATAATTCTACTGGGCAATCTATACAAATTCTATTGGAGATGACTACCCCATTACCAGTACTAATCTCCCACTTGTTATGCAAACATTCAACAGGTATAGAATGTAAAGTAGTAAAAACTATCTGATACATAATAATGAGAAGCGCCAAAATCAAAGAGAGCTAGAATAGGTTTGGAGTGTACTGTGATCTTACCTGTTATTACCTTTTTGAAAGGTTCTGCCTCTTCTGTTGTTAAGTTGTAAGCTTGTCCCCTTCCGCGACTTGCTGCAGTTCTGGCTCCCCTTTGGACTGGGCAAAAAACCTGTTGTTATGGAGGGAGAGGGGCCCTCCTAACTCCTGGTCCTGGGTTCCTCTGTCCAATGGGTACTGGAGGTGCTGGTAAAGTCTGGTACATTATCCCAGTTCTCTTTTGGGGATAGCTTTCTATTGAGTGGTCACCAGAGCCACGTGCTAGGCATAACCTATTTACCCTACAACAATCCTTTTGAAAGTGACCTAGTTTCTGGCAAAATTACAAACAAAAAATGGTTGAGTTATCTGGGGAGGGGCTAGTCGAAATGGTCATCTAATCATTGGGACCTTTGCAGCTCTGACTGGATCTCCTCTGTCCAATTGTTGAAATGGCCTTTTCATGGCTGGTTCCTTATCTGATTAAGATTTTGTTTGCCAGTCCTCGTTACACCTCTCGAGCTATAGTGAGGACCTGGGAATATATTTTTAGCTATTGAGGAATCAAGAGTAATTAAATATCCATTTGTAATCCCTACTAAAATCTGTTTGCCCGCTTCTCTTTGTCAACCACCATATACGAAGCAAAACAACTCAGCCTTAGAAACTCAACAGCATACTCATCAACAGATCAGTTCCATTGTTGAAGTCAGATGAACTGTTCTTCCATCTCTTTCTGAGCTATAGTAGGGAAAAATCTATCATAAAAGCTTTAGAGAACTGGTCCCAAGTGATGGTTTATCCAGTCTTGCTTCTTCAGCTTGCCACCAGGTTCTAGCTACATCTTTCAGTTGAATCTCAGCAACCTTGATTGCACACATTTATTGCATTATTCTTTATTATATTTTCATATTTATTAGGTAATAAATCTGCTAAATTTCTTGTCTTAAATGTCTATTTTGCAGAAGATAATTATAGGAAGAAAGAGGATAAAATCAAATAAATATCAGTTACATTCAGATTTAACTAGATTTATTTGGTTAGGGAGGATGATCCTAAATCCAGTTGATTAAATTCAGTTTTTGGTGAATCAAGTGGTTAAAGCTAAATATCAACCGAAGACATCGTCAAATTCAGAACCTAAATAGAGAAACTAAGTGGATATGACAATATAATAGAAGAATCAAGATATGCTCCCCCAATCTGGCCATTTGGCCAGAATAGAGCCGTGGATCTGCGGCTATACTTGCGAATCCGTGAAATCCTAAGGAATTGGGCACCAGATACCCCTATATGTATACTTTTCTCCTTATCCCATTTCTGCCTATAAATATTGGGTTTTCGGAGACCATAGGAGGCGATCAAGCAGAGATAGATTTTAGGCCAGTTTTTCATTCTTTTTAGTGTAGTTTTTTATTTTCTTCTCATATGATTTTCAATTTTCTTTATGTAACTGAGAGGAGAGACGAGTTCATGGAGGAATGAAAGCAATATTGTACTGAGGTGACACTAGTGTAAGTAAGTCTTTTCTTTACCTGGTTCTATTTTGGGACTCGTGCCGCCTTCAAAAATCTGTGATGTCAATTAGCCATTGCTCGGCATCAAGTGGTGTCTCTTCTCCTATGAATATCGTCGGTGGTAACCGTTTGAAGTTTGATACGTTGCCCGACCTTTGTTCCTTAGGAGCTGCTATCAATCCTTATCGAAGGAGCTCTGTCTTCTTCTGTTGATTCTCCATCATATTGTGAATAACCCTCAGAATATCTATATATTCTCTCTTGTGAGTCTGTTCTATGATTGTCCGGCTGTTATGACTCATCCTTCTATCCATATCTATATTGGTAAATGATGACTAGAAAATAGGAAGTGAGAAGATAGATAGAAATTTAGGATCAAGGGAAAGAGTATCACGAAGGAATAGATAACTTTTTACATTGCAGTTGGATTGTATAGTCGAAACTCATGCATTCCAATTGCAAATTAATATCCTATTAATTTGCTGCTTAGTTGTACTGTAGGTGTGAGAGTTTAGGCTCTGATACCAACCTGTAACGCCCCGCCATGACAGATACGGAGACGAAACTGTGACGTATATATACAGGACGGAAACATTCTTATATATATATGTTAAGCATCAGTGCAAACCAGAATTAGAGTATTATGTAGTGTATATACATTCTAACATAAGGAGTACAACTTACAAATTATCACAAAGTGTGATATAATATACAGGTACATTACATCACGGCCAGGTACAAAATAAGATTTATAGTATGTACAATAAAAAAGATGCTCACAAGCTGAGAGAAAATCCGCGTGCTAGTAGGAAGAGTTAGGAACAGAAGGAGTTAGGACTAGTCAGCCTGCTCCGAAAGGTAACCTTGATCTTCGGCGGAGGCTTCACTTCAATCCAAGCTTCAGAACCTGAACATGCAAGTCCAGTGGAGTCAGAAGCTCCCTAACGAGTGGCCAGGTGCCAAGTGGCATGTAGAGATAAGTACATGTGTATTAATAAATCCGAATCAAAAAGTATGCATCAAAAACTGTGTGGTGAGTATCAGCATAAACAGCATGCAAGGAAGCAAAAGCCAATAACATCAATAGGGCATAACAAATCATATAATACTAATGACAACATTTTTATTATTATTAATTACTCATCCTACCCATATGTTTAAGTATGTGTACTAGCGTCCCAACACACATATATCCACTTCTGAGTAAGCCAAGGCTATTATTGAAACAAATAGGGGTATTAATGAACAATGTTTACAGTGAGTCCCGTGCATACCCAAGACCATAGCCCAGGATGTTCCGCTGCTGGTGTACGGAACCTACCGTGAGGCATTCAAGAGGGCCTTTTAGGACGCCCTTTTTAAGATAGTACTAAGAAGGAGGGAGCCAATGCTCTTCTCAGTCGCCTGGAGGCCCTCAGGTCGAACCGAAAGTTTACTTGCACAATATACTTAATACCACTGTAAACACAAACATATATTGATATCCGTAAGTTTCCCCCGACCCGATGCAAGTTGGCCCTTTTTATAATTTATTATGTAATTATCAATTTATAGGAATGTGCAAGAGCAGGTCAGGAATGTGAAGTGTACATGAGTACTATCAAGAGATCAGGTAATAAATTCCCGTAATATGATGATCGTGAATCCGGAGTTAAGCATAGCAGATGTCAGATTTTTAATATGTAGATGTCAAGTGTAACATGACAGATGTCGGGTGATGGAATGGTAAGTGTTAGCATAACAAGGGTAAGCATAACAAATAAGCACAGTCAAGCGGAGCTTGAGCAACCTGGAGACCCAGTAAGCGAAACAGTGTTTAATCATTAAAGTGCTTGGTGGGCTATGAGGATGACTCGGCTTAAAATGCAAGTAGAAAATCTGGCAGAGTTTCACCTAGGCGAGTCCAGTGAGTAAAACGCTGAGCGCTAAGCTGCCTTTCCAGGCGTAGTTAGAAAGTCCAGAGGACTTTAGTAAACCTCGGAGAGGTTAAGCCTAAAGGCTATGTATGTAACTGCAGGAGATGTTAGTACCAACAATACACATGCAAATATGGCTAGCAACCAAGGGACCGACAGGCGGGTAAGCGAGCGAGTGAACAATCAAGCGGAGCTAGGCAAGCAGGAGTGAAGCTAATGTACAATACTAAATACTATCACGCTCGGAGTGGTTACCACTTCTAGCACAGCTAAACGCACATGTCGCAACATGCATATGAAATTTATACTACTGCTTACGGTGAAGCCCTACTCACGGAGTAACTACGCTCGAAATGAGTTCGATGAAGTGCTGACGTTAGGTCCGCCTACCAGACGTAGCATATAAAGTGTCCAGAGGACTTTATAAATCTTGGAGAGGGTAAGCCCAAAGGCTGAACAACACGGGGATATAACTAAATCGTGCCTAAAGAGGCTTATGCAATTAAGTTCAGTCGCAGCCACAAAATGTAGCTAGTAAAACTCAGGGGTTTGAGCAAAGCGGGAACATAGTAAGCCACGCCTGACGAGGCTATGTAATTAAGCGTGGCTCGCAGCCACACGACTGAGCTAGGCTCTTGGTGAAGCTAGAAAAACCTAGAGTTTAAAGCCTGAAAGTTAAAGTGAAACCGCAGAGCGGTTAAGCCCAGTGGCTGTTAGTACCTGCAAAAGATGTTAGTGTCATAGATGCATAAATATAGTGTCATCTACCTTATTACAAGCATTACAGTACATCAACAAAATACAAGTCACGACATGTCCACAAATTACAACTCATACGTATCCACGAGAATATAAGTATAAACACAATACACCCGTCGGAGCGGGTACTCAAGCATAGCGATACCATTCGCTTTAACACGAGAAAACACTCGCCTAATAACAAAACACGGTGGTAAGTCCGGGAACTCCAGAAAGCTATTTGCGCAATCTTCCAAGCGGGGAAATACACAAGGCAAGTGGGGGCTTGGCCTCTTGGAGAGGACCGGCCCTAGAAAGGGTGTGCCACCTCTTGGTGGTGGCCTAGGTGGTGGCCAGCCATGAGGAGAGGGTGAAAGTAAGGTGTTGGAGTTGATGGTGGTGTTATTTGGTAGTTGAGATGGAGAGGTGAATTCAAAGGATGTTGAAGGAGGTGATGATGATGGTGATGTTGGAGTTGAAAGGTGATGAAGAGAGAAGTTAAAAGAAGTGGTGATGATGGAGGTATATGTTGGTGGTGGAGTTGATGTTATTGAAGATGGTGAAGTTGTCGCTAGAATAGTCGCCCGAATGGTCACTGGAGACGTCACCGACCTAGGAGGTGGTGGTGGTGTGGTTTTTTTATAGGATTTGTGGTTGATGGTTGTACTGGAGAAGATAAAGGAGGTGGTGGTAATATGGTGGAGTTTTGTAGTTTGTGGTGTAGTAAATAGAGTTGGAGGAGGAAGAAGATGATGGTAGGGAGTTGTTGTTGTTGTAGTTGTAGTGAAGATGAAGGAGGAGTTGGTGATTTTAGGGTTTTGATAGAGGAATGAAGGTGAAAGGAGAAGAAAATGGAGATTGCTTTGGAATTGGAGTTTAAAAGAGATGGGAAAGGATTAGGGTTAGGGTTTTTTTTGTGAAATGGTGATTGGAGAGGAAGTTATGGCTGGCTAAGTTGACGGGAGAGGAGTGATGAGTGTATTGAGATATTTTGGTGGAATGTAGTAGAATGTCTTAGAAGGATGGAGAAGGTTTTAGAATTTGGTGGTAGGAAGGAAAAAGAAAAGAAAAAGAAAGAGAAATAAAGGAAAATAATATTTGGAAGAAAATTAAAAATAAATGAAATGGTGAAAACCCCGGGTTCGGTCGCGGATACGGAAAATTTTTGGAAAATACCGTAAAAGCCTAAAAATCAAGTATTTTAAAGAGCTCCCCAAAAGTTCTCAAATATAAAGAATATTACGCTGAGGATTATGATGAAATCTGATTCAAGAAATTCAATCCGTTTTCAAATTAAAAATTCTGGAATCAGCCATTGATACTGATCGACACCGAATCTAACCGAATTTTGATAAATTAAGAAAAATCTCAAAAAATATATTAAGATAGTAAATATTATTCTAAGAAAAAAATATGAAAGTGGTTTCCAAAATTTGACTCCGCTTGTAATTAAAATTCCGAGAATCAATCGGCGGTACCGATTAATACCGATTTTTAGTGTTTTTATAGAAATAATTCAAAAAAATTTCAGAAAATCATGATAAATTTCAAATATTGTTAAATAGTGGTGAAACTGAAATTGATCAAACCTAACTATCATAGAGATCAAATCAAGCAGTACAGCTATACGAGCATAAACAAATCCGAGAAAATAAAGAAATACGCTCAAAAAATCGGGATATGTATCTGGGTACGTATTCCGAGGATAAGGTGTTACAAATGTGTTGGATCAGATCGCTCGCGCCGATGTAGGTGTCAAAGATGGGAGTAGAGAACTTCTTTGGAAGCTCATACTCTTGATGTCTTTGGAAAGCGAGAAGTCATGGAGGTGGGTGGTCGGAATCAAGTGCTGGGGAAGCATGGCCTCCATGATCCACTTCTGGATCAGCTCCTCAAAAATGAGGAGATATGGCGACCCGCTGTTCTCAGCATCGCCCTCTGCCCATGTGGATTTGTTTTGAAGGGTGACGACTTGAGCCTGGAGCTGTTGGTTGAGTAGCTTCGGCTCTTCTTGTTCTTGAATGATGTTGTCGCGGTCAAGAAATCTCCAACTCGTGATTCCTTCATCTGCCTCTTCATCTCTCAGAGCATCTGAAATAACTGGTCTTCTTGCTATTGTGGAGGCTGAGTGCCGACAAATGGCTCATGTGAAGTGGCGGAGGCAGTGCTCTCCGCGAGCGGTTGATTGTTGATTCGCTTGAAGGTCGTGCCTCCGGCAGTCACCTTGGCCTTTCTCTTGGAAGTTGTTATTGGCCTAGAGGCCCATACTCTAGTTGTGATGATGAATAACTCATGTAGTTATAGTACTAATGATCTTATATTTATTTAGTATCAGATATTTAATTGAGATCTTAGTAGGTGTTTAGCTTCAACAAAGGATGTGAAGTCAAGTTTTGGAGCTAGCATATATTGATTCAAGAACTCGCGCATCAAGATTGCATCAAGTACTCAAGAAGAGTCTAGCTCATTGGATCAAGGTTGGACCAAGTCAAGAAGGAGAAGAAGATTTTCAAGAGAAAATTTTCAAGAAGATTTGTGTCGGGTTTTGTAAGTGTTAAGATTTTATTTTTAGATAAAATATAAAGAATAGATTAGTTGGTGGATTGCTCAAATTCATACACACACACACACACAAAATTTATATGTGTTTTAGAAAATACCGTTTTGATTTTTAAGCTTCAAAATATACATGTATTTTATCTGAAAAAGACACCTAGAGGGGGGTGAATAGGTGTAAATGCTAATCTAAAATACAAATGCAAACTATGTGCGCTAAATGCGGAAGCTAATGCAAATTATGCACAAACTAATACAATACAACAAGTGTAGCCGAATTCCCCTTGCGAGGCTCTGGACTAACTCCCCTTGATTCCCCTTGAAATGGGTTGAGGTGCTATGTGAAGCTCTTGTTGGATGAGTATAAGTTAGGCACACACACACAAGCAATCCAAGCAATGTGCACACACAATCAAGCCAAGCAATCAAGGATATAGCAATATGAAATAATGCAAGGCAACACAAGCAATATGATATGATGATATGAAGTATGATGCTTTGCACAAATAAATGAGAGAGAGTTAAAGAGACAAGTGGAGCAAACGCAAACACAACGATATGT
This sequence comes from Agave tequilana, assembly GCA_038442645.1. NCBI lineage: Eukaryota > Viridiplantae > Streptophyta > Magnoliopsida > Asparagales > Asparagaceae > Agave > Agave tequilana. The sequence goes on from JAVJIF010031382.1 coordinate 20,328, forward strand.
TTCGAGGTTCGAGCACCTTGCTCTACATCCCCGCCTACACCACGTGTAGGATTTCCAATCCACTATCTCCCACCGAGGAACCTCTACCCAAGAGGATTTGTTACAACACTAGGAGTACCAAACTCCTCTCTCAAACAACCACCTCACAACCGAGGGGTAGGCCCGTAGCCAAATACAACAACCAACCAACACCTCTACCGAAGAGGGTTTACAACCAAATCTCCACCTCTCACTAGAGGGAGCAAACCAATCACCCAATCACCTCTACCTAAGAGGGATACAACAAGAATAAGGTGTACAACAAGTGGTTCTAAAAACCACAAACTCAATCTCTCTTTCTTTTTCTCTTTTCTTTTCCACAAAACAAGATCCTAAATAGATTAGGATAGGTGATAGCTCAAGTGTGGAAACTAGGAGTTTTTGGAAACAAGCAACAAAGAAAAACTACTTGGGAAATCTCTTGTAAAAGATAGAAAATGCAAGATCAAATCAAAATCCCAAACCCTAGTTTTCTTTGATTTTCCAAAAACCCAAACAATAAAGATTAAAATCTTTTTAGCACTTAAACTCTTTTAAAAACTTGTTTAAAAACTAGAGAAACACAGAAATTTTTCTCCTTAAAACCTTGGCCAAAATCCCAAAGAGATGGGGTTTATATAGGCCAAATAGAAAACTAGCCGTTAAGCTGACGTGTCAGCCTGACTGGCCTAACGGTCGACCGGCCGGTCGACCGTCCAACGGTCATATTTTGACCCGTTGGAACCTCCGGTCGACCGCCCGGTCGACCCAAACTAACAGAGAGCAGAGCTATCTGCAGCGGTCGACCGTCCGCTCGACCCAAGCAAAACAGAGAGCAGAGCTCTTGGCCCGGTCGACCGGTACGGTCGACCGTCCCAAGTCTGCCAACGTGCACAGATCTGTGCACGTCCGGTCGACCGGCCCGTCGACCGGACTTCAGCCAAGTCGACTAATCAGGTTAGTAGTCGACTGGTTGAAGCCTGGAACAGATTTATGGGTCAGAAAAACAGTTAGAAATATTTTCTAGAAATCTTTTAACACTTCAAAAATTCTATAAAACTTGTTTTATCTTTTTGTATTGAAACATAAACAAGTGATAAGAATTTCAAGACATATATCAACATATCAATTCATTTTTGTGTCTTGCCAATTTTATCAAAAACCAAAACTTGTATTTTTATCAAACTTGGTTTTTCAACACATGAATAGGGATATCAAAATAAGTTTGTTTAGCACGTTTAAACCATGTATGTATATCTAGAAATATCTAATATACATAGAAGTAAAGTAAACTTGTTTTGATCTACTATTCATGAAAACCAAATCCAAAACATAAAAATGTGTGTGTTTGTGTACTTGAGCATATCAACTATTCTAAACTTTACAAATGGATCTAAAAACTCATAGTCTAAACTAAGATACCTAAGTCTCTTGACGATCTTCCATCTTCAAGTAGACTTGCTCCCAAACGCGATCCACCGAGTGCAAAGGTATGATCTTTAAGCTTTGGCACCGAATCACCATGATAAGCTTCCAAACACCTCTTGTTGAAGCTAATCACCAACTAATATCTTGGTTAATGATCTGAAACTTAGAATCACAAGATTATTAGTAAACATAACTACATGAGTGAGTCATCATCAAAATTAGAGTGGAAGGCCTTTGGGCCAACAATCTCCCCCTTTTTGATGATGACAAAACTCATGAAGTTATATATGCATGGATTAAGTTAAGCTTCAAAGAAGCTCCCCCTTAACTCATGCATAGCCAAATAAATATAATAATATGCAATGAAGGCTCTTAAAAATATGAATGCACAAATATGCATAAACAATAAAGGTTCTAGATACCAATGAAATATTTAAAGCAAAGCATGCTCTAGATACCAATTAACAAATAAACATTTTCTAGATGCTCTAGATACCAATAAACATACATTAAACTATATTAAACTTAATATATGCAAAAACATAACTATGCATATATAAAACTCACAAATAATTCTCCCCCTTTTTGTCAATCATCAACAAAGGGTAAACATTCAAAAAACTATAAATAAAATGAGGGGTAAAAATTTTTCTCCCCCTTTTTGTGTCAATCAAAACAATGCAAACAATGGTCTCCCCCTTTTGTCTAAAACAAAAACAAAGTCAATAAGGGGTGACTACAAACATGATATCAATTAAAATATGTCAATGAAGCATCTTGATACCAAATGAAGATAAACAAAGATTAATAGATGTTATATGCTATATACATTCATGAAGAGGAAGACGCTAAGTTAGCTTCCCTACACATATGAGTTACATGAAGAAAGGAAGACACACGCCCTAATTCACATAACACAAAATATGTAATGCATAAAAGGAGATGTGAAGCTCCCCCTACACACGTGTACCACATAAGGAAGAGTTGTCAAGCTCTTCAATACAAGATACACTCAACATGAATTTATACACATATAGGCAATGTAAAATAAATATGTTTTTCTTAAACAAAATTTTGAGATATCAATTTAAAACATTTAACATAAACATCTTGATATCATTAAGAAAATGTGTTCTTTTAAACATATGATACCAATTTGAAACTATATTTTAACATAAAGCAAGGGAGTGGAAATCAAATACCAATTGAAAAACAACATCAAATTTTCTCCCCCTTTATGAAATACCAACTAAACATATGCATAAGCTTGTTAAAATACCAATTGAAAACAAATCAAACATTAGAAATTTTTCAAGCTTAGCATAACCAAGTATATATACGTATGAAAATTAGATACCATTGACATTGATATTCTTGAAAGAGTAAGCATACATATACAAAACATATATGAGTATACAAAAGGATCAAAATTGATACCAATTGAAAGTGTTCAATGATACCAATTGAATGAATAGGGTCAAGTGTATATCTCATATTATAACGAAGAATATGAACTAGTTAAAATGAAAAGTTTTGTTAACTAGTACGAAATCCTTCAAGTAAGGAATAAATACAAATCATTTTTCATAAAAATGAAATCCACATGATAATCAACACTCTAATCCAATTAAGCATAAAATGTCTCATGAAAACAAAACATGAGCAAATAATAAATGTGAGTGTACAAGTCAAGTATGGAGATCACAATCATGAAAATTTGTTCAATTAAGTTCAATTATTCCTTTAAACAAGAAAACTAAAAAAATATTATTTAATCTTCAAGGCATATGTATGTCTAATACAAACCAAAGTATACATACATATCCAAGATACAAACGAGTCCACAAGGATATATGCATGAAGGTACGTGGCTCAAAAGGATATTCATGTATATCTAATAGTTTGGACAAGGTAAACATATACATGAAGTTTAAATATCAATTCAAAGAAAACATGAAAGCATGAAAAGTATGAATTTAGCTTTTCATTAAAACAATTTGATACCAATTCTTTTCAAGGTATATGTATGATTTGTCAACACAAGAAGTATACATACATATCCCTTAAACACACTTTGAGTCCATAATAGATATTTGCATGAAAGGCAAATGACTCAAGGGTATACATGTATATCTTCAAGTTTGACAAAATACACATATACATGAAATGAAAACTTATAATCATAAAACAAATACCAAAATGGAATACAAGTTTAAAATGTATGAATCATCAAAACTAGACTATACTAGCACATCTAATGGGAACAAACAAGCATTCAATCCCAACATATATAGATTTGTTTGTAGCCCATCATATGTACAAATATAAATCTTCTAGTTTTAATGAAAACTAACATCTAAACATGTAATCAAGACATAAAGCATAAAAATAAAACACAAATCATTTAGACTAGGATTTATATTAGTGTCGAAAAACATGATTATCATGCCAATACATATGTTATTAAACCTATGATAAACATGATAGCTAAACAAACGGTGAGAACACAAAATAATGGTCTATATTAAACATGGGTGTCTCAAAATGCTAAACATGAGTGTCAAGGATCTAATAAATATGGTATTTACATACTAATCCATAAACAATGAAACATGCTATAACACATCAATATGAAATACAAATCATAAATGATCAATATGTACATGCATGTGCATTAGATCTAGGTCATACAAATAAGTCCATATAAAACATGGATGTTTCAACCAACTAATAAGTATAACACTAATCTAATTAACATGGCATATTCATGATGATCACTAAACATCAAATCATGCTATGAGAAATAAACATGGAAAGCATGTAAACATAAGGAGTTAGAGATTCGATACTAAAGCCAATGAGGGCACCGCTCTATTTGTCCAAAACAAAAGTGGTCCTCTCCACCAAACTTTCCCTTGAAAGTGATGCATCCATTTGAATTCCTTTAAGTCCGGAACGCATCCACTCCAAGGTGTCATCACTCTCACGTCATGTGAGAGCCCACACCTACATCAAAAACAATAGGAGGGGTGGTCTTTGGTACCCATTGTCTTTTGGGTCCATGGGGGTTAGTCCCTTCCCTAACCCAAACAAATTTCTTTGCTAAATTTGAAACATTTATTCTATCATAACAAAATTTAGCAAGATGGCCCTTACGACCACAATGTGTACAAGTGTACACATGAGCATACGTGTGATGGTGTCCGTGAGGAGCATGTGTATGCCGTGCAGGGTGTGCATGCATAAAAGTTGGAACTTATTTCTTACGAACCAAGGTTTCCAAGCGAGTGTGGTTCATGGCACATTGGCTCATAGTGGAGCCCAAACAATCAACCTTCTTCTTATGCAAACAATATCATCATTAATCTTAGAAGAAGAAGTGTGACATGCAATAGGTGAAGTGTGTGATACTACCCTAGCATGGCAAACATGTGTATCAATCTTATTTTGCAAAACAATGTTTTTTTTTAAACATACATCTAAGTCATTTGAAATAGAAGTAATTTTATTTTTCAAAGCAACATTTTCTTTTAAAACAAAATCAACTTTTGAAGACAAGTTTTCATTTTTCTTCAAAAGTGTTTCACAATCATTTTTAGATTTTAAAAATTATTTTCTCTTAGTGCAAGTTCTAATTAAGATCTCAATGAATCCCTTTCATTAAGACCTCAACCTTCTCTTGCAAAACACAATCAAGTCTAGAATGCAAATTCTTATTTTCTTTTTCAAGACCTAGACTTTTCTTTTGCAAAATCTTATATTTCTCAAGCAATTTTTCACACACAATAGATAGTTCTTCATTTAAAGCATGTGGATCAACAAAATCATTTGAAAAACTAGCACTATCATCACAATCTAAGTGGGGTTCCGAATGTACCTCAAGGGAGTCATTCCTTGGACCATATAGCATTGTTGTGGTTCGGATTCTCCACTAGATTCCTCTTCTTGAATTTGCACTTGAAGCTCGGAGGTGTTGGTGGTTGTCAACTTGTTCCACACTACAAAAGCGGAATCAAAGTTAGAACACATAAAAGATAATCTTTAGATAAAGTGCTTCTAATAGCCTCTAGGGCTTGTGCATTGGCCCCTATATGATTGCGATCCCTAAGGAAGGATTCCTTGGTAATAGCAAGATAAACTTTATGACCTAGGGTTTGTAAATAAACGGTCATCCTAATCTTCCAAACATGAATGTTGGAAGGGTCATACATAGGTGGGGTCATGAAGGCCATGGTAAACTAAATGTGTACAAATAAGCAAATGCAAACAATAGATTAGCAAGCAAATGGATCTCACTCCTAGGATGTTAAGCCTAAGTATCAGGAGCACTAGCTCTGATACCAATTGAAAAAGACACCTAGAGGGGGGTGAATAGGTGTAAATGCTAATCTAAAATACAAATGCAAACTATGTGCGCTAAATGCGGAAGCTAATGCAAATTATGCACAAACTAATACAATACAACAAGTGTAGCCGAATTCCCCTTGCGAGGCTCTGGACTAACTCCCCTTGATTCCCCTTGAAATGGGTTGAGGTGCTATGTGAAGCTCTTGTTGGATGAGTATAAGTTAGGCACACACACACAAGCAATCCAAGCAATGTGCACACACAATCAAGCCAAGCAATCAAGGATATAGCAATATGAAATAATGCAAGGCAACACAAGCAATATGATATGATGATATGAAGTATGATGCTTTACACAAATAAATGAGAGAGAGTTTAAGAGACAAGTGGAGCAAACGCAAACACAACGATATGTTTCGAGGTTCGAGCACCTTGCTCTACATCCCCGCCTACACCACCGTGTAGGATTTCCAATCCACTACTCCCACCGAGGGAACCTCTACCCAAGAGGATTTGTTACAACACTAGGAGTACCAAGCTCCTCTCTCAAACAACCACCTCACAACCGAGGGGTAGGCCCGTAGCCAAATACAACAACCAACCAACACCTCTACCGAAGAGGGTTACAACCAAATCTCCACCTCTCACTAGAGGGAGAAAACCAATCACCCGATCACCTCTACCTAAGAGGGATACAACAAGAATAAGGGTGTACAATAAGTGGTTCCAAAAACCACAAACTCAATCTCTCTTTCTTTTTCTCTTTCTTTTCCACAAAAACAAAATCCTAAATAGATTAGGATAGGTGATAGCTCAAGTGTGGAAACTAGGAGTTTTTGGAAACAAGCAACAAAGAAAAACTACTTGGGAAATCTCTTGTAAAAGATAGAAAATGCAAGATCAAATCAAATCCCAAACCCTAGTTTTCTTTGATTTTCCAAAACCCAAAACAATAAAGATTAAAATCTTTTTAGTACTTAAACTCTTTTAAAAACTTGTTTAAAAACTAGAGAGACACAGAAATTTTTCTCCTTAAAAACCTTGGCCAAAATCCCAAAGAGATGGGGTTTATATAGGCCAAATAGAAAACTAGCCGTTAGGCTGACGTGTCAGCCTGACTGGCCTAACGGTCGACCGGCCGGTCGACCGTCCAACGGTCATATTTTGACCCGTTGGAACCTCCGGTCGACCGCCCGGTCGACCCAAACTAACAGAGAGCAGAGCTCTCTGCAGCGGTCGACCGTCCGGTCGACCCAAGCAAAAACAGAGAGCAGAGCTCTCGGCCCGGTCGACCGGTACGGTCGACCGTCCCAAGTCTGCCAAACGTGCACAGATCTGTGCACGTCCGGTCGACCGGCCCGGTCGACCGGACTTCAGCCATCGACTAATCAGGTTAGTAGTCGACTGGTTGAAGCCTGGAACAGATTTATGGTCAGAAAAACAGTTAGAAATATTTTCTAGAAATCTTTTAACACTTCAAAAATTCTATAAAACTTGTTTTTCTTTTTGTATTGAAACATAAACAAGTGATAAGAATTTCAAGACATATATCACATATCAATTCATTTTTGTGTCTTGCCAATTTTATCAAAAACAAAACTTGTATTTTTATCAAACTTGGTTTTCAACACATGAATAGGGATATCAAAATAAGTTTTGTTTAGCACGTTTAAACCATGTATGTATATCTAGAACATATCTAATATACATAGAAGTAAAGTAAACTTGTTTTGATCTACTATTCATGAAAACCAATCCAAAACATAAAAATGTGTGTGTTTGTGTACTTGAGCATATCAACTATTCTAAACTTTACAAATGGATCTAAAAACTCATAGTCTAAACTAGGATACCTAAGTCTCTTGACGATCTTCCATCTTCAAGTAGACTTGCTCCCAAACGCGATCCACCGAGTGCAAGGTATGATCTTTAAGCTTTGGCACCGGAATCACCATGATAAGCTTCCAAACACCTCTTGTTGAAGCTAATCACCAACTAATATCTTGGTTAATGATCTGAAACTTAGAATCACAAGATTATTAGTAAACATAACTACATGAGTGAGTCATCATCAAAACTAGAGTGGAAGGCCTTTGGGCCAACATTATCAAAACCTATTTTAGAGTTTATTGTCAAAAATATATAGATTTCATCTATATGTGTAGTGGATCATATCGACACACACTAGCTTCAATGTGTTTAAAATATCTTGTTTTTGTATTTGGAGAAAATTTGAAAAAATCTGTTTTCAATTTGGAGTTTATTTTTGAAAAATACGATTTTTGTTTAAGGCCAAAATTTCTATATTACAAAAATAGTTCAAAAAGTTTGTAATATGTGTTGATATTTTATTATTCATATTTGTACGTCAAAGTATTTCAAAGAACTTAATTTGTTGAATTTATGAGAATTTATAGGATTTTATTAAATATAAAAGACCAAGTTTTAATCTCTAAAAATATGTGACCTGGTGTTCTTCCGGTCAACCGGACAGTCGACCGAGATAGAAGTCGGTCGACCAATCCGGTCGACCGATGTGCACAAACGTGCACAGCTAAGGGCGGTCGACCGACCCGGGTCGACCGCCAAAGAGCTTTGCTCTCTGTATCTGGCCCCGGCCGACCGGGCGGTCAGCCGTTAGGTCATGGCCCAATTTCGGTCGACCGTCCGATCGATCGCTTTTCCAACGGTCAAAAATCTGACCGTTGGCGATCGACCGGCTGGTCGACCGACAACAGGGTTTCCTGCTGAGTTGGCTCCAACGACTATATTTTTGAGACCTATAAATTGGGGCTGTTTTGGGCTATTTTATATAAGATTTCAAGTGGGTTTTCAAACTAGTTTTTCCTACCTTTCTAAATGTTTATCTCCACTTGTTTTAGAGCAAATACTTCCATATCAAAATGAGAGTTTTTTCAAGAGGCTTTTGCAAAAGAGATTTCTTGAGTTTTTCCTCCACTATTCTATCTTGTTTTTTCACACATACTTGAGCTATCCATTGCTATATCAATCCTCTAGGGATATTCGTTGTGAAAGTGTTTTTAGGTGATCCAAGTGTAGAGATCATCAAGTGTTTCATCTTGTATTTGAGGAGACAAACTTGTGGGTTCGTGTTGTTTCTTGTTCTTGTAGGAGCTAGGTGTAGAGGTGCGACCTCGGCAAGCTAGTGTGCTTGCGTGTGTTTGTTCTTGCGGGAACAAGTGAGGGGACTAGTGAGTCCAAGAGTTCTAGTGTGAATTCCTTATAGGTGTTGCGGCACCGAGTGATCCGGTACGATCGATTCTAGTGAAAATCCATCATAATGTTGAAGGCGGGGATATAAAGCAAGCGTGCTCGAACCTCGAAATAAATCTCCCGTGTTTGCGATTGCTCTCTCTTTATCTCTCACTTGTGTTTATATCTTGCATACTTACATTGCTTATCTATTTATATGCTTGATATATCTTGTGCTTAAATTGATATATGCTTGGGATTGTTTGCTCACACTTGTATTCAACCAAGAGAGCTATAGTGGCACCTCACTTTTATCTAGAGGAATCTTGAGGAGATAGTCCAGAGCCCTTCACCGGAATTCGGCTACACTCTTGTGTTATACCTTGTGTGTTTAGCATAATAGTTTTTAGTTTACTTAAATAGTTTTAATTCCGCATTAATTCATTATTAGATTAGCTAGTCACCTATTCACCCCCTCTAGGTGATTTCAATTGGTATCAGAGCTTGGTACTCTTGATTTGGGTCTAACGACATTGAGTTAAAGATCCTCCTTTTAGCTAATCACAATATTTGTTTAGATACACATGGATTTCATGACACCTCCCATGTTTGATATTCCTAACATTCAAACTTGGAAAGTTAAGATGTCAATGTACCTCAAAGCCCTAGGAATTCATATTTATCTTGCTACCATTAAGGATTCATACTTTAGTAATAGCAAGTATCTTGAGGCTAATGCAAAAGCCATCCATACATTAAAGAGTACCCTAAATGATGAATATTATCTAGAGTTGTTAATTTTGATTCGGCATTTGTAGCATGGAACACTATAGTCTTCCTTGGTGAATAAAATCAATACTATACGGGAGCGACTCGGATAATGGAAGTGATGCTTCCAACATGTGCTATATGGTCTAAGGGGATAACCCCTTTGAGGTAAATTCTGAATCTGAGCTTGATGAGAATGTTGACATGTCATATGATGAGCTTGCTACATTTTGTCAACAACTTCTTGAAAAATATAATTTGCTTAAAAAGGATAATAAGAAATTGAAAAATAAATATGATTCCATTTTAAAAGAAAAGGATTCTTTTAAAAATAATGCATTTCAAAAGCAAATGAATTTTTGAAAAAGGAGAATATTTCCTTAGCTTCAAAATTAATGATATTTGTGAAGAAAATAAATCTTTAAAAAATAAAATCACTTTGGTAGAAAAATAAAAAATTGCTTTAGATGAAAATAACTCTTTGAAAAGAAAAATTGTTTCAAAAGAAAAAGAAAATATTTCTAAAAAGAAAATGATTGTTAATTCTCATTCTTACATGCTCTTCATGCTACTATTGATAAAAATGAGATTCAATTTTTAAAAGATAGAATAAATTGTTTGAGCTCAACTTTTAGCAATTGTGCATTTAATCATTCTAGATTGGAAACCTTATTTCAAAAGAAACAAGCTCCACATGTTCATGCACATAACCCACGGCATACATATGCATACTTTGCACATCATGATCACACTCATTCTCATATGCATGCTAGAGTATACAAATGTACACATTGTGGTCGCAAAGGCCATTTAGCAAAGTTTTATTTTGATAAGGTAAATTCTATAAATTTTGCTAATAAAAATATTTGGGTTCCTTATGATACTAACCCTCGTGAGCCCAAAAGAAAATGGGTACCTAAATCCCTACCACTTGTATTTGACGTAGGTGTGGGCTCTCACATGACGTGAGAGATATGGTACCTTGGTGATGGATGCATATGGACCTAGATGAACATACAAAATTGATGCACCGCTATCAAGGAAGTTTGGTGGGAGGACCACCATGTTTTGAAACTTAGAGATCAGTGCATATGGTTTGGTAATGATCTCTAAACTCCCATTTAGTTTACATGCTTTGATATGAATGTTTTTAGCATGTTTTGGTTTTGTGCTTTATGTGGTGAATACTTGTTTAGATGTAGTTATCAATAAAACTTGTGTATATACTTGTACAAGTAGTGAGCTACACTTGATTATTAGATGTTTGTGCCTCATTGCTTATTTGTATTCATTACATGTACATGTATAACCTAGTTTTGATGATTCTTTCATTTATACATGTTTTTCCTATTCTTGAATATGTTCTTGCTTCATGTATATGTTATTCTTATCTAAAACTAGTAAATATACATGTATATTCTTGAGTCACTTACTTTCATGCAAATGCTATTATGGACTCTTTTGTATTTGGGTTATGTATGTATATTGTTAGTTTTGATAGAACATACATATACCTCGAAGTTTGATTTTAATGAAAAATAAATTTTTATGATTTTTATATTTGTTTGATAAAAAGAATTTCATGTTTATTTTGAACTTTATTGATTATTTCATGAATATACTATTCACATAATTTTTGTACACTCACATTATTTTTGTTTACTCATGATTTTGTTTCATGAGCATATTTTTGAGCTTTATCGATCTTGAGTGACAATCTTTGTGTACTTATCTATATTTCATGAGATATATATGATTTGGTTTCATAGTTGAAGGATCTTTAACTAGTTTTTCAAAAATTACTTTAACTAGTTATTTATTCTTCATTTAGTAGTATTTTCAATGGACAACTGTTTTCAAATCCTATTTTTCAAAACTTCTACCCATAAAGGCGAATGGTTGGGCGACCATGCCTTGTATGCTCTAAATTGAAAATCTATTTAAACATGTGCATGAATAGGGTGGATAGTTATGAGTAATACACATGAACTTCATGAAAATTCTATTTTGTATACTCAGATATGTTTTCTTATATACGTATGCTTCAAATTTCAATAATATCAATTTCAATTGGTATCAATCTCAAATAATATCAATTTCAATTATTATTTTCTTCTTCATACATATATATATATTTTGATTGTGCTTGATTTATAATATCCTTACATGTTTAAAGTACAAATTATGTTTATGCTAAGCTTGACTAATTTTTAATTGTTAATTGGTATCTAATGAGTTTATGCGTTATTTTCAATTGGTAATTCTATTGATATCAAAATATACTTCATATTTTACCTTTTAATAGGTATCAAAATTTACGAGATATTTCTAGTGGTGTCAATAACCTAAAATTGGTATCTTAAAATTTGTTTATTTACAAGTGTTATCTCAAAATTTGTTTTGTTGACTTACGAGATTTCAAAAATTGTTTCAAAAGTGATTTCAAATTTCTTAATATATATTGCCTATATGTAAGAGGAGCTTAACATCTCTTCTATATATAGATTCATATTAAGTGTATCTTTTATTGAGGAGCTTGATATCTCTTTTTTATGTGGTATACGTGTGTAGGGGGCTTAACATCTCCGCTTATGCATTGTATATTATGCTTTATGTGAGTTAGGGTTTTGTCATCCCTTCTTCATGTAATGCATATATGCAGGGGGAGCTAACTTCACGTCTCTCTTCTTCATGAATGTATATCACATATATATCTTTCTTGTTTGATTTGTTTTCACCCCTTTGTTGATGAATTGACAAAAAGGGGAGAAGGATTTTGAGAGTTTATATATGCATGTTTATTTTCTTGTTTATGCATATATGTTTTGTTTATACAAAAAGGGGAGAAGAATTTGGTGAGTTTATGCATGTTTAACTCCTATTTATGCATATATGTTTGTTTTGTTTATGCACTTCATTGAATATCTTTATGTTTATCTTTTTGTTTATGCATGTATCTTTGAGTGAAGGGGGAGCTTCTATGAAGCTTATCTTTAATCCATGCATATATAACTCCATGAGATTTATCATAATCAAAAAGGGAAAGATTATTGGCCTAGAGGCCCATACTCTAGTTTTGATGATGATTAACTCATATAGTTATAGTACTAATAATCTGGTGTTTATTTAGTCTCAGATATTTGATCAAGATCTTAGTAGGTGTTTAGCTTCAATAAAGGATGTGAAGTCAAGTTTGGGAGCTAGAAAGTGTTGATTCAAGAGCTTGCGCATCAAGATTGCATCAAGTACTCAAGAGGAGTCAAGCTCATTGGATCAAGGTTTGGACCAAGTCAAGAAGGAGAAGAAGATTTTCAAGAGAAATTTTCAAGAAGACTTGTGTCAGGTTTTGTAAGTGTTAAGATTTTATTTTTAGATAAAATGTAAAGAATAGATTAGTTGGTGGATTGCTCAAGTTCATATACACACACACAAAATTTTTCCTCCACTATTCTATCTTGTTTTCTCACACATACTTGAGCTATCCATTGCTATATCAATCCTTTAGGGATCTTTGTTGTGAGAGTGTTTTTAGGTGATCTAAGTGTAGAGATTATCAAGTGTTTCATCTTGTATTTGAGGAGGCACATTTTCGGGTTCGTGTTGTTTCGAGTTCTTGTGGGAGCTCGGTGTTGAGGTGCGGCCTCGGCAAGCTAGTGTGCTTGAGTGTGTTTGTTCTTGCGGGAACAAGTTAGGGGACTAGTGTGTCCAGAGTTCTAGTGTGAACTCCTTGTAGGTGTTGCGGCACCGAGTATCCGGTGGGATGATTCTAGTGAAAATCCTTCATAGTGTTGAAGGTGGGGATGTAGAGCAAGGATGCTCGAACCTCGAAACAAATCTCTTGTGTTTGTGATTGCTCTCTCTATCTCTCACTTATATTATATCTTGCATGCTTACATTGCTTATCTATTTATATGCTTGACTTGATATATCTTGTGCTTAAATTGATATATGTTTGGGATTGTTTGCTCACACTTGTATTCAACCAAGAGAGCCATAGCGGCACCTCAACTCTTATCTAGAGGAATCTTGAGGAGATAGTCGAGAGCCTTCACCGAAAATTCGGCTACACTCTTGTGTTATACCTTGTGTGTTTAGCATAATAGTTTTTAGTTTGCTTAAATAGTTTTAATTTTGCATTAATTCATCATTAGATTAGCTAGTCACCTATTCACTCCCCAGGTGATTTCACTTATGCCACCGGTGACTTTCTTACGTGGGACCATCACTGATCAAGAAGAGGCTATATGAGGAAGGTGTAGGGGGAGACGTTGAGTGTGAGGACTCAGCTCTTAATGAAAGCACCAAAAATATAGTGGTAAATTCTCAGAAGGAATTTATCTGCACTTCACATTATTTGGATCTAAGAGAGAGCAAAAAACGTAAACACTCAAGTTTTACGTGAAAACCCTATTTGGGAAAAACGACGGGCCGGAATGGGAGAATTCACTATTTTCAGAAGATTATAGTGGATTCAACAGAGCTAATCTCTGTTTCTGTAGCAAAAATGGCTGGATGATTATTATTTTTCACTCGGCTCTTTTTGTTGTTTTTCTGTCTGCTTTTGTATTGTATCTTTTATTCTCTTATATACTCAGGGGTTCTTGACAATGCGAGTCATGCGGGATTCAATAACCGCATGATCTGTGATCGGCAAAAAGCAAGCATAAGAATAAGTAAAAAGAGTGTGGGTCGATGTTACTGCTTTTGCGATTCTTCCATAATAGCAAAGTGGCTATATGGGTCGTGTCCACAAGGAGGGATAGCGATGAAAGCTTGATGCAGCTTCTTTGTTCAAGAAAAGAGAAAGTTCTTTGTTCAAATAAAGAATTGAAAAATGAAAACAAGTTGGTTTCAAGAATTATTTGAGAATGATTTGTTTGTTTATAAAGTTAGATTTTCTTAATGGTAAAAACTCATGGCTAACTTTCTACTAAGTGCTCCCACTAATCCTAACTTATTGAAGATGTAGACTCACGATGGATCATAGGCAAGCATAATCCTTATGCATAGGAACTATTCACGTAGAAATCGAGTGAAAGTTCTTCTTATAACTTAGCTTAACACGATAAAAACTTGGACATTCTCTTATCAAGATCTAATTGAAGGCGAGAATACTGGAAGACACAAGTGCACTAATGGTATCGGCAAAGTTAAAAGAAAAATCTCTAGCTTACAAAAATAAGCAAACTTTAAACTCTATAGATCATCAAAAACCCATTAAGTATGAAATATACGAGAGCTAATACTTGTAAGTAAGTTAGAGTTAGAACCCTCGTCTTAAGATGTCATAGCTCTCGTTTGCACAAGTCGTGTTTGACACTATTGACTCATTTGGGTTATCAATCAAGTTGTTAGAGATTAGTGGGTTAGTAGTTAGTTAGTCATGCAATGGAAGAGTTAGTTGACATGGTAGTAAAAGAAACAATAAAAGAAAATAAGTAAAGAGAAAGGGAGTTACACTACAACAAGAAAGTAAAAGCAAATGGAAAACACTAGTAAATGGAAAGAAGAAAGAGAAGTAGTTACTTGTATTAGCTTGTCACTTTCAAATACAACCTTTATACACTCTCTCTCTTTCACTCTAATGGCTAAAACTAAAACTTAGAAGAGGAAAGAAACTACAACAACTACAACAAGATAATAACAACTCCTAAACTCTAGATCTCCTCTCTTCAGACCCCGGGGGATATTTATAGGCATCAGGGGAAAGAGGGCCAGGGGGATGACCCTTGGCCCAATGTCCAGGCGCCCCGTGCCCGTACGGCCGCGAAAATGCGGCCCAGTCCGTGTTTTCGTAGCCATGCTAGGCGCGCGCACGCCTGGCTTCGAGCAGTGCGTCGTCCTGTCTGTCCCTTGTCAGGTGGATCTTTTGGTTTCTAGATTTGATGCCCTAGGCTGATAAAATCTCCACTCTAAAGTTAATGGCTACTTGGTAGGCCTTTAATCACCCATTAAATGGTAATTTAGGGTCTTCTTTTTCATTTGCACACCATGGACCTAGGATCAAGCAAGTAAAGCTTTATTAGCAGAATTTTATATCAAATAAATATGCAGATGTGATAAAAATTATGCAAAATTAGAGACTAATCACACCCCCACACTTATCTTTTTGCTAGTCCCGAGCAAAACAAAAAATAAGAAAATTATTATACCACTTTCGCAGGTGACGCGATTGCACTGAGCATGTGCAACAAGCCTTTAAACCTCTAGGTTTCCCCTAGAGGAGGTGTGTTGTCTCCTGAGGGTTTTTAGCGGATTGCACCCACAAAATTCAGTAAGTAAAAAAAAATATTTAGTTGTTAGCAAACCTCTTTCAAGAAAAAGAACTTTCAATCATCTAAGTAAAGATGACCAAACGATGTAAGAATTAAGTTCAACCCTCATAAGTCCTCCTATACTTTATCCTTCATAAAAGAAGAAATTATGATTTTTCTTTAAATTTAGAAATGATCTTATACTTCTAACTCATTCTGTTATTTTACTTTTGATAGATATGCATAATGTGTAAGTGTGATGTGCTTAGGTTTTTCAACTCAACTTTGAATATCATTTAATTTTATTAATATTTATTTATTATTCTTGATTTCATTAGCCTTTGTACTTTACTCATGTAATACATATCAAACTGATGACTCCCAAACCAGATGGTTTTAGGGCACCAGGTGAAAAAACACCCTTCAGGTCAAATATGCAAGTAGAGTAGGCCACAAAATCAAGATTTACTTATATATTATATATTGATTTATTATTTTTTTGACGTGAGTAATCATGCTTCTTGAGGCACAATTATACAGCGTTTTTTTCTTAGAGTTGTGTCTCTAAATCCCAAGCACGTGTGTGGTTTATGCATATTCTACTAAGGCTAAATAAAAGGTATGAGTTATTTTCCTTATCCCTCCTAACTCTTAATCAAACCAATCTTTCTTGTGTATTTAGGCAAAAATAAAGATTCATTAATAAGGTTCCCTTAATCCTATAACCTTTTGGTATTTTTATAAAGAGTATGAAATTTTTTTTCAATCTGGAGATTTTTTTTTTGTAAAATGAAAAAGAATAAAAAGAAAAAGAAGAAGTGTTAGCACCCCCCACACCTATCTAATGCATTGTCCTCAATGAATGTTTATGTAAATGTAAATGCAATAAATAGGGTGAAGAAATGATGTCACCGTCTTCGTTGACTCGGGCCGGCCAAATGCGAATGGTCTAAAGAAATGTCAAAAAATGTAGAAGGGGTAAGCATATAAACAATAAGATTTTTTTTTGTTTTTGTTTTTGTTTTTTTTTGTTTTTAAGTTGTTGTGGTTAGGTGAAGGACGGGGCAAAAAGAGTTAGCACACTATCATCCAGAGTCATAGGCTCAGTGGTCAAGAAGGGTTAGCGCACTATCATCCCATAATGCATCTGTTGGCCCAGGGCCCTTCACTCTAGTTTTGATGATGATTAACTCATGTAGTTATAATTCACTAATAATCTTGTGATATTTAGTTTCAGATATTTGATCAAAATATTAGTAGGTGATTAGCTTCAATAAAGATATTTGGAGCTTTCACATGATGATTTAAGAGCTCGAGTGTCATATCTAGCACTCGGTTGGAGTCAAGCTCGGTGGATCATGTTTGGATCGAGTCGACTTGGAGAAGGAAGTTCTACAAGAAGACCTAGGTTTGTTTAGTTTAAGATTTTATTTAGATCTTGTGTAAAGATTAGATAGTGTTGATATGCTCAAGTTCACAATACACACACAACTTTTCAGTTTACTGGTTTTTGATTTTAGGTTTAACCGGTATTGGATTTCATGTCAAAAACATAGATATAATATCTTTCATGTATATTGAATTCTATCCATATACAATATGCTTCAAAGTTATTTAAATATCATGTTTTTGTATTTACATGTGTTTTGGAGAAAAACGGTTTTCCATTTCAAAATCCAAGTTTTGAAAAATACGATTTTTGGTTTAAGGTAAAATTTCAAGAACACAAAAATGGTTCAAATTGTTTATAATATGTGTTGAATTTTTATCAGACATATTTGTATTTCAAAGATCTAATAAGAACTAATTTTTTGTAGAATTTATGTGATTTTATGGGATTTAATTAAAGTCAAAAACTTAAGTTTTCAACCCTAAAATATTTGACCTGGCTGTCTGCCGGTCGACTGGACCAGTCGACCATAGCAGAAGTCAGTCGACCGGTCCGTCAACCATAGCAGAAGTCGGTCGACCGGTCCGTCGACAAACGTACACAGGACGTGAACACAGCTTAGGCTGGTGGGCTGGTCGACCAGGCGGTCGACCGTCCAAAGAGTTCTGCTATCTGGAAATGGCCCCGGTCGACTGGTGAGAGTTCTGCTCTCTGTATCCAGCTCCGGTGGACCGGGCGGTCGACCAGCCAGAGAGCCGTTGCTCTCTGGTTCCAGGCCCGGTCGACTGGGCGGTCGACTGGTGGCACAACGGTCATAAAAATGACCGTTGGTCGGTCGACCGGAAGGGCAAATTTGCCCTTTCCTGCTGCCAACGTGCAGAATTTATTTGGGGCTATAAATACCCCACATTTGAGCTGATTTTAATTAAGAATTTCAAGAGCAAAATTTTCAATCTTTCAGCAAGTTTTAAAAGAGTTTTTTGGTGCTAAAAGTTTTATTTATATTTGTTTTTAAAGTGTTAGAATTTTAAGAAAATAGAGTCTTTTGGGAATTGGTTTTTGATTTAAATTTTTATATCTATTTGGAGATTTTCTCAGGTATTTTTTTGTTCCAAATACTTTATTTTCTCACACTTGAGCTATCATATCTATCCTATCTATTAGAATTATTGTTTTGTAAGAAAGAATTGGTTTGTGATTTGTTGAAACCACCAAGTATTGTAAACCTTTCATACTTTATGATATCCCTCTAATGAGAGGTGATTGTGTTGATATCCCTCTAGTGAGAGGTGATTGTGGAAGTTGTGTTCCCTTTTAGTGAAGAGGTGGAGTTGTGGCTTTGTGCTTTATCCCTCAAGTGTGAGGTTGATATTTGTTTGGCTAAGTGCCATCCCTCTAAGTGTAGAGGTGATTGAGTTTGTTGGTATCCCTCTAGTGAGAGGTTGATCTTGTGTTGCTTTGTACCTAGCCTCTAGTGAGAGGTTGTATTTGTTGAGAGAGGAGTTGTGTACTCCCAAGTTGTATTTTCCCAAATCCTCAGTGGAGGTTCCTTATGTGGGAAGTCCTGTGTGGACGCTATAGTGGAAATCCTTCTGTGTGAAGGCAGGGACGCAGAGCTATGTGCTCGAACCTCGAAACATATCTTTATGTTTGCGTTTGATCCACTATCTCTAACTTTCTCTCTTATTTACCTTGCGTTGATTCATATTGTCATATCATTCATATATGCTTGGTTTGTTTGTGTGCCTCACTTGTGTTGAACCAAGAGAGCTTTACATAGCACCTCAACTCTTATTTAGAGGAATTTAGAGGAGATAGTCCAGAGCCCTTCACCGGAAATTTGGCTACACTCTTTGGTTACACTAAGTGTGTTGCATTTAGTTTTAATTCTACATTATTTGTCATTAGATTAGTCATACACCTATTCACCCCCCCTCTAGGTGTACTTCAGCATCGTTGAGTTTGACCGACCAATCCTTTCGGTTTTGTCCGACAGTCTTTTCTAAAATGAGCTTGATCTGTCGATTGGTGACTTCGACCTGCACATTTGTCTGGGGACGATACGGAGTAGATAACTTGTGATTGATGGAATATTTCCGCATCAGAGCTTCAAAAACTCTGTTGCAGAAATGTGATCCATTATCACTAATTATCACTCTGGGGGTGCCAAATCGGGAGAAGATGTTCTCTTTGAGAAATTTGACAACCACTTTGTTATCATTGGTCTTTGTTGGCACATCTTCTACCCATTTAGAGACGTAATCGACAACAACCAAAATGAGCTGGTTGCCGAAGGAATTAGGGAATGGTCCCATGAAGTCGATACCCAAACATCAAAAATTTCAACTTTCAGGATCGGGTTCAGGGGCATCATGTCTCTTCTTGAAAATTTCCCAATCTTTTGACAATTTGCGCATGACTTGCAAAAATAGTATGAGTCCTTGAACAAAGTGGGTCAGTAAAACCCACTTTGTAGAACCTTCTCTGCAGTCTTGCGGGAACCGAAGTGTCCTCCGCATGCAAGTTCATGGCAAAAGCTTAGCACACTCCTCTGTTCCTCCCCTGGCATGCATCGTCGAATAATCTAGTCGGGACAATACTTAAAAGGATACGGCTCTTCCCAGAAGAAGTACCGTACTTGGGTAAAGAAACGACACTAGTCTTGCTTTGTCCAGTCTGCGGGTAATTGTCTAGTGGCCAGGTAATTGACTATGTCGTATACCAGGGTTCCTTGAAAATGACCAGGATGTGCTCGTCTGGGAAATCCTTGTTGATTGGAGCTTGTATGATGGGTGCATTCAGAATTCGTGATAGATGATCAGTGACCACATTCTCTATACCTCGTTTATCTCAAATTTTCAGGTCAAATTCTTGAAGCAAAACGATCCACCGAATCAGTTAGGCTTTTGCTTCCTTCTTGGTCATGAGGTATCTAAATGCCGAGTGATCCATGAAAATCACCATCTTCGAACCTAACAAGTATGACCGAAACTTTTCTAACGCAAAGACAACGGCCAAGAATTCCTTCTCAGTCATTGTATAATTCTGTTGGGCGTCATTCAAGGTCCTACTCGAGTAATAAATCACATGCTGCCTATTGTCGATACGCTGTCTTAGAACAACGCCAGTAGCAAAATCAGAAGTATCGCACATGATTTCAAAGGGTTGGGCCCAATTAGGAGCAGAAATAATAGGCGCAGAAATAAGTTCTTACTTAAGCTTCTCTCATAACTTGAAATATTCATCGTTAAAATCAAAGGGCACGTCCTTAGCGAGCAGGTTGGTTAAGGGCCTAGCGATTTTGCTAAAATCCTTAATGAACCGTCGGTAGAACCCAGCATGCCCTAGAAAGGATCTAATATCCTTGATGCTTTTGGGTGGTGGAAGCTTAGCAATCACTTCTACTTTAACCTTGTCCACTTCAATGCCTCTCCTAGAAATCTCATGGCCTAAGACAATCCCCTGTCTTACCATGGAGTGACATTTCTCCTAGTTTAGAGTTAGGTTCTTCTCCTTGCATCTTTTCAGAACTAACTCTAGGTGATGAAGACACTGATCAAATGAATCTCCGTAGATGGAGAAGTCATCCATAAAAATCTCAAGAAAATGTTCTACCATGTTAGAGAAAAGACTAAGCATGCACCGTTGGAATGTTGTGGGAGCATTGCACAATCTAAAGGGCATGCATCGGTAGGCGAAGGTTCCGAACGGGCAGGTGAACGTAGTCTTTTCCTGGTCTTCTATAGCAATGGGAATTTGATTGTATCCTGAGTACCCATCTAGGAAGCAATAATACTCGTGTCCAGCCAGGCGTTCA
The DNA here is from genome assembly GCA_038442645.1 of Agave tequilana. Taxonomy (NCBI): domain Eukaryota; kingdom Viridiplantae; phylum Streptophyta; class Magnoliopsida; order Asparagales; family Asparagaceae; genus Agave; species Agave tequilana. Next base: position 41,563 of record JAVJIF010031382.1, read on the forward strand.
AGCATTTGGTCGATGAAGGGTAGCGGGAAGTGGTCTTTACGGGTGGCTGCATTCAACTTTCTATAGTCGATACAAACACGAACCTTGGTAGGCAGTCTTGTTTGTACCAACTCTTTTTGCACATTTTTAACCACCGTAAAGCCAGCTTTCTTCGGGACCGCATGAACCAGGCTAACCCATTGGCTATTAGAAATGGGATAAATGATCCTGTTGTCTAATAGTTTCATAATTTTCAATTTACTGCCTCTTGCATGAGTAGGTTAAGCCTACGTTGTGGGTCCCTCCTGGGCGTTGCTTCATCGATTAAATGGATTCTATGTTGAACTATGGCTGGACTTATCCCTTTGATATCCTGCATTGTCCATCCAATGGCTTCCCTATGTCTTTTCAGAATAGACATTAAGCTGTCCTCTTATTGTTCAGTCAGGTGGGATGCTATGATGACTGACAGGGTTTCTCTTCCGCCCAGGTAGGCGTACTTGAGGTGTTCAGGTAAGGCTTTTAGTTCTAGGGAAGGTGTTGCTTCATTGGAGGCAATCTCTGCACTTGCAATCCTATGATGAGGTACACTTGGGCTTGACGCCCAATCCACTACCGAATCTACGATCTGGTCCAGATTAAAATCCTCAGACTCCATATCAAACTCTGCCTCTGTTTCTACCTCCATGCTTTCCTCATGCTCACTGGTCAGATTTTCAATAGAATTGAAAGTCTGATCATTGATATCCCGGGGTTGTCTTCCAAGATTGAAGACATTGACTTCCTTCGTCATGTCTCCAAAGGTCATCGCATGGACCCGTTCCTACAGTTGATTATGACATTGGCTGTAGCAAGGAATGGGCGTCCTTAGATGACCGGAGTTTGAGATTGCAGATTTGACACAGGTTGGGTCTCAAGCACAATGAAGTCAACGGGGTAGATGAAATCCCCGACCCGGATAAGTACATCTGTGATTTTTTCCTTTGGGATTTTTACAGATCGGTCAGCTAACTGAATGGTGACTCGAGTGGGCTTAGCTCGCCCAACCGAAGTTGCTGTTATACTGAGAGAGGTAGCAAGTTGATACTTGCTTCCAGGTCAAGTAGTGCTCTGCTAATTTTTGTTTGTCCGATGGTGCAGGAAATTGTGGGATGTCCAGGATCCTTGTATTTCATCAGAATGGGACCAGACAGAATTTCGCTTGTATTGTTGCCAAGAACACTTTCTTGGGCAATTTGTCTTTCTCTTCTTCGTACACATATCCTTAAGAATTTGGCATAAGCTGGGACTTGTTGGATAGCGTCAAGAAGAGGCACATTCAGTTTGACCTGGTTAAACATCTCAAGCATCTTTTTCATGTGCATATTCTTATTGTTGTTCTTAAGCCTATTGGGAAAGGGTGCTACAGGCTTATGAACTTGTTTAGCAGCTTTGTCCTCGTCAGATGTTTGAGGAGCAGTTTGGGAGGAACTAGTAGAGGTGGAGGCTGGAGTAGGATCAGTATGGACTAGATTTTTCTGTTGCTAGACCTGGTTGTCCACCTTCTTTCTAGATCAAAGTGTGTGAACAGTATTGCACTAGTTGATCAACTGATCCTGAATTTCATATGCTTGATTGGAGTTTTTAGGGTTAACTAGCGGCTGATTAGGTAAAGTACCCTTTAATCTTTCACTTAGAGAGCTAGCTAACTGACTCATTTGCATTTCCAATCTCGACATAGCCTGTGAATGGTTGTTCACATTTGTCCCTGGTTTTGCATGAAAGCAGTTTGGGACTTCATAAAAGCTTCCATGCTCTCCTCCAACTTACTGAATTTCTTTTCTATTTGTGAACTGTGAGAGGAGGAAGATGGAACTTGACTGGGGAAATTGGTGGAGGACTGGGATGGTGAAATTGTTGGAGAAATTAGGCCTAGGAGGATTGTTCTGGGCCCAAGAGAAATTTGGGTGATTCCTCCAACCTGGATTGTATGTTTGTGAGTAGGGATTATGCGGCGGCCGTGAGTAGGCCGCGTTCAGGTGTTCCGGTGGCACTTGCTGGATATGAAAAACAGGGCACTCTTCAAAGACATGGTTTGGTGCCTGACAGTATGAACAACCCGAATTGTGAATTGGTAGTGGGTTGATTTGGTTGACATTGGCTGGCTCTTTTATTTCTAGAGCCTCTATTCTCCTCATTAGGATTGCAATCTTAGCTTCTGCAGTTATGGATGATTCTAGAGATAGGAGCCCTCATCTTGAAGTTATAGATTGTGAATTTCTTGATTTTTCTGAGGCTGGCTCCCATTGCAGGGTTTTCTCAGCTAAATCCTCAAATAAATCCTAACCCTAATACTCATCCTTTTGCAAAAACCCTCCCTGACACATGGTTTCTAACAGGGTTTTCGTTTGATAATCTAAGCCATCGTAGAGAATCTAGCACTGACGCCATTTCTCCACACCATGATCAGGGCACTGAGCTAGGAGATTTTTGAATCGCTCAAAGTATCTCCAAAATGGTTTGCTCAGATCTTGACTGAATTGCATGATATTTTTTCTAATGAGGGCAGTTTTGTAATTAGGTAGAATTTCTTCAAGAAGGCCTTGACAAAATCATCCCATGTCGTGACAGAATCTGCCGCCAAACTGTACAACCATTTCTTCGCTATGTCCTTTAGGGAAAAGGGAATGAAACGTAACCTAACGGCATCGTCTCCTAACTGGGGAATACGCATCATGAGTCACACTTCTTCAAATTTCCTAACAAAGAAGTATGCGTCCTCTAATTCTAAATCATGAAACTTTGGAAAAGTGTTGATGAATTGAGGCTTTAATTCAAAATTATTTCCATTTGCCTCAGGCAGTTTTATACAAGATGGTAATGAGGATCTGATCGGGTAAAACCTATCCTGAAGTGACGCCATCACAGTTCTGAATGCAAGGGTAAAGAAGTGTTTTTGGTTAATCTGGAAGATATAGGATCTCTTACCCACTCTTGCATGCAACACACCACAAACAATGTAAAGATAATAAATAATCGAAAATAATAAAATAAACAAACAAAAGAAAGAAAAACAACCACAAGCCTTAGTCTAAGGTACCTGGACCTAGACGACTCCTAACTGATCGATTCTCCGGGGGAGATTGTTGCAGGAACTCAACTACAAGCTAATCGGCCAGAAAAGGGCAAAACTCGGTGGGAGCTATCCGGGCGTGAGCCACGGGCCTTAATTATGCCAACCACGGAGCTTTCGAGGCTTTGCCTCTCAATCCACTTTTCTTAGACATCGATTTTGCAGGAGTATAGTTCTTGCAATTTCCACCCTCGGTTAATCTCTTAGTGAGTCTGTGATGTCCCTAGGGCCAACGTCTATCAGTTTTTAGTTAAGGCTTGGGTTATGTGAGTGCACTTGGAGATGGTTTTTGGGCTAAGGAAGGGTGATGAAATCCCTACCTTATCTTGTTTATTTGGGATTTTGCCCTTAATGTCAATTATGCAAGTGTATAGTTTATTCACAACAAGGTAACACTCAAAGCGATAAATCACTCCAAAATGTTGGTCCTATTCTATATGAATGCACACGTACATTTTCTCTAGCACTCTTCAACAAAATTGAAATGAATTGTAATAGATACGTGCCCTAAATGCAAGAGTCTAATCCAAATTTCAATTAAGCAACAAATGGATTTCTGTTGAGTTTATTACACATGTATAAGGTGAAGCATTCAAGGGAACTAAAAAATTTAGGAAGCAATTTGAGCGACTTTCAGCAACCCTGTAGAAAAGTTTGTTAGTACTTCAATCGAAGAAACTCGCTTTTATACGAATTTTCTGAGGGCAAATGAATCCTCGTCCAACGTGTTTGGCCACCACTTTTGCTTCCCGTGATAGTGAGCTCCTTGGTACTTTTCCTACTTACAAGAACAAAAAAAAATCTTTAGTATTGAACAATAAAGTCGTTCCCTCCCCGGCAACTGCGCCAAAATTTGATCAGCAAAAAGCAAGCACAAGAATAAGTAAAAAGAGTGTGGGTCGATGTTACTGCTTTTGCGATTCTTCCATAGTAGCGAAGTGGCTATACGGATCGTATCCACAAGGAGGGAGAGCGATGAAAGCCTGATGCGACTTCTTTGTTCAAGAAAAGAAAAAGTTCTTTATTCAAATAAAGAATTGGAAAATGAAAACAAGTTGGTTTCAAGAATTGTTTGAGAATGATTTGGTGGTTTATAAAGTTGGATTTTCTTAATGGTAAAAACGCATGTCTAACTTTCTACTAAGTGCTCCCAATAATCCTTAACTTCTTGAAGATGTAACCTCACGATGGATCATAGGCAAGCATAACCCTTATGCATAGGAACTATTCACTTGAAAATCGAGTGAAAGTTCTTCCTATAACTTAGCTTAACACGGCAAAAACTTGAACATTCCCTTATCAAGATCTAATTGAAGGTGAGAATACGGGAAGACACAAGCGCATTAATGTATCGGCAAAGTTAAAAGGAAAATCTATAACTTACAAAAACAAGCAAAGTTTAAACTCTATAGATCATCAAAAACCCATTAAGCATGAAATATACGAGAGCTAATACTTGTAAGTAAGTTAGAGTTAGAACCCTTGTCTTAAGATGTCATACCGCTCGTTTGCACAAGGCTTGTTTGACACTATTGACTCATTTGAGTTATCAATCAAGTTATTAGAGATTAGTGGGTTAGTACTTAGTTAGCCATGCAATGGAAGAGTTAGTTAGACATGTGATTGGTATTCAAATTCTGCATTATTATATCGTATTTCTCACAGTTTTAATGAATAAATAGTCGTCTAAATCGTGTTTTGGTCTTAATTGCAGGTAAATCCAAAGTCCAAGGGCAAAGATGGAATAAGAGGCTAATTCAGCTCAATTTATGCTAATTAATCCCGCAATTACTTGGAGGCCAAGCAAAGGATTCTCTAGAACATACATTGTACCTAGACTCCTGAGCTGTCAGACGAATATTCGGGCGAAAGTACCAGAAAAGGGGTATATCTAGAAGCAGCTAGAAGCCAGACGAACGCGTGGACGAAATCCAGAGACACGATTCCCTAGGATTGCCGCAATTCCACGGCATTCCTTGAGATTCTGCGGCAATCCTAGGGAGCTCCGTCTCGTCTTCTGGATCCTTCTGAGCCCTATAAATAGCCCTGCAGAGAGCCCAAACGCGAGCAGTCTTCGTTTTTAGGAGTAGGTGCAGATTTTAGAAGAGATTTAGTGTAGTGTAGGTGCTTTTCATTTCTCTTCTCTTGTATTTTCATTTGTTTGTAGATCATTGTAGTAGGGCTGAGTAATTCATAGAGAGAGAGATAGTGAGGGATTGACGTAATAGAGAGTGACACTCTATGTAAAGGTACCTCCTTTCTCTTCCATTGTAATCTCCTTCATCTTCTACATGATGTTTTGTTTCTAGTTTTTCTTCTCATGGCAATCTAACTACTAACCACTAACCTATCTAACCACTTACTTGATAATCCACATGAATCGGGTTGCCTCTACAAGGCCTTGTTCTTGCAAGAGCCATTGATGGCCAAAGATGATGGGTTCTAACATCTAACTTGCTAACTTGCTAACTTGCTAACCAAGCTAACTCTCTTTTACTTCATGCTCTTTTATTTCTAACATCTAACTTGCTAACTTGCTAACCAAGCTAACTCTCTTATTTCATGCTCTTTTATTTCATGCTAGTAGTGTAATGAGTGATGCTTGTAATAGCTTGTTCTTGTTGCAATGTTGTGATTGTTATGAACCATCCATGAGCCATGCTTTGTATTGCTTCTTGAAGATAAGGATTGTGATGGCCGAGGATCAAAATGTGAGGCAACTATCTCGAAGAGGTTAGCATGGTTAGTGGAGTACTTAGTAGTTAGTAGCCATGAGTTTTCTTTTACCTTTGTTTTAGAAATCGTTTTCCAAATTCTTTTCTCATTTTTCTATCGGTGTTTTCATCGCCTTCTTAGTTTACCTTGTTCCATCTTCTTCACTTCTCTTTTGATTTTTACATCGCCGTTTTCATCGCTCTCCTCACCTACCACATGCTTGTTTTCATTTTCTCATTCTTTTTCATTCTTTCAACATAGAAGAATTGTTAACATCTGACGTGACTAGAGACTGTTAATGCTTCTATCGCCTCCCTTCCCTGTGGATACGACCCGTTAAAACCAATGCTATAACGGAAGTATCGAGGGTATACTAAGCACATTCGAGATTTTCATTTGATTTCATAAATACACATTTTGAGTGCTAGTTTCCACCCCGATCAAAAAAACGCGTGGCTCCGTCTCGTCTTCTGGATCCTTCTGAGCCCTATAAATAGCCCTGCAGAGAGCCCAAACGCGAGCAGTCTTCGTTTTTAGGAGTAGGTGCAGATTTTAGGAGAGATTTAGTGTAGTGTAGGTGCTTTTCATTTCTCTTCTCTTGTATTTTCATTTGTTTGTAGATCATTGTAGTAGGGCTGAGTAATTCATAGAGAGAGAGATAGTGAGGGATTGATGTAATAGAGAGTGACACTCTATGTAAAGGTACCTCCTTTCTCTTCCATTGTAATCTCCTTCATCTTCTACATGATGTTTTGTTTCTACTTTTCTTCTCATGGCAATCTAACTACTAACCACTAACCTATCTAACCACTTACTTGATAATCCACATGAATCGGGTTGCCTCTACAAGGCCTTGTTCTTTCAAGAGCCATTGATGGCCAAAGATGATGGGTTCTAACATCTAACTTGCTAACTTGCTAACTTGCTAACCAAGCTAACTCTCTTTTACTTCATGCTCTTTTATTTCTAACATCTAACTTGCTAACCAAGCTAACTCTCTTATGTCATGCTCTTTTATTTCATGCTAGTAGTGTAATGAGTGATGCTTGTAATAGCTTGTTCTTGTTGCAATGTTGTGATTGTTATGAACCATCCATGAGCCATGCTTTGTATTGCTTCTTGAAGATAAGGATTGTGATGGCCGAGGATCAAAATGTGAGGCAACTATCTCGAAGAGGTTAGCATGGTTAGTGGAGTACTTAGTAGTTAGTAGCCATGAGTTTTCTTTTACCTTTGTTTTAGAAATCGTTTTCCAAATTCTTTTCTCATTTTTCTATCGGTGTTTTCATCGCCTTCTTAGTTTACCTTGTTCCATCTTCTTCACTTCTCTTTTGGTTTTTACATCGTCGTTTTCATCGCTCTCCTCACCTACCACACATGCTTGTTTTCATTTTCTCATTCTTTTTCATTCTTTCAACATAGAAGAATTGTTAACATCTGACGTGACTAGAGACTGTTAATGCTTCTATCGCCTCCCTTCCCTGTGGATACGACCCGTTAAAGCCAATGCTATAATGGAAGTATCGAGGGTATACTAAGCACATTCGAGCTTTTCATTTGATTTCATAAATACACATTTTGAGTGCTAGTTTCCACCCCGATCAAAAAAATGGCGTCGTTGCCGGGGAAGGGAATGGTTTTGATGTCACGTTTTTGTTAACATTTGTCTTCTCTGTTTTGGTGTGCAGGGCAATATTTACAGGTGCTTAACATTGCAGTACATAAATTAGCTTTGCATCTCCCTGCTCCAGAAAGCAGGGCCCCAGATTTTGAACAAAAGCCGCGGATCCGCGACATTTGCCGCAAAATCGCGGCACTTTTGTGAAAATTGTATATGTTGTTGTTCTAGGATGTGTGAATTGTAATAGCTAGTTGATTTGTGCTGCTATTTTTTTTCTGCTTTGATTGCCTACACACCATAAAAAATAAAAGAACTAAAATACGGTATTTGGACGCTTTTAAAACGGTTTAGACATTTGCATTTAGGCACGTGTCAATTCAATTCCAATATACTGTATTTTGTTCTATTGTTGTGATTTGGATGGAGATGTACATATGGCATTGCATATAGCATAGGACAAACACGTGGGTGATTTATCGCTTTGTGTTATATTCTTATCTATATTGCACACTTACACGAATTGAACTTAAGGGCAAAACCCAAACAAGATAAGGTGGGATTTCATTACCCTTCCTTAGCCCAAAATCATCTCCCCACTCACACAACCCAAGCCCTAATAAATTTGAATAGACGTTGGCCCCTAGGGACATTTCATCTAGGTCTAGGTCAACCCTTCTTTTGGCTTGGTTTTTGATTTTTCTTTTCTTTTTGTTTGTTGTTTGATTTTTCTTTTTGTTTGTGATTTTTTGTGAAATGGCATTCAACAAAAATAATTCTTTCAATCCGAACATGAATCCATATTTCACACCGACTCCATTCTATTCGGATAATTCCAACCCGGCGTTTTACAATATGCACCAACCAAATACACCGGGTTGGCCTTATCCGAATCAATACAACCCATACCCACATTCTTATGACTATAATTTTCAAAATAATTTCAACTCGTCACAGAGTCAATGGGGATTCAAGTCCCCCGAGCCAAATTTTCAACCTCCTTGTCCACCATGTCCACCTCGTCCACAATATACACAATATTCATTCCCCGATTCCGCTTCATATACTCCTTTTTCTGGACCTCCCATTGAAGAAAAATATGAGTTACAAAGGAGTATAGAAGCTAATCTACAAGAGGCCGAGCAACAAATTCAGAAAATGAGGGCCTCTCCAATTCCACAATATTTTCAAGATTCATACTCATTTCCACCAGTCCAAAATAGAAGACCATCAATTTTGGAAATGAGTATGCGTGAGTCCAAACAAAAATCACAAAATCTGATGGACTCACAATTTTGTCACCAATTCCAAAACAACTCTTCATCTTTTCAACAAAATGATGAACCAATGAATTGTAAAAAGATGCTTGAATTCATGACTCAAGCTCAAAATGCTCGTAACCGTGACATAGATATGATGATCCAAACTCTTCATTCTCATCCTATTTCTAATGTCACTACCCATTCTGATAGAGCCAAAGAGTCATGTTGTTTTGGAAATTAAGATTCAATTTCAGCACACCCATCTGAACTTGTCCAAACTTCAAATGTTAAAGATCCCATTGACATTTTGGCAAGTTATCCATTTTCTGAAATTGAACTTGAACATGAATATGATCATGAACCTCAAATTAGTGATTCAATTCTACTTCCTGATTCAATTATGACTCCAGTATCTTCACCTGATTTCAATCCTTTTCCCGAGTCAGTATTGGATCCAGTGCCAATCCATTGTGAAATTGAATCACCAATCATTTATGATGATCATATTGAACTTGACCAATTTCTTACTTTTGAAAGTCCCATTGATAAATTGGCAAGTTCTCATTTTTGTGGAATTGAATTGAATGAGGAATGTGACTTTGATTCTCCAATTTGTGATCTTGTTCAAATTCCCGAATCACTATTGACTCCTGTTATGTTACCCAATTTGAGCAACATTTTAGAGTCAGTTTTGATTCCCATACCTGTCATTCCTGAACTTGAATCACTAATCTTAGATAGTCACATTCCATCATGGGGAAATGAATGTGGACCTGAGCTTTATCTTTTTGATTTGGACCCACTTCCTGAACCGATCTCGACTCCCGAACCTTTACTTGACTTAAGTCTTTTTCCTGAGTCGATATTAGTTCCTGTGCTTCCTGAGTCCAAATCAATCATTCCATTCTGGGACAAGGTGTTGATAAATTTGACTCCGAATTATTTTGAAAATTTGGAAATTAGATGGGGTAAAATTCCTAATAAAAATTATAATGCATACATCTTTTTAGTGGGTTGTATCATGGAGGTTTCTGGTGGGTTCCTTCGGACTCCACGCAATAATGATTGGGCCGCCTTTCATGGACCAATCAGACCGCCACCGGAACCACCACCACTGAGGTAATTTTTCCTTCCCTCTCTATTTGTTTCATGCATACATATATCACGATGCATTGAGGACAATGCATGAGATAAGTGTGGGGGAGGGTTTACTAACATAGAGTTTTTAGATCTTCTTTCTTTTACATTTCTTTTAGAAAAAAAAATAATAAAAAAAAAAACTTTTTGAAATAAGAGACAAAGTTTTGATCTATTTTTAAGAAATTAAGATGTATCTTAGAAATTAAGAAAGCCTTAATTATGACATCTTAACCCTAGTTGAAATAATAGATCTTGTTTGAAATTATAGGCTAAGTAAGTAAAATTGGGGATATATTTTTATCTTGAATTTTTTGCCTTAGACAGTATGCACTTCACACTTACACATTTTTGGATGAAAACAAAGACCAAAATGCCATAAAAATAAAAAAAAATAAAAATAAAAAATATATATATAATAAAACATCACCTATTAAGCTGGACAATCGTGCCTCAAGAAGCATGATTATTCACGCCTAACGGTGGTAAAGGAAATAAATAATCCCCTTTAGTTTCGTGGCCTTTTTCACTCGAGTCCTTAAACCCGAGGGATGTTTTCTCATCTGGTGCCCTAAGACCGACTGGTTTGGGAGTCATCGGTTATAGGCTCGTTACAAGGGTGAACTAGAAAGCCTAAACTAAGGAAGAAAAAAAAGAAAGAAAAGAAAATATATATATATAAATAAATGGCTTGATGGTTAGAGTTGAAATCCCAGAAATCTTCACTGTCACGGTGTGCATACTATCTAGGTTTTATGAAAGATAAAATATTCAATCCAATTTTGAATTCTTACCTTAATTGAAGACAAGATCTTGCATAGAGACTAAGTTTAAGAAAGAATGATTATAGGTGGACTTATGACCTAAGATCACTTATATTTTTGCAAAAATAGTTCGAAAACATGTCTCTCTTTCAAAATGCATTTTCAAAACACTAACATTTGTCTTCTTTCTTTATGGATTTTGTGGGTGTAATCCGCTGAAAACCCTCAGGAGACAACACTCCTCCTCTAGGGTAACCTAGAGGTTTAACGGCTTGTTGCACGCGCTCAGTGCAATCGCGTCACCTGCGAAAGTGGTGTAATAAAATTGGTAGTATAGTTTTTTTCTTTTCTTTGTTTTGCTCGGGACGAGCAAAGAATAAGTGTGGGGGTGTGATTGGTATTCAAATTCTGCATTATTATATCGCATTTCTCACAGTTTTAATGAATAAATAGTCGTCTAAATCGTGTTTTGGTCTTAATTGCAGGTAAATCCAAAGTCCAAGGGCAAAGATGGAATAAGAGGCTAATTCAGCTCAATTATGCTAATTAATCCCGCAATTACTTGGAGGCCAAGCAAAGAATTCTCTAGAACATACATTGTACCTAGACTCCTGAGCTGTCAGACGAATATTCGGGCGAAAGTACCAGAAAAGGGGTATATCTGGAAGCAGCTAGAAGCCAGACGAATGCGTGGACGAAATCCAGAGACACGATTCCCTAGAATTGCCGCAATTCCACGGCATTCCTTGAGATTCTGCGGCAATCCTAGGGAGCCACGCGTCGATTTTCGACGCATGGCTCCGTCTCGTCTTCTGGATCCTTCTGAGCCCTATAAATAGCCCTGCAGAGAGCCCAAACGCGAGCAGTCTTAGTTTTTAGGAGTAGGTGCAGATTTTAGGAGAGATTTAGTGTAGTGTAGGTGTTTTTCATTTCTCTTCTCTTGTATTTTCATTTGTTTGTAGATCATTGTAGTAGGGCTGAGTAATTCATAGAGAGAGAGATAGTGAGGGATTGATGTAATAGAGAGTGACACTCTATGTAAAGGTACCTCCTTTCTCTTCCATTGTAATCTCCTTCATCTTCTACATGATGTTTTGTTTCTAGTTTTTCTTCTCATGGCAATCTAACTACTAACCACTAACCTATCTAACCACTTACATGATAATCCACATGAATCGGGTTGCCTCTACAAGGCCTTGTTCTTGCAAGAGCCATTGATGGCCAAAGATGATGGGTTCTAACATCTAACTTGCTAACTTGCTAACTTGCTAACCAACTAACTCTCTTTTACTTCATGCTCTTTTATTTCTAACATCTAACTTGTTAACTTGCTAACCAAGCTAACTGTCTTATTTCATGCTCTTTTATTTCATGCTAGTAGTGTAATGAGTGATGCTTGTAATAGCTTGTTCTTGTTGCAATGTTGTGATTGTTATGAACCATCCATGAGCCATGCTTTGTATTGCTTCTTGAAGATAAGGATTGTGATGGCCGAGGATCAAAATGTGAGGCAACTATCTCGAAGAGGTTAGCATGGTTAGTGGAGTACTTAGTAGTTAGTAGCCATGAGTTTTCTTTTACCTTTGTTTTAGAAATCGTTTTCCAAATTCTTTCTCATTTTTCTATCGGTGTTTCATCGCCTTCTTAGTTTACCTTGTTCCATCTTCTTCACTTCTCTTTTGGTTTTTACATCGCCGTTTTCATCGCTCTCCTCACCTACCACATGCTTGTTTTCATTTTCTCATTCTTTTTCATTCTTTCAACATAGAAGAATTGTTAACATCTGACGTGACTAGAGACTGTTAATGCTTCTATCGCCTCCCTTCCCTGTGGATACGGCCCGTTAAAGCCAATGCTATAACGGAAGTATCGAGGGTATACTAAGCACATTCGAGCTTTTCATTTGATTTCATAAATACACATTTTGAGTGCTAGTTTCCACCCCGATCAACATGGTAGTAAAAGAAACAACAAAAGAAAAGAAGTAAAGAGAAAGGAAGTTACACTACAACAAGAAAGTAAAAGCAAATGGAAACACTAGTAAACGGGAAGAAGAAAGAGAAGTAGTTACTTGTATTAGCTTGTCACCTTCAAATACAACCTTTACACACACTTTCTCTCTTTCACTCTAATGGCTAAAACTAAACCTTAGAAGAGAAAAGAAACTACAATAACTATAACAAGATAATAACAACTCCTAAACTCTAGATCTCCTCTCTTCAGTCCCCAGGGAGTATTTATAGGCACCAGGGGAAAGGGGGCCAGAGGGACGACTCTGGCCCAAAGCCTGGGCGCGCCCGCTCCCGTACGGCCGCGAAAACGCGCCATGCCAGGGTGGCGCGCGACTGGCTTGGGGAAGGGACCTTCTGGTTTCTAGATTTGATGCCCTGGGCTAACAAAATCTCCACTCTAAAGTCAATGGCTACTTGGTAGGCTTTAATCACCTATTAAATGGTGATTTAGGGTCTTCTTCTTCATTTGCACACTATGGACCTATGATCAAGCAAGCAAAACTTTGTTAGCAGAATTTTATATCAAATAAATATGCGGATGTGATAAAAATTATGTAAAATTAGAGACTAATCAATCTGCACGTTGCGATTCTTCTGTTACGGTGAAAATTCTGCCCTTGATTATGGGAGCAATATCTACTGCTTTCTGTAACTGCTTGCGTTGAAGTAGGAGTCGTGAACCATGTTGAAAAATGAGATCATTTGGCGGCGTAATAAACTCCAGAAATGTAGGAGAGAGAGACGATTGAGTTGATTGCAGAGGTTATTTTTCTCAAGACGGAAGGACTGGTCTCAGGAGGATGAATATCCTCGGGATGATCAATTCCTCGGGAGGAGGAAATGGTCTCGGAAATATTCTGGATGCTGCTCTCTAGGGAGTCACTCGGATGGCTTTCCTTACTGATGTCTTCGGGAGATTCTGATGGTGAGGGACACTTGTCTTGATCCTGATGTGGATCAGAATTTAACAACTACATGAACGATCGAAACAGTGAGTTGGTTAGTTTAACGGTCTAAAATACTTGACAAAAGTTGGTGTGTGACGGTTTTTAAATGTTTTGATCATGATCAAATGATCGGATCGAGAATTTGTATGTCAAAAATTATATATCTAATTAATATGCTACTTTCGGCAGTTTATTTTGTGTCTGCTTGATGTATGGACAAGAAAACTATAAAACACTTGAGTTTTATTTTTAATTACTTTAAATAATATAATTCTATTTCAATAGAGTGAATCTTGTATTTAAATGTCATATCATTGAATTTGAGTGAGAAGAATTCATGCTCAAATCTTCTTGTACTACATTACTATGTAATTTTTCCAGAAATAGAAAAGAAAGCAAAGGTTATTAAAAGAAGAATGAAAGGAAGTAAGCGGATAAAGCGCAGGTGTAAGTCCAAGCCTAATGAATAAGCCACCATTTTTTGCCAGGTCAAACAGAGCCCAACCCAATCCGCTAACAGCCCAGAGTCTCACCAACGCGGTGTCTACTCATAAAAAACAGACCTTCTAGGTTCCATGTATTCTACACCGTGGTACACAAAGCCATCCCATTTTGAGCCTTAAACTGTTCCCACAAAACCCAGTGCTAACTAACATACTAGCCGTCCCTGATTCGGGGTGCGAAATGGGCCGAGTCGAGCCCGTCCCGTTTCTGGCAGGCTACGGACTAGGACTAACCCAGGCCCGTCTGCCTTTCCCTGGCGGCCTGGCCTGGCCTGGGCCCAATCTCCATATTAGAGACCTAGGCTTACCCGGGCCAGGCCGGGTTAGGAAAATAGTTTTTTAATAAATTTTGAAAAAGATGTAAAAAAATTTTAAAAAATCTAAAGAATTCAAAAAAATCTAATAAACACTCAAATGCGAACAAATTTGATACAAGTTGTAAAATGCATATGTAAATTTTTTATTAACAATCTAATAAATTGGATAAATTGAGACAAATACAAAAGATTAATATAAATAATTGAAGTATAACTTGAGAGTTTGAGCACTTAAGAAGTTAAGAGAATTTTAAAATATTTTTAGAGAATTTTTTGGTGATAAAATGAAGTGAGGGAGAGTGAGTATTTATAGAGAGGAACGAGTAGTTAAAATGTAATTTTTTTTTGCAAAAAAAAATTGTTTTGGTCAATATACCTGTTGGGGGATTTGTTTTAAAAGAATACAAAATCGCCCTAAAACGGCTTATATTTGACCCAATACAGCCGTTTGGGGTGGTTGTTAAAAAAAAATAAAATTACAAATCCCTCCCAAACCCGACAACGGCTATTAAAGTAGCTGTTGCGTGGGCAGGCCCGGGCCGTGCCCGGGTTCGTCTCGGGTTTGGTCCGGCCCTAGTGCCACTTAGGCCAAACCCTGGCACCCCCCGAAACCCGGTGCGTGCCTGGGACGGGCAGCGGCCCGGGTTGCCCGGTCTAACCCGGGCCGGTTCGGGGCGGGTCGGACACCCTACTCTGCGACGTATCACACAGTCCAATTCATCCAAACTCCCGCGTTTCTCCGCCAAAATATTTACAAAACCTGCCACTGCAGACGTCACGTCAGCAGACTGTCTCTCTCACCGCGTTCCCCATCTCTCCAACCACCCGTACGCGCGTTCAAACCCTTATCTTCTCTCAAAAAAAACCCTAGCCCTAAATAATGGCGGAAAACCTCGCGAGCTGAACCCTAGAAATGGCTGAGCAAGGCGAAGAGAAGCTCGAGCAAGGCGAAGAGAAGCTCATCGCCGTCGCTCGCCACATAGCCAAAACCCTAGGACGGACTGACACCATGGCCGACGACATCCTAAACATCTTCTCCAACTGTGACGGCCGGTTCTCCGCGAGAAACTCTCCGACTCGAGCGGGGAGTTTGCCGAGCAGAGCGATCGCGATCGCGTCTCGTTCCGCTCTCTCAACCGTCGGATCTCTGAGTTCCTCTCACTCGACCGCCCGATCTGGTCCGATTCGGAGTCCGCCGCCTCGTTCCTCTCCTCCGTTGACTCTCTCCTCTCCATGATCCGCGATCTCGAACCGCCCGTGTTCGATCTGGCCGACGATCTCCTGCAGCAGTGCGTGCTTCGGCTCGAGGACGAGTTCAAGACGATCCTTGAGGGCACGCCGCTTGATCCGATCCAGTCGTCGCCGTTCGAGTCCGACGGCGAGGAATCCGACGAAGACGATGAGATTCCGGTGGCGAATCCGGTATCTAACTACGAGATCATCATCGACGCGATCCCTCCAGGATCCATCTACGATCTCAGTGAAATCGTGAAGAGAGTCGCCACTGCCGGATTCGGCCGCGAGATCGCTCACGTTTACAGTCTCTCTCGCCGCGATTTTCTCGACGAGAGCCTCTCTCGCCTCGGCCTCCGCCCTAAAACAGCCGAAGAGATCCATTCCACTACGTGGAACCTTCTGGAAGACGAGATCCAGCGATGGATCCGAGGCGTCACCCTCTCCGTTCGAGTTCTCTTCCCGAGCGAGCGCCGCCTCTGCGATCGGATCTTCTCGAATCTCAGTCCCGTCGCTGATCTCGCCTTCGCCGAGTCCTGCCGCGGGTCGGCTATCCAACTGCTGGATTTCGCCGACGCGATCGCGATCGGACCCAAATCACCTGAACGCCTCTTCAAAATCGTGGACATGTACGAAATTCTCCGTGATCTGATACCTGAAGCCGATCCCTTGTTCTCCGATCAATTCTACTCGATCTACAGAAGCCTAGGATCCACAATAAAAGGGATATTCACGGAATTAGAGAATTTGATCAGAAGAGACCTGGCAAAATCCCCGGTCCCTGGCGGCGGACTCCACCCGATCACTCGATACGTCATGAACTATCTCCGCGCGGCCTGCGTTTCTAGAAGAACACTAGAGCAAGTCATGGAAGAGGAGCTGGAGAACCCATCGGATGATCTCGACCGTCCGTCCTCATCCCTATCCGTGCAGATTGCCTGGATCCTAGAAGTTCTGAACGGGAACCTTGAATCAAAATCAAAAATTTACGACATTATGCCATTAAGCTTGATCTTCCTGATCAACAACGGGAGGTACATTGTGAACAAGGTGAAGGACAGTGAGCTGGCGGCGCTGATGGGCGAAGACTGGATCAGGAGGCAGATGGCAAGGATTAAGCGGTGGTGCGGGGACTACCAGAAGGTGACTTGGGGCAAGGTGGTGGCGGTGATCAGGACGGAGAGCGGGGCGGGGCCGGACGTGATGAAGGGGAAGGCGAAGCTGTTCGAGAGGTACCTGGAGGAGATTTGGATGGACCAGAGAGATTGGATGGTGGTGGACGAGAGGGCGAGGGAGGAGATGAGGGCGGCGGCCGCCGGGCTGGTGGTGCCGGCGTATCAGGGGTTTGTTGGGAGGTGCAGGGGGGGTGTGAGGTTGAAGTACATTGTGGAGGATGTGGAGAGGATGATCTGTGAGTTGTTTGGTGGGTGTGGGATTGGGAGGAGATGAGAGGGGATCTCGCAGTGATCAATTGCTTTTGTGCACATTGTGTGATTGCGTAGTGCGGGGATAGAATGTAAGCACAACATATTGTATTAATTTGCGTTTTAGGATGGCTGGGGGTGAACTGCTCCAAAATACAATACATGTTTGAATTCATCTCTTATTTCTTCTCAGAGTTATGCTATGGTGTAAATGAAAATATTCAGGGAAGTTCATATTTAGATATGTTGTGTTATTGATGAATGATAATTCAAGTATCAATTCTTACACTTCCCAGCAATAGTATAAAGAGTATTTTTTTTAATTTTTTTTATATTATTCCTTTATGCTCTGATTATTTCCTGCGAACTGCATTCATTCACCCAGTTCAGGTGATTTGCATCAATGTGGATATTAATCATATATTTTGCTTGAATGGACTTGAACTATGGATTAAGATTCAACATCAGTACAGGTCCCTGACTCCCCAGATGCCCTCTCTGTTCTGAGGGGGGTATGAAACGTTTCAACAGATGTTGGTCGAGTAAAATTTGTACCTGCTAAGCAAAGAAACAACCAATTTTTTGCTTGATGCTGCTTCTGTGAGAAAGTACATATTTTTTATCCCTCCAAGGAAGCAAGCTAGCGCAAACAATATAACCGTGACAACTAATATAAATCAGACAATCTCGCAACCGGAATCATTGTTGCCAGATTAGAGGGCATGCCACAAGAACCTACGTGTTATGCTTCAAGGGATGAAACGGGTACGGAATATGCAAATAGATACATCAAACTCGAACCTGCAATTTCATGAATTCAGACATTACGTAGGAACTTACTCCAGAGGACTTATCTCTCACCTCAAATTTGTAGTCTTTTCAATCATGTAGAGTATGTAAAACTCATCTCAAAAATATGCGTCAATAATGTCTCAATCTGAAGTAACAAGTCCAACATGTCAGTAACACCGATCCACATACCAAAAAAATGAAAGAACATAGTAACTATCTATAAGAGCTGGGTTCTCTTCCTATAAGAAAAACCTAGGGAGAACTAGCAAAAAACCAACTGGAAAATAACCATACTTCTAGTCTTGGGCGAAGTTCCTCAGTTCATGAACCCTTGTTATAACTATATATATGAGCTGCTGAGTTCTCTTCCTAAAAGAAAAACCCAGGGAGAAATAGCAAAAACCAACTGGAGCATAACCATACTTCTAGTCTTGGGTCGAACCGTGAAGTTCCTCGTTCATGGTCCCTTGTTGTATGTATATATAAGAGCTGAGTTCTCTTCCTAAAAGAAAAACCTAGGGAAAACTAGCAAAAACCAACTGGAACATAACCATACTTCTAGTCTTGGGTCGTACAGTCAAGTTCCTCGTTCGTGATCCCTTGTCATCAAGAAACTTTGGTGATGAACCCATCTGGCATCAGCTGGTCCATAATCCGTATCCTGCCTCGGAGGTCTGATAAAAGTCACGACTGTTGTCCGCAACAATTGGTGCTTGGTCGTGATGCAAACTTGAGTTATCCGCAACAATTGGTGCTTGGTCTGTGTTATGTAAACTTCCCATCAATTTTGCATCTGGATTCTGCAGCTGAAATGAAGCATTATGATAGTGCCAATAGTTATTCGCATCAAGCCCTCCATACTGCTGCTGCCACGCATCAACCTCTCCATACTGCTGCTGCCATGCATCGAACCCCCCATATTGACCCTGGCCAGAGGTCATCATATCCTGCCTGTTTGAAGCCCCACAAAGTGGACCTGGATCCGTATCCATGCCGCTTAACAACTCTTCACCATCAAACATATCGTCAGGCAGATCTTGGATTTCATCAAAACGTTTAAAGCACCCTTCTTCATTGGGCTCATCTTTAAGCACAACTGTTGCAACTTGTTCAGTATTAGACGGAGGGGAGCAGACAGTTTTTAACGCATCTCCTGCTTCAACTTCAGGAACCTGAAGCTCCTGTGCTTCAACTTCGACATTCTTGAGCTCCACGTACTCCTGAATGGATTTGCAATGATGTGAAATAGTAGCGAACTCAGAAGGTCCTGAAGTCGTGGTGGAGGAAGCATTTCCTGTGGTACTAGATTCTGGGAAATTGACACGTGCAGAAGGACCATACATTGTCCTTGCAGCAACATCATAGGCAAGGGCAGCTTTTAAGGCACTGTCAAATGTCCCGAGCCAGAGGCGGCTTCCACTGTTGGGCTCCCGGATCTCAGCAACCCACTTGCCCCAGGTCCGCTGCCTCACTCCTCGGTAGCTGCAGTTAGAGTTCTCTGGGCCTCCTTTTCCTTGCATGCATCCTTTTCTTGAACCTTTTGCAGGAGATTTCCGGATGGGAATCTGAGCACCTGTGATCTCTTGCATCCTGTGGTGCTCCTCCCATTTTGCCAGGATTTCTGCTGCAGAATCTCCACTGCGCCTTCTTTTTGGTTCCTTCTTCCTGAAAAAGGGAGCAACTTCAATATTCAAGAAAATCAATGAGCCAGATAAGAATAAACAAACGAACAAGGATGAAAGTAAGAGCATGCAGTATCAAATAGCATGGTCCAACCAGAAATCGAAGTGCCGTGAAGTGAAGGTAAATTCCAGGGATGTAGGAGGAAGAAGCAGTAGCGGATCAAGAATTGCCAAATTAAAAAGGAGTAGAGGGTTGCAATTTTCTATTAACTAAACTAAGAAACCTTATTCAATCGCAAATGAACAAAATAAAGTATTCCAGATAATTGAGTTTTGCTCCCATAATTGCAGAATTCAACAATCTGGTTTACTCTACAACTTCATGTACATAAAAGAAATAAAATCATTTCCATCTTTCCACATGGTAGAATGTTGCAGAAGATGGAAAGTCCAAATCTATGAGAAGCCTTAGCTCTATAAAGTGAGAAATTTGCTGAGCAAGAAGCGAACTGCGCAGTGAACTTCAGATGCTAACCGACTGAAACCGGTGAAAAAGTAAAAGGAAAATTTGACAGCATCTTTCAACAAAGCCACTAGCAATTACATAACTCACTAGATTTGCTTCAAGAGTAATCACAAAACCAGTTCTAAGAGGCATCTTGGGCGTCTTCATCAGCAAACTATAAAGAAAAAATGTTGATCCACTATGTAGCCTTCATCATGTTGCATCAAATAGAGAAATGAGAGTATGAACCTTTGGGGCAACTTCTCCACTAATTATCAAAAATACAACAGAATGAACGCACCATCACAATAATAAGCAGACCTCCTGCCACTTATCCCAGGTCAGCCTCATAATTTCTTCTTTCCCAAATTATCAGAACAATATGGCGTCATCTTCCAGCATATTTGAATTGTGTTTCACAACTTCCAACCATGTCACACCTCATATCCCCAACTCCTTCCTCTTTTCTACTCTAGTATCAAAGTTATTACTTTAACCAAGACTGTCCCCAGATTTTTAACCAAGATTGTCCCCAGATTATTAACCAAGGTTGACTACAATAGATCCTCCGTCACCTTGTCCTTATCTGATGCAACTCTTACACCTCATCTAATACACCGATTTACCTTATTATTCTTATGCTACCTGTATACTCGACTCAGCATGTTTGGTTGCACTATAGAACACACAAGATATCAGGCCTTATTGCTGTTTTATTAGAAAATACACCTCAGAAAAGAGTTACTTTATTCCCTAGGTCTATTCAAAAATGTCTTTTCTACCATATTCCTTTGTACTATTAATATGTCATAACAACCCCAGCGAAATCAAAGACTAGCCTGGCAGTTGTTTTGACATCACTTCTGCTACTACTTTTTAAGAAATCATTTCATAACTATGTTCATGATACCTAGTACTTTTCACATTTCTTTGGTTGACAAATGAGATTACATCCATGGTATATCCTCTTTGATACTGTCCAGAACCACAACCTTCTACAAGGATCAAGAAATAAGACTCAGCTGTACCCTCATAGGCCCATCATAAATGTCAGTAAATAGTCAATCCACAATATGAATTTGTGTGAGACATCATTTCATTCTCATTCGGTTAGCACTTTAGTTTTCAAGATCCCACTAAACTAACTAAATCTTATATCCAAATTCTTCACATGATCGTCCAATCTTTTTTCTTGTTGCCCACAAATTTTAACTCAATCCACATGTTCACATAATTTTAACTCAATCCACATGTTCACATATGTTCTCCTATTTTCTTTTACACATACAGTGCCCTGTTTTTTTTTTTCTTTTCCTTCTATTTTTAAGTGAAGACTGCGCTATTCCCTTCAAAACAAAAACACAAAGTCATCTCATGTACAGACATTTTTTGAGGGGATTTCTGTACAGACATATTTGATGCATAGTAAAAAAAAAAAATCATAATTGTCAAGTACATACATCATATAAGGTTTTAGTTTTAAAACAAGATTATGTAACCTGGATATTGTATTCTTTAGGGAGGCAAAAAAGCATTTCTGTGGGTGACAACAGCGCCAACCAATATTGGTTAAACATGTCCGGCATTGAAGTTCAGAAACCTTTGGGATGAATCAACCTTGAGGGCATGAATCAATGAATGTTGTCCTAATAGTAACCTAGTATTTGGAATTTTGAGGGAATAGCCAAGGGGAAACCTAACGGTTAGAGTTACTCTGGGGGTTGAAGTCCAGGGAGCTCGAACAAGGAGCTCCAGTTCTGAGAAGCTTATATAGAATAAGGGTTTTCCATTTTCTGTACGCTTCTCCTCTCATAATACGCACTAAATATGTGATCAGAAATGGAATCATCAAAAGTGTAGTTTAATAAGAATCAAGATATAGTGACATTCCCATTTCAGGCACTAGCCACGCGACCTTGTGTCTGTTCAATCTAGAAGCTTATTCATGAAGCTTGAGTTATGAGAACGTTACCTAGTGCAGTTTGAAAGAAGAAAAGGAGGGTATTTCAAATGTTGAAAGATGTATCGATGATGATTAGACAGATGACATTGAGGACGTACACTGCAAGTACCAAGAATGGTGTTATTTGCGAGGTTACTCCCGCTAAATTACAATATACTGTGAATCAAGACGTAGGCGGATTTACAATGCAAGCATCAATAATGGTGATGTTTGTGACACTTAATAGTAAGGTGATTCTAATGCACCAAAATGTTAACAATGGTGGTGTTATAATCATTTCAGCTCTAAAACTCTCCAGAGGCATTGGTGGCCTCTATGGCTCACCAACATTCTACATTCACTATAAAGAACTTCTAATCTAAACAAAAAGAGGTTTGAGTTTCACAAAGTCCATACTAGCAAAATTACAGCAATCAAGTCATCCCAATGACTCCACGGCCTGCTCTCCAGAACTTATTTACCAAGAAATCACAACTGCAAATGCATTACAAATCAGCCAAGCCATTGTAATCCATCAGAAACAATATTATCAATTTCACAACATCAAAAAGAGAAATTAAAACTGAACAAAAAAAGATTTAACCCAGGCAGACCCTCACCCCATATACCAACCCATCTACAAATGGTTGAATTAACAACAAATCCTTTAAAATTTAGGTCATCCAATGCTCACAAATTAACTCACACCCTTTAAAACCCCAGAGTTTCCTGCAGTTATTTGACTAACCCATTATCACAATTAAGAAAAGAATCACAAATTTCACCAAGAAAATCAACAAACACCAACAAAGCACCCTTCAAGAACTCATAAACAAGTCAAATTTCCCACACGAACACAAGATGGTTCACTCATTTTGCCACGTTGCTTCATAAAACCTACAAAATAACTCATTTCCCAATCAAAACCCGAAACTTCTTCCCCAACTCAGACCCAAAAGCCGTAAACAAAGAAGCGCACAACAAGCAACAAGAAAATAACTGAGAGAGAGAGAGAGAGAAGAAGAAGAAGAAGAAGAAGAAAAAGAGGGTCTTTATTACCTTTGGGCTCCTCGTTTGAGTTCTCGTTCATGTGTACCACTCTGCCTCTCTCCATTCTCTCTCTCCAGGCTCTGTTCTCTCTCCCTCTTTGGCTCTTTCTTTGAGAAAGAACTTGGGCGCCAAGTTGGCAGAATAATCTTTGACTGTCGAGGCCAAATGAGATATTTATAAGGAGTCTTTTGAAATATTCCCAGAAGGCCACACCCACGAGTCTGGTGCGGGGCACGCGGGACCGCGCGATAATTGGAAGATTCGAGGCTGTGGGCCCGGCCCTCTCTTAGCCACGAAGTTTTGGGCTGCCTTATATTATAATATCTAGAAGGACTGGTAGCTGAGTTTACTTGAATGCCCTTGAGAAGGCTCCCTTTTAGTTCTTGTTGCCACTTACTCCCACTGGAGTTCATGACGTAATCTTCGGTTATTTTGGGTATTCTAATTGTTGCCATTCACTGCCATTTGGAGAATGACACAATCTCCGGTCCAAGCGACAGCACGTGCTTCTCTGTCTATTTTTTTTTTTATTTATCCGCTAATTATTTTTGCTGGTTTATTTGACAAGTGGATTTTGAGTTGTTTTCAGGGGCGGAACCAGGTATAAATTTTGGGGTGGGCTGTAATTTTTTTAATATATACTTATGAATTATATGCATTTCCCAAAAGAATAAAACAGTATTCTCCACTAAATCAGGAGTGAAACTAGTAATAAATTTGCTAAAAGAAAGCCAAAATAGAAGGGGATCTAACACAATATATGAAAAAGAACAAAAATAAAAATAAATTTAATATAATATTTAAAAAATGGGCCGGGCTATAGCCCGGCCCAGCCAACCTTTCGGTCCGCCTCTGGTTGTTTTGAGCTAGTTTTTGAATCATCATTGCTTGCTAACTTCTGGCCCCGCTAATGATGTACGAACGCTGCATAAAGGGACTAACAGTTTCATGGAGGCTATTATTGTAATTCACGAGAGTGTACCAGGTTTTTCATTGCGTTTCTTTCCCTGTTAGGGAGTATGACGTAAGCTCAAGGAGTTGGGAATTAGCTTTTTTTTTTTTTTAATATATATATATATATATATTTGGTTGGAAATAAAATTAGGAAATTAAGATAAAGAGAAAGAAAGAATGAGGCTAATTCCCAAGTTTTGATAGAATTAATAACTATTGAGTTAAAGAGAATTGGGTGTATTAAAAGTGATTGTGTTATTTCTAAGTACCCGCACGCCTTATGGTTAGTCTCTAACTCTTGGTCATTTTTTGACCATTTGGCAAAAGTAAAAGGGATTGAGTTAATTCTTGATTTAATTTCAATTGCCAAACATAATCTTTGCTTTTGCTTAGCCTAAAGGGAAAACTAGGTTCTACATTGAGACACATTATTGCAACACAAATTCTAAATTGTTAAAAATATATATATATATATATATATATATATATATATATATATATATATATATATATATATATATATATGTAAATCAGATATATATATATATATATATATATATATATATATATATATATATATATATATTAGAGAAATGTAAATCAGCTGACACAGGAGGCAACTCCCTCCTATGTCGCACTCAAAATCATATTTCTCGAGTGAATTTTCAAGATCCGACCGCACATGATCATCTTCATATTTTAAGATATACACATATAAAAAATCAAGTGATTTGAAATACGTTTACTCATTAATCTAATCGTTCCATTTTGTTCTATTGTTAAAAAACCGTTAATGTTTGAACCCAAAGAAAATAGAGTAAACAAACTTCAAATCACTTGATTTTTTATATGTGTATATCTTATAATATGAAGATGATAATGTGCGGTCGGATCTTGAAAATTTACTCGAGAAATTGATTTTTGAGTGCAACATAGGAGGGAGTTGCCTCCTGTGTCAGCTGATTTACATTTCTCTCTCTATATATATTATCATAGTTACTTACTAGGAGTCATAGTGAAGTTATTATATTAGGAATCATGTTCTATATGCTACTAAGAGTCATATTTTTATGTGTTATTAGGAGCCTTACTCATATTATGAGAAGTAATTATAATTGAATTAGATATTTTCTTATATATTTAGAGCATTGCCCATGTCAATAATGTATGAAAATTTCTTCTTTTAAAATTTTGATATGGAATCAGGGCGACAAATTCTAACCTTAGTCTCTTCTTTTCCAAAAACCTTAACCTTAACTTTTCTTACCTTCGACTCAAAAAAAGGAAAGAAATTATTGTTCATGTGAACAGTACGAGGTATCATTCATCTAAAAAATACCTCAAAGGAAAGTGTCTTTCTTCATCATCTCCTTGCTATTTGATCTCTAACCCGCCACAATCATCACAAATCCTAACCAACATCAATTTCTACACCATTTAAAGTCCTCTGATACTCCTGCAAACTGAGTTTTTAGTTCTCAATCACCTCTGCAACACTCACCGACAGTCTCTGCTGCTTCCTATTGTCTCAATATCACCTCTGATCGTATACAATCATCTCCACAATAGCAACTGCAGCGTTTATGATCTCTATCATCTATTGTGAAGACTTATGTTGTTTCTTACGGTGTCTTCTTAGTCAATTGTAACCATCTACTACTCATATTACGTCATCTACTGTGATTTCTATTGTCAAACTCGAGGAAAAGAATTATTTGCCTGTGACAAAGTCTGTACGTATGTTTCTTAGTATTTACTCTATTAAGTTTGTGAAATCTCTCAAAATTTCATTTTTTACTGAGTACAGAGTTTGAGGATCTTCAAAACCTTATTTTCTATTATTACTGAGTTTGAGGATCTCTCAAAATCTCATTCTATTATTGATGAGTTTGAGGATCTTTTAAAAACTCATTTTCGACTAGCTGAGTTTAATGATCTCTAAAAATCTCTCCTACTGAGTTTGAGGATCTTCAAAATCTCCACTTTTACTGAATTTGAGGATCTCTAAAATCTCTACTTTTACTGAGTTTGAAAAACTCTAAAATCCTAAGTATATCCAAGGATTGTGTGGTCTTCACATTTTTATTGACACCTTCAACGTTGACATCAATGCTTCAGTAGTGTGAAATTAGTATTATCTTGATCAATGATACAACATGGAATCATCAAGGAGAAAAATTTTATTTAGAATATACTTTACTAGTATTTGTGACAAGTTGGACATAATTGACATCTATACTCTCTACCTTGAGGGAGAGTGTTAAAGTCTTTGATTGCTATAGTTACCTATTAGGAGTTATATTATAGTAATCATATTATGATTCATATTTCTATATGCTACTAAGGATCATGTTTCTATATGTTATTAGGAGTCTTACTTATATTATGAGAAATACTTGTATTAATATTAGATTTTTTTTTATCATGTAATTGTGATGCCTATATATTTGAGGCATGACCCACGTCAATAATATACGAAAATCTCTTCTTTAAAATTCTAATATAAATGATATTGCTTCAAACATTAACCACAGTGAGCGTTCGCATGAGTCACTAATAGTATTTGTGCACTGCAAGTTCGCAAACTCAAATTGTTGCATAATGGGTATATAATAGTGTGATCGTGTATTTCTAACGTGAAAACTACTCCGCTCATCGCAAATAAAGAGATTTGGTCCTGCAATTTCTTACGGGAAAAGTGTTGAACTGGATAAGTTAAGCTATGTTCGAAATTTCTTGAGTTTTCATCACTCTAAGGTTATGCTTAGCAGCAAGATGAATGTAAGGTTCAACTCTAGCCAAAAAACATATAAAATGCAAAAGTTGTAGGTTAAAGAGTAGAGAGTAGTATTTTTGAAAAAAAAATTATGCACTTTATCCTCTATTTTTTGGATTAAAGTCCTACCTCTTACACCAATTTTGAGTAGATACATGAATTATTATCTCAACTCTTGTTTGAGTTGTTATTTAACCCTAAAATCCTAACTCCATCAGCCAAATAACTCGATTTATCTCTTTGTTTATCTGTTTATTTATATTTGATGACATGTTACTTCAATTTTTTAGTACTTTGACTCAACTATTCACATCAAAAGTTAATTTCGCTTTTTACTTTTTTATGCCTGATAAGTTTTGTGGTGGATAAAACTCCGCCACAAATAATTGGACACCCCCGATGGAATCTATCATAGCACATAAAAAGAAAAGATGCATTTCAAATTAGGAGCACTAGTGTGATGCCATCCTAAGACCCTCAGGCGTGAGAATCAGTAGGTGGTAGGATGAAGGATCGGGCAGAGGAAAACTGTCGTGTATTATGGTGGTGAACTAGCAGAGGCAACCTACTAGCATGGTGTTATATATGCTCTGAGAATTAGAGAAGCGACCTCTTTCTCGTTAAAAAAGGAGATATTTGTACCTAACAGAGGTGGTGGAGTAGATGTGCATAGATACAGACCTTCAACTATTTGGTTTGAATTTGCTGATTCTTATAACATCTGGGTTGAGCCTCGATAGTTGGGATTGACATGCTGGAGGGTTATCCATCGTTATCCTCAACTGTTTGATGAGCTGTAGAGCTGTCACAGAGTCCAGGATGAGTAAGGAGATAAGGGTGCTTAATCGTCTTCGCGATCTACGGAATCCATCTTGATCTGTCGCTAATGGAAAGAGTCACTGCAACGTGGCGGGACTCTTGGATTGGAGTCAGAATATCTCCGGGAGTGAAAAACACCTAGAGGGGGGGGGATGAATATGTGTAATTGCTAATCTAACAATCTTTTTTTAAAATTAAGATGGATGAATGATGCAACGATCTCTCAAAATAAGACTAAGAGCCGAATACCCCGTGAGAGGTTCTGAACTCCTTCCTCCCAATTCCCCTTGAATGGGTTAGAGGTGCGCAATGCAACCTTATTGTATGAGAATTGATCGAACAAAGAATGAATAATATGTAATGATGAAATGCACATAAGATATATCAAAAGTAACACAAACTAGAGGCAATATCACAAGGAAAGAAAAACTAGATCTCAAGCAAGTAATTGAAAGTAATAGAGAGCAAGAGAAATTTAAAGCAAAATGGACACAAGGCAATCGCAAACACAAGATGTTTGTTTCGAGGTTCGAGCCACCGCTCTACTCCCCGCCTTCACCTCCGTGAAGGGTTTCCACTATCCACCGAGGACGATTACAACGGTCTACCGAAGACCCGAGCACCGAGCTCCATCAAGTACAATAACCTCTACCAAAGAGGTGTCTCCACAAGAAGAAGGAACAAGTAGCCAAAGTGATCACAACAAGATCACTAAACTCTTTACAATATCTCACTCTTTTACAACTTCCTTATAGAATGAGTAAGGGATTTTTGCCTCTAAGAAGTGTAGTGAGAAAACTCAGTTGTAGAGATGATTTTTGCTAGAGAACACAACTGAAAATAAGCTCAAGAAAGAGTAGGAAATGAGGAGCTTAAACACTTTTCTTTTCTTTTTGAAAACTATGAAAACTTGAGGATTTTTCTTGGTCCTTTGTAAGAGACTCTTCTCCTCTATTTATAGGGAGAGAAATAGGTTAAAAACAATTTATTTTAAACTTATTTGCTCTGGAAAAGATCTGTAAAACCCTGAAAAAGTCTGCCAAAAAACAGTCTAAAAAACAGATTTCAGAATTGCACAAAAGAGGAAAGAGCCGTTGGGCTTTTGCAGGCCTGGCGGTCGACCGGGCCGGTCGGCCGCCAGCTCTGCTGGCAAAGAGCCGTTGGGCTTGAGTCGACCGGTCCGGTCGACCGTCCTCTAAGAGAAAACACAGTTTTCTTCGGGCGGTCGACCGGGGCGGTCGACCCAGAAAACCCGAGAGCAACTGCTTACAGTCGGTCGACCCAAGCGGTCAGCCGACAGACGTGCACAAACGTGCACGTCCTGGTACAGGCGCCGGTCGACCGGGCCGGTCGGCCGGTCTTGCCTGAAACAGAAAAACAGCAGCAGGACTTGGAATTTTTTGTAGTAAAAAATATTTTGAAGTAAAGGATATCTAAGTGTTATGTGTCACGCCCCGCTTCCCAAAATACGCGGAAACAGAGTCGCGACGAGAGTCGGCGACGTATATACGCGAGGAGAATACCCCACGTATACACGCTAAGCCTAAATTAACCTGAACAAGGTATAAATCCTGCAATAATACATATAAAGTCTAACACAATGATAGCATATGAATAAGAATAAGAAATGGAAGCTGAATGCAATAAAGGTAGAATCAGGAAATAACAGGAATATAAGAGAGATGAGAATACCAGAATCAGAGAGAGACTCAAGCTCCTCGCAATATGTATGGTCTCATCGAACACCTGCACAACAGAAACAAAGCGTCCAATATCTGGACGTGCAAATCCAGGGTCGTCAGAAAGCGACCTGGTGAGTGTGTGTGTAAAGGAAAAGCTCGTGCATATAAACAATGTGCATAAACAATAATAAGAACAACTGCAGATATAAGAAATTGAATAACAAGATAAATAACTGAACTGTAATATAACTGATAACAACATGAATAAGGACATAAAACAACTATCACAACTATAAATAAACAACTGATGTCTACATGTGAATCCTAACAATGTCACTAATCTGGTATATAAATCTGGTCATGGTTACAATTATTTGTCTATCATAGTATACATATACACAGTCAGGTGATTATAGTCAGTCACAATACATTATAACAGTTCATTGTCATTTATTATGTCAGCAAACACCAATTGCCACCTGTAATTGACGCATCCCATACTACGCCTACTACACGTGTCAATCAGGGTCCTAAGTTATTGAAATTAATAGAAGAGACATTGTCCATGCTTGAGGTGGGTTCCGTACATACCCGGAACCACGGCCCAATCACCTGGCGCTGAACCAGGTCCTACCGCTAGGTAGTCAATAACAATAACAATAACAATGTGTCAATAACAATGACAATATGAACAATACGGGATGTCAGTCATCCCCCAGAACCCTGCAGTGGAACCGTATCTCAGCTGCGCAACCTGTATCCTAGGTCCACCCAAAATACAGACGCTGTCTCCTCCATCAATTTCGCCAATCCCAGTGTAAGTTGTCAATTTACCTTATTATTTATAACAATCAATATCCACATTATTTCAATTACTGGGACGATACAGTAACAGTAACAATATCAATGTAACAATAACAATGTGAACAATATTACCGTGTAAACGGTAGAACAATAGAACAATGAAAGTGTTACGGTCGGACAATATTTTCCTAGTAACTTCAATAACATGAATTTATACAATAACGAATCCAGATACTGCTCAATGGACAGTCTAATTTAGGACTGGTCAATATCTCACATCCATCTGCACTAAAATACAATAGTAACTAATCTATCAACCAACAATCTCAATACAATCATCGTGAGCATCAAGTATCAATCCGTATCAGTAATCTGGTTCAATAAACCACCATCTCAATATATCAATAAACTGTCTCTCCCTATCAATCTACTCTGATCCTCAAGTCATTGATATATATCTTCTCTGAGTCACCGATATATCCAAATCCCAATAACTAAAATACTACATGTCCTGATACACATAATCAAATCCTTATATTTCAAAAGAATAAGATTATCACACACTCTTACTCTATCAAGGTCAATCACAAGATCTATAAAACTCAAGTAATATATCAAGAGAATATATCTAAAATCCACCAGGTCGGGTCAACCCAATTTATGCCTATTCCTCATAACCATATTCATCCAACTATATTCAAGATCATAGCTAAGGAGAGTAATATCCTCAATCAATAAGAAATCTTGATTATCTCCACATCTAGTATCCAACATCGATAAGATAATCAATACTCAATCAATATAATTACGAACAATCGGAGGTCTTTGATTCATTAATCTAAAATAAGATCATGCTACATATCTATCTCAAAGGTAAGCTATACATATAACACATAATGAT
The DNA here is from genome assembly GCA_038442645.1 of Agave tequilana. Taxonomy (NCBI): domain Eukaryota; kingdom Viridiplantae; phylum Streptophyta; class Magnoliopsida; order Asparagales; family Asparagaceae; genus Agave; species Agave tequilana. The sequence continues at coordinate 72,433 of JAVJIF010031382.1, forward strand.
AATCTAACAAGATCAGTTCCCTTTATAGACCGGTCAAGATCCAATATAAAATATATCACAGGTCAACTCCAACTCTAACTAAGTCAATGTCAATCCAAGTATCAGTAAATTAGTATACTGGTAAAGCCATGTAGTATACTGGTAAAGCCATGTCATATCTAACACTTTCTTGATATCCATAGGAATTCTAGTCGGGATAATCACCAACAACTGTCAATAAACACTATGCCTAATATATGTCCTCTATCCTCAAATATAACGTAGGTCAACTGATCAGAAGATCAAATCAAGTCACAGTACAGGGTATCCAAATACTAGGCCTAAGTCAACAGTGGCAACTACCAATACATGAAATGATAATAATCTCTCAATTCCATTAAATAAATAAGATGTACAGTCCCTGATATCACATGGAGTGATACATGTATTCAAACTGATAAAATAAAGAAGACGATCACATGTAAGTAACATATAAAATACTATTGAGAACGGTGAATAAAGAAAATGGTGCAAGAGCAAACACTCACATAAAGATATCGAAATAGTCAATAAGAAAACAAAGAACACTCACATGAAATGACGCAGTTTCGGAACTGAATCTTCGTCTGGTCTTCACTGCACGAACCGGCACTGATCTACGGATCATCCTATGCATCGGTCTTCGAATCTCCTGTGTGTCGGGTCCACAACGACACAAATCCGAATCGTGTCCGGGTCTTCTGCAACTGATCCGGAATACTGTAGCATGTAACTAAATATACAAATAAATATAAATGCACGCTAAACACTCACACGTGCATACGGACACATACGTGTACACCCACGTACACATACGTATACAAGCATACACAACAATACATATATATAAACATGCCTACATGTAATATACTTACATATATACTGATGCATAATTACACATATACCTACATACATTAATTTAATGCAAACATATCCAATTTAATTAAATCCCATTTATTAATCACTAAATATTCACATAAATGATTAAAGAATAAATTCATGCATAAATATATACCATGTATAAATATCCAAATTAATAAATATCTATTATTAACTATAATTACCTATACATTAATTATTAACATACATGCATTCCATATATCATGCATACACATGCATGCATCTAAACATGCAAAGACACTCACGCACACATACAAACACATTTAAATAACTTCCCAATAATTACACAAATGCTATTATACAAGAATATAAAGCTAACCTCGGGGCATCTTGCGGCGCACCGGCGGAGGCTCCGACGGAGGCGTCTGGGGTCGCGGAGGGTGTCGTTGGATAGAGCAACTCGCCGTGAAGGGCGTGGGTGCGTTCGCGCTCGCCGACGTCGATCAATGGTATCCCGCGGAGAGCCCGAAAATTGTTCGGAGTAAGGATTTCCCGCACACCACAATCATGCACCTATATTAGCACATATTAAAAATAACAATGCAAATCTTCCCACATGAATACAAATAGATTATATTCATTAATATAATATATTAGTACCATTAATCAAAGCCATTTATGCATGCAAACATAACAAAGGGAGAGAGAGGGGAGCTCACGGTGGCTTGGTTGCCGTGGGCTGTTGTGCTGTCGAGGTTGCGCGGGTGAAGGAGGAGTTCTCGGGTGTTGGTCTGCTGTGGACGGCAGGGAAAGAGGGCACGGGGCTGCCGGAGCGCGCCGTGGAGGGATCTGCGACAGGCCCACGACAGAGAAGGTGATCTGCGACAAGGAAGCGCGCTGGTGATGTGCAGCAGGCCTGGATGTTACGGCGACTGCTGTGGATGGTTCTCTCGGCCTGGGGAGAGGCGCGTTGGCCAGGAGGTGGATGCTGGGGTTCGTCGGAGCTACCTGCGGTGTGCTGTTGTGGATCAAGGATGGATGTGCGATGCCATAGAGGGAAGTGGGTCTCAGCTGGGATGAGGTGGGGAGAAGATAGTCGTGATTCACGGCTCCAGCGTCGTGGTGTAGTAGCCATGGGAGATTAAGGAATGGCCATGGTGGTGGAGAGAGGCGGCAGCCAACGGAGAGGGGGTGGAGATGGGATTAGGTTTAGGATTAGATTAGGGTTAATTAAAGAAGGCTTATATATATTGGGTTGGGTTAATGGGTAGTGGGTATGAATCTATTATTTAATAGGTTGGTGGGTTTGGGTATAGATAGATAATGGGTAATGAAAATGGGTTTGGATACGGGTAATGAGTATGGGTAGTAGGTAGGATTAGGAATCCAATAGATTAATGGGTTGGATTGGGCTTGACTAATGAGTTTGGACTAAAAAGATAATAGGTAGGAACAAGGATAAAAAGGAGCAAGAAATAATGCTACTACTAAAATATAAACATACAAGTTATAATAATAGTTGTAGTCATAAAATAATAAATACAAAATAATATTAATAATAAATTCAATAACTCTTACTAAAATAATAAATAATTATCATAATGAATTAATAATAGGATTAATTACTATCACAACTAATATTTGTTGGCCCAAAGGCCTATCACCCTAGTTTTGATGATGATCAACTCATGAAGTTATGATTACTAATGATCTTGTGTTTAATTAGTGACAGATTCCTTATCAAGATCTTAGTAGGTGTGGAGCTTCAACAAAGGATTTAAAGTCAAGTTGGAAGCTAGCACCGGTTGATTCACGAGCCTATGCATCAATATCACATCTAGAGATGAGCTTGGTGGATTGCATTTGGACCAAGTCAAGAAGATGAGAAGCCTTCAAGGGAAGACTTCAAGAAGTTGAAGACTTGTGTCTAGGTATAAGATTTTTATTTGTTTTAGATAAAAATGTAAAGGATAGAATAGATTGGTGGATTGCTCAAGTCATATCACACACACACTCTTAAGATTTAAGTGTCTTTTCATAAAAGAATTTTTAGTTAGAAAAGACTCTTTCTTTTTGGTAAAAAGATTTTTCATTGGACAAAATACATGTCTTGGTTTTTGATGTTACCTATATACATATCTTTCAAAACCAAGTTTAGAGCCTTATGTCAAAAACTAGATATTCATCTTATTTGTGTAGTGGATCATATCCATACACACTATGCTTTAAAAGTATATCTTGTTTTTGTATTTGATGAGATTTTCCTTATGACAAAATATCTACTTTGGGTTTTGGTAATTTCTTATATACATATCCTTTAACCAAAACAAGTTTAGTGCTTTATGTCAAAAACTAGATATTTCATCTTGATTGTGTGGTGGATCATATCCATACACACTTTGCTTTATAAGTTCAAAATATCTTGTTTTTTGTATTTTGTGAAGTTATGGAAAAACAAGTTTTAGAAAAACATATTTTTAGAAAAACAGTTTTTATTTTGATTGAAACTATGTTTCTGGATTTACTGTGAATTTCTGGGATTTTTATTAAGTTAAAAGACCAATCTTTAATCCCATTTTTCTGGTTCTGGCAGTTCTGATTTTTCAGAACTGACAGTGGCCGGTCGACCGGGTCGGTCGACCGGACGTGCACGACGTGCACGCCAGTGTGCACTGGAGAACGGTCGATCGGGCCGGTCGACCGCTTCAGAGAGCTTTGCTCTCGGGAAACATCGGTCGACCGGGCCGGTCGACCGACAGAGAGTTTACTCTCTTCTCCAGTTGCTCGGTCGACCGAGCCGGTCGACCGGAGGCTGCAACGGTCGGATTTTTGACCGTTGCCGGTCGACCGGTAGCTCTGACAGAGCCCAACGGTCAGATTTTTCTGGCCTCTATAAAAGGGGGTTTTGTCATTGTTTTGAGCCAAGATTTTAGGAGAGCTTTTGTCCAGTTTTTCTCATTCTTTTCAGAAAGTTTTCTCCACATATTTGAGAGCAAATACTTCCAATCAAATAGGAAGAATTTATCAAGAGTGATAAAAGTGATTTCTTGAGTTTTCCATCAAAAGTTCTTTCCTTGATTTCTCACACTACACTTGAGCATCCATTGAGCTATTCATCATATAGGAGAGTTGTAGTGAGAGTTTGTAATTGGTGATCAAGTGTTTAGATCACCAAGAGATCATTTCTTGTTCTTTGAGAAGGCGGACGGTTGTGTTCGCGGTTTGATTGAGGGTCCTAGTGAGGACTTGGTGTTGTTGGGTCCTAGTGAGGACTTGTAGCTTGAGGTGCGGCCTCGACGAGCCGGTGGGCTTGTGTTGTGTAAGGGACTAGAGAGTCCGAGGGCTTGTAGGTGTTGCGGCACCAAGGAGAGATCCGGTTGGATCGTGCATAGTGGAAATCCTTCGTGTGTCGAAGGCGGGGATGTAGAGCAAGTGTGCTCGAACCTCGAAACATACCCTTGTGTTTGCGATTGCTATTCTCTCTCTCTCTCTTTGTCTCTTGTTATATCTTGCATTACTTACATTGTCTTTACTATTACATGCTTGATATTCCCTTGTGCTTAATTGTTATATACTTGCGTGGGATTGCTTGATAACACTAGTATTCAACCAAGAGAGCCAACGCGGCACCTCAACCCATTCAAGGGGAATCTAGAGGAGTTTGTCCAGAGCCTCGCAAGGGGAATTCGGCAACACTCTTGTGTTATACATAAGTGTTCAATTAAAAGAAGTTTATTTTGGTCAACTTTGTTTTAATTCCGCATTATTTGTTCATAAGTGACCATTACTAAAATAATAAATAATTATCATAATGAATTAATAATAGGATTAATTACTATCACAACTAATATTAGTACAACTATTAGAATAGATAAATAAAATAATACTAACACTAATAATAATTGATAAGCACCGAAAATAAAAATAAGGATAACACTAATAGTAATAATAATAAATAATAATCATAATGGAATAATAATAATAATGGTAAATATAAAAATAATAGTAATAAGTAACTAAAATATTGATAATTAATAATGGTAATAATATATAAAGCTAAAATACCATTTACTATCAAAAAAATATTTCCATTTTTAATAATAGTAATAATCATAAGAAGGAAAATAATAAATTAAGTTAATTAAAAATAATAATAATCTGTAATTCAAAATAAATACTTTAGAAAAATAAAAATACTGTATTTCTAACTAAGGATCTTACACTCTACCCACCTTATAAAAATTTCGTCCCCGAAATTCAAATAGGGAAGGGATAAGTAAAAGGATCCAAAAATCAAAAGAGAAAACAAACAAACTTCACACCACTTCTCTGCACATCATAAATCCACCACACTTCCGCTGCGCTACTCTGATTCTCCTACCAACTTCAACATGAAGTATCCACACCCAAGAGATAGAAGCAGAAGAAATAGAATAGAAAAGAAGGACGAAATCAAGATGGAAATCCAAATCACTCTAAAAGAAGAGGAGAAATCAAGGATATCAAACGATCAAAGATAAAGATTTTCAAAGGAAAGATGGCCAATTCCAAATGGAGTGAATATCATAATTGATGGTATATGTATATTGCAGTGTAACTATAACTTGTTTTCAAGTTCCCGTATGAACTAGGTCTCTCTTGCGAAACAAATTCAAAATTCAACATCGCAAGTCGAAAACCTGGCTCTGATACCAAGAAAACCCTGTCACGCCCTGCTTCCCAAAATACGCGGAAACAGAGTCGCGACGAGAGTCGGCGACGTATATACGCGAGGAAAATACCCCACGTATACACGCTAAGCCTAAATTAACCTGAACAAGGTATAAATCTGAACCATAAATCAAAATCACTGCAATAATACATATAAAGTCTAACACAATGATAGCATATGAATAAGAATAAGAAATGGCAGCTGAATGCAATAAAGGTAGAATCAGGAAATAACAGGAATATAAGAGAGATGAGAATACCAGAATCAGAGAGAGAATCAAGCTCCTCGCAATATGTATGGTCTCATCGAACACCTGCACAACAGAAACAAAGCGTCCAATATCTGGACGTGCAAATTCAGGGTCGTCAGAAAGCGACCTGGTGAGTGTGTGTGTAAAGGGAAAAGCTCGTGCATATAAACAATGTGCATAAACAATAATAAGAATAACTGCAGATATAAGAAACTAAATAACAAGATAAATAACTGAACTGTAGTATAACTGATAACAACATGAATAAGTACATAAGACAACTATCACAACTATAAATAAACAACTGATGTCTACATGTGAATCCTAACAATGTCACTAATCTGGTATATAAATCTGGTCATGGTTACAATCATTTGTCTATCATAGTATACATATACACAGTCAAGTGATTATAGTCAGTCACAATACATTATAACAGTTCATTGTCATTTATTATGTCAGCGAACACCAATTGCCACCTGTAATTGAGGCATCCCATACTACGCCTACTACACGTGTCAATCAGGGTCCTAAGTTATTAAAATTAATAGAAGAGACATTGTCCATGCTTTAGGTGGGTTCCGTACATACCCGGAACCACGACCCAATCACCTGGCGCTGAAGCAGGTCCTACCGCTAGGTAGTCAATAACAATAACAATAACAATGTGTCAATAACAATGACAATATGAACAATACGGGATGTCAGTCATCCCCCAAAACCCTGCAGTGGAACCGTATCTCAGCTGCGCAACCTGTATCCTAGGTCCACCCAAAATACAGACGCTGTCTCCTCCATCAATTTCCCCAATCCCAGTGTAAGTTGTCAATTTACCTTATTATTTATAACAATCAATATCCACGTTATTTCAATTACTGGGACGATACAGTAACAGTAACAATATCAATGTAACAATAACATTGTGAACAATATTACCGTGTAAACGATAGAACAATAGAACAATGAAAGTGTTACGGTCGGACAATATTTTCCCAGTAACTTCAATAACATGAATTTATACAATAACGAATCCAGATACTGCTCAATGGACAGTCTAATCTAGGACTGGTCAATATCTCACATCCATCTGCACTAAAATACAATAGTAACTAATCTATCAACCAACAATCTCAATACAATCATCGTGAGCATCAAGTATCAATCCGTATCAGTAATCTGGTTCAATAAACCACCATCTCAATATATCAATAAACTGTCTCTCCCTATCAATCTACTCTGATCCTCAAGTCATCGATATATATCTTCTCTGAGTCACCGATATATCCAAATCCCAATAACTAAAATACTACATATCCTGATACACATAATCAAATCCTTATATTTCAAAAGAATAAGATTATCACACACTCTTACTCTATCAAGGTCAATCACAAGATCTATAAAACTCAAGTAATATATCAAGAGAATATATCTAAAATCTAACAGGTCGGGTCAACCCAATTTATGCCTATTCCTCATAACCATATTCATCCAACTATATTCAAGATCATAGCTAAGGAGAGTAATATCCTCAATCAATAAGAAATCTTGATTATCTCCACATCTAGTATCCAACATCGATAAGATAATCAATACTCAATCAATATAATTACGAACAATCGGAGGTCTTTGATTCATTAATCTAAAATAAGATCATGCTACATATCTATCTCAAAGGTAAGCTATACATATAACACATAATGACAATCTAACAAGATCAGTTCCCTTTATAGACCGGTCAAGATCCAATATAAAATATATCACAGGTCAACTCCAATTCTAACTAAGTCAATGTCAATCCAAGTATCAGTAAATTAGTATACTGGTAAAGCCATGTCATATCTAACACTTTCTTGATATCCATAGGAATTCTAGTCGGGATAATCACTAACAACTGTCAATAAACACTATGCCTAATATATGTCCTCTATCCTCAAATATAACGTAGGTCAACTGATCAGAAGATCAAATCAAGTCACAGTACAGGGTATCCAAATACTAGGCCTTAGTCAACAGTGGCAACTACCAATACATGAAATGATAATAATCTCTCAATTCCATTAAATAAATAAGATGTACAGTCCCTGATATCACATGGAGTGATACATGTATTCAAACTGATAAAATAAAGAAGACGATCACATGTAAGTAACATATAAAATACTACTGAGAACGGTGAATAAAGAAAATGGTACAAGAGCAAACACTCACATAAAGATATCGAAATAGTCAATAAGAAAACAAAGAACACTCACATGAAATGACGTAGTTTCGGAACTGAATCTCCGTCTGGTCTTCACTGCACGAACCGGCACTGATCTACGGATCATCCTATGCATCGGTCTTCGAATCTCCTGTGTGTCGGGTCCACAACGACACGAATCCGAATCGTGTCCGGGTCTTCTGCAACTGATCCGGAATACTGTAGCATGTAACCAAATATACAAATAAATATAAATGCACGCTAAACACTCACACGTGCATACGGACACATACGTGTACACCCACGTACACATACGTATACAAGCATACACAACAATACATATATATAAACATGCCTATATATAATATACTTACATATATACTGATGCATAATTACACATATACCTACATACATTAATTTAATGCAAACATATCCAATTTAATTAAATCCCATTTATTAATCACTAAATATTCACATAAATGATTAAAGAATAAATTCATGCATAAATATATACCATGCATAAATATCCAAATTAATAAATATCTATTATTAACTATAATTACCTATACATTAATTAATTAACATACATGCATTCCATATATCATGCATACACATGCATGCATCTAAACATGCAAAGACACTCACGCACACATACAAACACATTTAAATAACTTCCCAATAATTACACAAATGCCATTATACAAGAATATAAAGCTAACCTCGGGGCATCTTGCGGCGCACCGACGGAGGCTCCGACGGAGGCGTCTGGGGTCGCGGAGGGTGTCGTTGGATAGAGCAACTCGCCGTGAAGGGCGTGGGGTGCGTTCGCGCTCGCCGATGTCGATCAATGGTATCCCGCGGAGAGCCCGAAAATGGTTCGGAGTAAGGATTTCCCGCACACCACAATCATGCACCTATATTAGCACATATTAAAAATAACAATGCAAATCTTCCCACATGAATACAAATAGATTATATTCATTAATATAATATATTAGTACCATTAATCAAAGCCATTTATGCATGCAAACATAACAAAGGGAGAGAGAGAGGGGAGCTCACGGTGGCTTGGTTGCCGTGGGCTGTTGTGCTGTCGAGGTTGCGCGGGTGAAGGAGGAGTTCTCGGGTGTTGGTCTGCTGTGGACGGCAGGGAAAGAGGGCACGGGGCTGCCGGAGCGCGCCGTGGAGGGATCTGCGACAGGCCCACGACATAGAAGGTGATCTGCGACAAGGAAGCGCGTTGGTGATGTGCAGCAGGCCTGGATGTTACGGCAACTGCTGTGGATGGTTCTCTCGGCCTGGGGAGAGGCGCGTTGGCCAGGAGGTGGATGCTGGGGTTCGTTGGAGCTACCTGCGGTGTGCTGTTGTGGATCAAGGATGGATGTGCGATGCCATAGAGGGAAGTGGGTCTCAGCTGGGATGAGGTGGGGAGAAGATAGTCGTGATTCACGGCTCCAGCGTCGTGGTGTAGTAGCCATGGGAGATTAAGGAATGGCCATGGTGGTGGAGAGAGGCGGCAGCCAACGGAGAGGGGGTGGAGATGGGATTAGGTTTAGGATTAGATTAGGGTTAATTAAAGAAGGCTTATATATATTGGGTTGGGTTAATGGGTAGTGGGTATGAATCTATTATTTAATAGGTTGGTGGGTTTGGGTATAGATAGATAATGGGTAATGAAAACGGGTTTGGATACGGGTAATGAGTATGGGTAGTAGGTAGGATTAGGAATCCAATAGATTAATGGGTTGGATTGGGCTTAACTAATGAGTTTGGACTAAAAAGATAATAGGTAGGAACAAGGATAAAAGGGAGCAAGAAATAATGCTACTACTAAAATATAAACATACAAGCTATAATAATAGTAGTAGTCATAAAATAATAAATACAAAATAATATTAATAATAAATTCAATAACTCTTACTAAAATAATAAATAATTATCATAATGAATTAATAATAGGATTAATTACTATCACAACCAATATTAGTACAACTATTAGAATAGATAAATAAAATAATACTAACACTAATAATAATTAATAAGCACCGAAAATAAAAATAAGGATAACACTAATAGTAATAATAATAAATAATAATCATAATGGAATAATAATAATAATGGTAAATATAAAAATAATAGTAATAAGTAACTAAAAATATTGATAATTAATAATGGTAATAATATATAAAGCTAAAATACCATTTACTATCAAAAAAATAATTTCCATTTTAATAATAGTAATAATCATAAGAAGGAAAATAATAAATTAAGTTAATTAAAAATAATAATAATCTGTAATTCAAAATAAATACTTTAGAAAATAAAAATACTGTATTTCTAACTAGGGATCTTACATTATGATGAAAAAAATATACATGATTTAAATATGATATATGTCTTTGTAAAACTTGGAGTCATGTATATTTGACAAGTCATGAGAAAAACTTAGAATCAACAAAAAATTTTAACTATGAAAACTTGTATACAAAAATGTGTGTGTGTGTATCCTAGAGCCAAATTTCTAAAACTCAAACTTTAACAAACTATTTCTTACATTGGTTCTAAGTACTACAAGTGCTTCAAGAGGGCTTTCATCATATGATCTTCAAAACTTGATTCTTGAGCCCAAAATGAGTTGACTTGAGTCCAAAAATACTTTTCTTTAGGGAAGAACCCTTCTAGTTTGGTTAGAACCCTGAAACACACTTAAACAACAAACTTTATTAGTACAAATAACTAATATGTTTTGTAATCATCAAAACACACTAAACACGGTTGATTGTAACCTTGGGCCAACAATCTCCCCCTTTTTGATGATGACAAAACATATAGATTATTTAAACAAAAATGGAAGAAGAGTTTGGAAAGCTCCCCCTCAAATAATGCTATGTATCAATAATGTCAATGAAGAGCTAAATACATAAGGCACATAGTTTTGTTAAAAACTCAAATGCATCTCAAATACATCAAAATACACAATAAACAAACAAAACAACAAACACACTTATACTTTACTTATACTTTTTCTCCCCTTTTGTCATACATCAAAAAGGGTTAAACAAAACAACAAAACAAAAGAGATTTTTCTTTAAGAATCCATAATGCAAACATTCAACTCACCACAAATAAAAGAAAATCTAGCATAATCCAATGGTTTAGTAAAAATATCGGCAAGTTGAAAATCGGTAGAAACATAATCAATATCAATATCACCTTTCTCATAATGATCTCTAAGAAAGTGATACCTAATGTCAATGTGTTTGGTTTTACTATGTTGATTTGCATTCTTTGTCATGTGAATTGTACTAGTATTATCACAAAATATTTTAACATGATCAAAGTGTAAATCATAGTCGAGGAGAGTATGTTTCATCCAAAGAACTTGTGCACAACAAGCTCCGGCTGCAACATACTCCGCCTCGGCGGTTGATAGGGCTACCAAATTTTGCTTTTGGAAGACCAAGATACAAGACAATTACCTAAGAATTGACATGTTCTACTTGTGCTCTTTCTATCTACCCTACAACCCGCATAGTCGGCATCCGAAAAACTCTTCATATCAAATAGTCCGGTTTTCGGATACCACAAACCCATTTCAATAGTGCCCTTAAGGTATTTAATAATGCGTTTTACCGCTACTAAATGAGACTCCTTAGGACATGATTAAAAACGAGCACAAAGACAAACGGAAAACATGATATCCGGCCTACTAGCCGTCAAATATAATAAACTACCAATCATGCTACGATACAGTTTAATGTCTACACTTTTACCTTGTTCATCCTTATCAAGCTTTGTGGTTGTTGCCATGGGAGTTTTGCTCACTCTAGCGCCTTCAAGTCCGAATCTCTTGATGAGTTCCTTTGTGTACTTGGCTTGATTGATGAAGATCCCATCCTTCCTTTGCTTGATTTGGAGTCCAAGGAAATAGTTGAGTTCCCCATCATAGACATTTCAAATTCATCCTTCATGCATGATTCAAAAGCTTGGCAAAGAGATTCATTAGTAGAACCAAAAATAATATCATCTACATAAATTTGCACAAAAAGAATGTCATTTTCTACATGTTTTGTAAACAAAGTGGTGTCAATTTTACCTTTCTAAAAACCATTTGAAATCAAAAATGAAGAAAGTCTTTCATACCAAGCCCTAGGGGCTTGTTTTGAACCATAAAGAGCTTTATCTAATTTAAACACAAAATCCGGATGTGTAGGATCAACAAACCCGGGGGTTGTTCAACATACACCTCCTCTTCAATAAAACCATTTAGAAAAGCACTTTTAACATCCATTTGAAATAATTTAAAATCTTTATATGAGGCAAATGCTAGTGTCATCCGTATGGCTTCAAGCCGTGCTACGGGTGCAAAGGTTTCTTCAAAATCGATTCCTTCGATTTGAGTGTAACCTTGGGCAACTAACCTAGCTTTATTCCTAATAACGTTTCCCGATTCATCCAACTTACTCTTAAAGATCCACTTAGTACCAATTGTTGGTCTATCGTGGGGCCTAGGAACAAGGTGCCAAACTTGGTTGCGCTCAAATTGATTGAGTTCCTCTTGCATGGCTAGCAACCAATATGAATCGGCCTCGGCTTCGAGGACGTTCTTGGGTTCAACATGAGAAATAAATGCATAATGTCCACAAAAATCATGAAGTTTAGAGCGAGTGGTTACCCCTTTAGATACTTCACCTATGACGAGGTCCTTAGGATGATGAGGATTGTATCTCCAATCCTTTGGAAGTTGTTGAGTAGGCTCCACTTCATTTGTTTGATTTTCATTTCCTTGAGCCTCTTCTACTTTCGTTTCACTTCCTTCATCATCCTTCGGCTTGTCTCCCATAGTAGGTGTATCATCAAGGTTACTTTCTCCAAGCCTTCATCCAAAGCATCTATTTCTACAACATTCTTAACAAACAAGTTAGATTCTTCAAACTTAACATGTATAGATTCCTCAATAGTCAAAGATGATCTATTGAAGATTCTATAAGCTTTACTAGTATTAGAATAACCCACAAAAATTGCCTCATAAGCTTTAGCATCAAATTTTCCTAAATTATCTTTTGTATTTAAAACAAAACATTTGCATCCAAAAACCTTGAAATATGAAACATTTGGTTTTCTAGAAAAGTACATTTCAAAGAAGTCTTTGAAGTATTTTTACACAAGAAAACACGATTTGATATATAGCATGATGTATTTACGGCCTCGGCCCACAAATAATGTGGTAGACCATATTCACTTAGCATTGTCCTAGCCATCTCTTGTAAAGTTCAATTTTTCCGTTCAACTACTCCATTTTGTTGTGGAGTTCTAGGACAAGAAAGTTCATGCTTAATTCCATGTTCTTCACAAAAAGTGGTAAAGGGTAGGTTAATGAACTCACCTCCTCTATCACTTCTTATTCTTAAAATTGAAGACTCTTTTTCCTTTTCAACTCTTTTCTTAAAAGATTGGAAATATAAAAATGCTTGATTTTTGTGTTCAAGAAAGAAAACCCAAGTAAACAGTGAAAAGTCATCAACCAAAACAAATGCAAATCTATTCCCACTTATACTTTTGGTTTGTGTAGGGCCAAATAGATCCATATGAATTAGCTCCAAAGGACGTGATGTCATGATATCCTTAATTGACTTGAAAGAAGACTTAGTTTGTTTCCCAAATTGACATGCGTTGCAAACTCGGTCCTTTTCAAAACTCAAGAAAGGAATACCTTTCACAATTTCCTTTGTGTTTAACCTACATATATGGTCAAATGAAATATGGCCTAATCTTCTATGCCACAACCAAGAGTCGTCATCGAGGGCTTTTAAACAAGTAATATTACAAGACATATTAGACATATCTATCATATAAATATTACTTTCACGAAAACCGGAAAACACACAAGTATTAGAAATTCTATCAATTACTTTACAAGCTACATTATCAAAAACTACATCAAAATTTATCACAAAGTTGACTAACACTCAAGAGGTTATGCTTGAGGCTATCAACTAAAACAACATTCTCAATTAAAGGGATGTGCCGAGTTTTACATTACCAATACCGATGATTTTACCCTTGGCATCATCTCCGAAGGTGACGGTGCCACCTTCATGGTATCTTGATAGGGTTGCAAAGTTGTTGATGTCCCAAGTCATGTGCCTTGAGCAACCACTATCAAGATACCACAATCCTCTACGTCATTGGGCCTTGGAAGGTACCTACATCATTTAACAAAATTGTTGACTTTGGTACCCAAATTTTCTTGGGTCCTTGAAAGTTAGTGCTTCGAACCCAAACATTATGACAAGATGCACTTAATCTATCATAGCAAAAATTAGCTAAGTGTCCTTTCTGCCCACAATGTGAACATGAGAACACTCTTCCATACATAAATGCATGATGTGTGTGTGAAGTGTGAGCATATCTTGGGGGTTTGCCACGATGTAAAGGTTGTGTGGTATGAACATGAGCATGAGCATGGTAAGCATTTTTCTTAGGGGCTTGTTTCTTAGGAAACATGACCTCTATTTTCTTCTTATCAAACTCACAATTTTTCAAAACAATTCCTAATGAGTCTATTCTTTCTTTAAGCATGGTAATCTCATTAGAATCAATTAGTGGGGACTTGCCTTTACAAGAAATCTTATATTTGTCAAAATCTTTTGGGTGGAAACAAGAGTGGAAAGTAATTCATCTTTTTCTTTAGAAAGAGTAAAAACTTGATGATTAAGAGATTCATTTTCCTTTTTCATTTTTAAATACTTTTTCTTAAGAAAATCATAGTTATGTGATAATTCTACAAAAGCTTCTCCTAGTTCATCCATGGAAAGTTCATCATTAGGAGAAGTGGAAGAGGTTACCTTGCTTGTGCTTTCATTGGCCATGAAGCACATGTTGGCGGTGTCGATTTCCTCCTCGGATTCGCTCTCGGAATCCCATGTAGCTTTCATTGTCTTCTTCTTGTAGGGCTTCTTGGAGGTGGAAGGCTTTACTTTATCCGGACACTCCGCCACTATGTGTCCCGGCCTTTGACAATTGAAGCAAATAATCTTCCTTTCTTCTTTACCTCCTTGCCATCTCTTTCTTCCTTGAAATTTAGCCTTGTTGTACATCCTCCGGACGTTCTTCACAAGAAGTGAGAGCTCTTCGTCATCTTCTTCTTCATCGTCTTCGTTGGAGTGTGTGAATTGACTTTTGAAGGCTATAGTCTTCTTCTTGGAAGGAGCCATGTCCTCCCTTACTTTCCTCTCCATCTCATGGGTTTTGAGGTTCCCAATGAGACCAATTAGCTCCATCTCCTCCTTGTCATTGAGTTCCTTCAAGGTGGTTGCTTTTACTTCCCATGAAGGAGGAAGAGCCCGGATGATCTTTCTAACTCTTTGATCGTTGTCGATAGCATCACCTAGAGAAGAAAGTCCATTAGTGATCTTTGTAAATCTTGTAACCATATCATCTATGGTTTCATTTTCTTGCATGCAAAAATTCTCATATTGGGACCGAAGAAGGTCTATTTTAGCCCTCTTCACTTGTGAAGTCCCCTCATGTGTAACTAGCAAATGTGTCCAAATTTCATATGCGGACTTGTAATGAATAACTCTAGCTATATCATCATCATTAAGGGCTTGAAGAAGTGCATAGTGAGCCCTAGCATTGGCATCAAATTCTTTGGTCTCTATTTCGGACCAAGTGGATTCATCACCAGGGGGTGCACTAAAGGGTTTGGTCACGGCCTTTGCAACTCGACTACCTAGAGATTGCAAGAAAACGGTCATCTTAACCTTCCATATGGGAAAGTTAAGTCCATCAAACTTAGGGGGTGTCTTAATACCATCGGCCATCTTTACTAAGTGAGAATGAATGAAATGATTAGCAATATTAGGATCTCTCTAAGGTTGTTAAGCCAAGAGCCTAGTAACCAAGCTCTGATACCAATTGAAAAACACCTAGAGGGGGGTGAATAGGTGTAATTGCTAATCTAACAATCTTTTTTTAAAATTAAGATGGATGAATGATGCAATGATCTCTCAAAACAAGACTAAGAGCTGAATACCCCGTGAGAGGTTCTGAACTCCTTCCTCCCAATTCCCCTTGAATGGGTTAGAGGTGCGCAATGCAACCTTGTTGTATGAGAATTGATCGAACAAAGAATGAATAATATGCAATGATGAAATGCACACAAGATATATCACAAGTAACACAAACTAGAGGCAATATCACAAGGAAAGAAAAACTAGATCTCAAGCAAGTAATTGAAAGCAATAGAGAGCAAGAGAAATTTAAAGTAAAATGGACACAAGGCAATCGCAAACACAAGACGTTTGTTTCGAGGTTCGAGCCACCGCTCTACTCCCGCCTTCACCTCCATGAAGGGTTTCCACTATCCACCGAGGACGATTACAACGGTCTACCGAAGACCCGAGCACCGAGCTCCACCAAGTACAATAACCTCTACCAAAGAGGTGTCTCCACAAGAAAAAGGAACAAGTAGCCAAAGTGATCACAACAAGATCACTAAACTCTTTACAATATCTCACTCTTTTACAACTTCCTTATAGAATGAGTAAGGGATTTTTGGCTCTAAGAAGTGTAGTGAGAAAACTCAGTTGTAGAGATGATTTTTGCTAGAGAACACAACTGAAAACAAGCTCAAGAAAGAGTAGGAAATGAGGAGCTTAAACACTTTTCTTTTCTTTTGAAAATTATGAAAACTTGAGGATTTTTCTTTGTCCTTTGTAAGAGACTCTTCTCCTCTATTTATAGGGAGAGAAATAGGTTAAAAACAATTTATTTTAAGCTTATTTGCTCTGGAAAAGATCTGTAAAACCCTGAAAAAGTCTGCCAAAAAACAGTCTAAAAAACAGATTTCAGAATTGCACAAAAGAGGAAAGAGCCGTTGGGCTTTTGCAGGCCTGGCGGTCGACCGGGCCGGTCGGCCGCCAGCTCTGCTGGCAAAGAGCCGTTGGGCTCGGGTCGACCGGTCCGGTCGACCGTCCTCTAAGAGAAAACACAGTTTTCTTCGGGCGGTCGACCGGGGCGGTCGACCCAGAAAACCCGAGAGCAACTGCTTACAGTCGGTCGACCCGAGCGGTCGGCCGACAGACGTGCACAAACGTGCACGTCCTGGTACAGGCGCCGGTCGACCGGGCCGGTCGGCCGGTCTTGCCTGAAACAGAAAAACAGCAGCAGGACCTGGAATTTTTTGTAGTAAAAAATATTTTGAAGTAAAGGATATCTAAGTATTATGATGAAAAGAATATACATGATTTAAATATGATGTATGTCTTTGTAAAACTTGGAGTCATGTATATTTGTCAAGTCATGAGAAAAACTTAGAATCAACAAAATATTTTAACTCTGAAAACTTGTATACAAAAATGTGTGTGTGTGTATCCTAGAGCCAAATTTCCAAAACTCAAACTTTAACAAACTATTTCTTACATTGGTTCTAAGTACTACAAGTGCTTCAAGAGGGCTTTCACCATATGATCTTCAAAACTTGATTCTTGAGCCCAAAATGAGTTGACTTGAGTCCAAAAACACTTTTCTTTAGGGAAGAACCCTTCTAGTTTGGTTAGAACCCTGAAACACACTTAAACAATAAACTTTATTAGTACAAATAACTAATATGTTTTGTAATCATCAAAACACACTAAACACGGGTGATTGTAACCTTGGGCCAACAGGGAGGTGGTATGGCTTCAGAACTGTGGATGAAGGATGTCTCCGGATAGGATATGGCAGAGACTTTAGAATGAGTTCTCGAAAGTAGGTTCATATTCCTGTCCCTGGACATAAGTCGTGATCCAGACGCAAGTCAAATTTTGACCACTACAAATGCCCCTCCGCTTTCACATTTATCAGACTTCGCAGAGGGAAAGTGAGGAAGCGAAACCTACCAGCAGGCTCCTTTTGTCTCTTTCTTTGTTACTTACAGTTAGGAGATCATCCAGTGTATCTCTTTGCACCACTACAAAACTTTGGGCTTAATGGTAGGTAATGCTTTTGGCAGTCAGCTGTCATCTTGTCATGTCAGGGATCGATTCGAATCCTCGCGCCATTATGACTGATGGTTTGACATCCAATGCCATGATGGCTTAGTGACAATGATTTATTTCTTATCTTTTCAATTGGTCTATCTTCTCGGCTCGTGGGTCAATTTTTGAGAGCTCATGTGTTATCGAGGCTCATAATGATTGCGATGAACTCCTTCATTGCCTATAAATTGGGAAAGATCTGGAGAAAATAGATCACCCTCACATTCTTTAGTCTTCTTCAACACCAAAAAACATGATTTTGTTGCAGCTTTTTCATTGGATGGTCTGCCATGTTTTTTCCCTTCCTCTTCATCAGGTGGAGAAAAGAAATGGAGAGGGGACAAGAGGAGAATGATAAGCAGGCTTTTGCTTTCTGGGAGTCTGGCTGGTTGTGTCACATTAGTAGCTATGAATGACCTGTTACCGTCACAGCGTACCGCCATCGAGGGCGACAGGTAAGATTCTTGCTTCAACTTGATCGGGCGATCTGCTTTTCAGATCGTGCGATCTAGGGTAGGCAAGCTTCGACTTTGAGGCTGGGACCCCTTCCTAATGGCATGTACAGGGAAGAAGGAGAAGGAGCTCATCGGTTGGGTATACAAGTGCATCACTCCTTTTCCGGGAGTTCGGAGCTCTCCCTCAGAACACCTTGGAAGAGATGTGATACCATCACTGTAACGCCCTGCCCTGACGGATACGGAGACGCTATTGCGACGTATATACGCAGGATGAAAATATCCTTACATATATATGTTAAGCATCAATACAAACCAGAATTAGAGTACGGAAGTACGTAGTGTATATACATTCCAACATAAAGAGTGCAACTTACAAAGTTATCACAAAGCGTGATATTATATTACAGGTACATTACATCACGGCTAGGTACAAAAGTAAGATTTATATTATGTGCAATACAAAAGATGCTCACGAGTTGAGAGAAAATCCCATGAGCTAGTAGGAAGAGTCAGGAACAGAAGGAGCTGGCACTAGTCAGCCTGCTCCGAGAGGTAAGCTTGATCTTTGGCGGAGGGCTCCACTTCAATCCAAGCTTCAGAACCTGCACATACAAGTTCAGGGAGTCAGAAGCTCCCCAACGAGTGGCCAGGTGAATGTTAAGTGGCGTGTAGAGATAAATACATGTGTATCGATAAATTTGAAATAGAAAAACATGCATCCAAATCTGTGCCGAAATAATAAGCATGCGACGAGGGTATAAAACTGATGAAAGTGATTAAAGCATGAATAAATCATTTATATCATTTTTAATATTTATTCTTATTACTCATCCTATCCATCGTCTAGGTATGTGTAATAATGTCCTAGCATACATACATTCACATCTGAGTAAGTCGAGACTGTTACTGGAAACCAACAGGGGTATCAACAAACATTATTTATAGTAGGTCCCGTGCATACCCGGACCACGGAACAGGATTGTTCTGTTGTTGGAGGATGAAACCTACTTCGAGGCGTTCAGGAAGGTCTTATAGGATGCCTTTTCAGGATGGTACCAGGAAGATAGTGTTGGCCCAGAGGTCTTCCACTCTAGTTTTGATGATGATCAACTCATGTAGTTATGTATACTAAAAATCTTGTGATTTTAGTTTCAGATCATTAATCAAGATGTTAGTAAGTGATTAGCTTCAACAAGATGATTTGGAAGCTTTCACATGTTCATTCAAGAGTCCGAGCGTCAAAGATCATATATAGCCCTTGCTCGGTGGATCAAGGAGTTTTGGATCGAGTCGGCTTGGAGACGGCGCTCTACAAGAAGACTTCGGTACCATAGTTTAGTTTTGTGTTTAGATCCAAATTGTAAAGATTAGAATAGTATGATATGCTCAAGTTCACAACACACACGTTTTATGTTTTGAATATTGGTTTTCGTTTTTCCGTTTTTGGTTTAACCGATCTTGGTTTCATGAATAGATAGATCAAAATAAGTTTACATGGTTTAATGTATATTAGATTTGTTCTATATACATGCATGCTTAACTTCCTAGATGAACTTAGTTTTGACTTACTTATTCATGTGTTTTATGTTTGGTATTTTTAACAAAACATATTTTGGAATTAAAATAAAAAACATGGATATATATATGTTTCATGTATATAGGATTATATCCATATACATCATGCCTAAATGTTGTTTAATACCATGTTTTTGTATTTGGATGAGTTTTGGACAAAGTGTATTTTCAATTCAAAAATCCAAGTTTTAGAAAATACAATTTTGATTTTTGGTAAAAATAATAAGACACAAAAATGTTTCAAAATGTTTTTTATTTGTGATGAAATTTTTATCACAAGTTTATATTTTACAATAAAATGATAAAACTATTTTTGTGTAATTTTAGAGATTTTATGGGAATTTTTAGGATTAAAAATTACTTGTTTTTCTGACCAGAAACTGTTGCTGCCAGGCTAGGTCGGTCGACCGGACCAAGTAGCCAGTCGACCGTAGCGGTCGACCGACGTGCACGGATACGTGCACACTGGCTGCCCCTTAAGCCGGTATACCGCACGGTCGACCGACTGAGAGCAGGTTGCTCTCTGTTTGTCCCCGGTCGACCGAGCGGTCGACCGGCCAGAGAGCCGTTGCTCTCTGGTTTTGGGGACGGTCGACCGCCTGGTCGACCGGTAGCTGCCAGCGGTCAAATATGACCGTTGGACGGTCGACCAACCGGTCGACCGGTTGTTCATTTTTGGCAGTTTCTGCTGCCAACGGCTATATTTTTCTGGGGGCTATAAATACCCCATTAATGGCCTGTTTTTCTCGAAGAATTTTTGGACGAATTTTCTGAGCTTTCTCTAGTGTTTTCACAGTAATCAAAGAAGTTTTTGGGCTTTAATTGGACAATCTATTTGGTGTTTTTGTTAGGGTTTGAAAAATCAAGAAAGGGTTTTTTGGGAAAAGATTTTGATTCAACTTCTTCATCTTGGTTTCTAGTTTTTCCCAAAGATTTTCTTTGAGTTTTTGATTTCCATTCCTTTGTTTTTCTCCACACTTGAGCTACATCTACTATCTTATTCTATAGGATCTTTGTGTGGGAAAAGAAATTATTTGTGGTTGTTTGTTAGACCACCAAGTTGTAAACCCAATCTTTGCTTGGCTTTGTGCCTTTGGGTTGTATCCCTCAAGTTGTGAGGTGATCCTTGTGTTGCTTTGTGCTAATCCCTCAAGTTGTGAGGTGATTGTTTGTTGGCTTGGTGCTTTGCCTCAAGGAGGAGGTTGTGTTTGTAAAGAGAGGAGTTGGGTACTCCTTATAATTGTTATTGCCCCAAATCCTCGGTGGAGGTTCCCTTTGTGGGAGTCCTTTGTGGACAAGCTAGTGGAGTTAAAATCCTTCTGGGTGAGGGCAGGGATGTAGAGCGGGTACTCGAACCTCGTAACATATCTTGTTGTTTGCACTTGATCCCTTGGCTCTTACTCTCTCTCTATATTGTGCCTTGCATAAATTCATATTGTTCATTCATAACTATTTGCTTGGCTTGTTGAGTGTGCATTTCTTGTTAATTGCAATTAGTTTTTAAATTCCGCATTAAGTTCACTAGATTAGCATCATCACCTATTCACCCCCCTCTAGGTGATTTTCAGATAGAGAGCCAGCGCTCTCCTCAGTCACCTGGGGGCCCTTAGGTCGAACTGTAAGATTTAATTGCACAACATACCTAATACCACTATAAACACGAACATATATTTATGTCCGTAGGTTCCCCCAGACCAAGTGTAAGTTGTTCTTTTTATGATTTATTAGGTAATTATCAGATTACAGGAATGGGCAAGAGCATGTCAGGAGTATTAGGTGTACATGAATACTATCAGGAAATCAGTTAATATTCCCGTAAGCGATAGTTATGTGTCAAGTATGACATGTTAGATGGCAGGTGATAGTAATTAGGTGTCAAGTGGTAGCATGCCAGAGGTCAGGTGCCAGCTGATAGCATGTCAGAGGTCGGGTGATAGCATGACAAGCAATAGCAGATATTATCCGTCAATGCAGTTAGTTAGCAAGCAAATGACATCCAAGCGAGCTAAGCAGTGCTAGACGGACGGACAGCGAAAGTGTGTTGGCCCAAAGGCCCATCACTCTAGTTTTGATGATGATTAACTCATGCAGTTGAAAATCACCTAGAGGGGGGTGAATAGGTGATAATGCTAATCTAATGAACTTAATGAGGAATTTAAAAACTAATTGCAATTATGCAAGATGCACGCAACAAGTAAAGCACACTCAATCAAGCCAAGCAAATAATTATGAAAGAACAATATGAATTGAAGCAAGGCACAAAGTAAAGAGAGAGAGATAGAGTAAGAGCCAAGGGATCAAGCGCAAACAATAAGATATGTTTCGAGGTTCGAGCACCCAGCTCTACATCCCCGCCTTCACCCAGAAGGATTTTAAGTCCACTAGCTTGTCCACAAAGGACTCCCACAAAGGGAACCTCCACCGAAGATTTGGGGCAATAACAATTACAAGGAGTACCCAACTCCTCTCCTTACAAATACAACCTCCTCCTTGAGGCACAACTCCAAGCCAACAAACAATCACCTCACAACTTGAGGGATTAACTCAAGGATCACCTCACAACTTGAGGGATTCAACCCAAATGCACAATCTCCTCAACACAATGAGGGAAAGGCACAAAGCCAAGCAAAGATAGGGTTTTCAACTTGGTGGTCTAAACAACAACCACAAACAATTTCTTTCCTACACAAAGATCCTATAGAATAAGATAGTAGATGTAGCTCAAGTGTGGAGAAAACCAATGGAATGGAAATCAAAATCACAAAAGAAAATCCTTGGGAAAAACTGAAACCAAGATATAGAAGTTGAATCAAAACTATTTTTCTCAAAAACCCTTTTCTTTAATATTCCAAACCCTAGCAAAAACACCAAATAGATTGTTCAATTTAAGTCCAAAAACTTCTTTTGATTGCTGTGAAAACACCAGAGAGTAAGGAAAAATTCGCACAAAAAATCTTAGAGAAAACTGGCCATTAATGGGGTATTTATAGCCCCCAGAAAAATATAGCCGTTGGCAGCAATTTCTGCCAAAACAGAACTACCGGTCGACCGTCCAACGGTCGGATTTGACCGTAGGCACCAGCCCGGTCGACCGCCCAGTCGACCAAAAATAACAGAGAGCACTGCTCTCAGTTACGGTCGACCGCCCGGTCGACCGGCCGACTGGGCTGCCAGACGTTCACAGCTCTGTGCACGTCGGTCGACCGTCCGGTCGACCGGCCCTTGGTACGGTTGACCGTGCGGTCGGCCGACCTAGCCTGTCAGCCAGTTCTGGGTCTGATAAACAGGGTAAAAATAATTTTAAAACTTCTTTTATCTCTTCTAAAAACTCCATAAAAATTCTTTTAACATTTTATATTGAAATACAAACTTGTGAAAAACATTTCAAGACAATTACTAAACATTTGAACTCTTTTTGATGTCTAGGAAATTTTACCAAATCCAAAAACTGTATTTTCGAAAACTTGAATTTTGAATAGAAAATACATTTTGTCCAAAACTCATCCAAATACAAAAACATGATATTAAACAACATTTAGGCATGATTGTATATGGATATAATCCTATA
Organism: Agave tequilana; assembly: GCA_038442645.1. Lineage (NCBI taxonomy): Eukaryota > Viridiplantae > Streptophyta > Magnoliopsida > Asparagales > Asparagaceae > Agave > Agave tequilana. The sequence goes on from JAVJIF010031382.1 coordinate 96,078, forward strand.
TACACGAAACATATATATATCCATGTTTTGACTTTAATTCCAAAATATGTTTTGTTGAAAATACCAAAACATAAGCCACATGAATAAGTAAGTCAAAACTAAGTTTGTCTAGGGAGTTAAACATGCATGTATATAGAACAATTCTAATATACATTAAACCATGTAAACTTGTTTTGAAACTATCTTTTCATGAAACCAAGATCGGTTAAACCAAAAGGGAAAAACCGAAAACCAATATTCAAAATATTAAACGTGTGTGTGTTGTGAACTTGTGCATATCATACTATTCTAATCTTTAAAATTTGGATCTAAACACAAAACTAAACTATGGTACCAATGTCTTCTTGTAGAGCGCCGTCAAGCCGACTCGATCCAAAACTCCTTGATCCACCGAGCAATTGCTATATATGATCTTTGACGCTCGGGCTCTTGAATCAACATGTGAAGGCTTCCAAATCATCTTGTTGAAACTAATCACCTACTAATAACTTGATTAATGATCTGAAACTAAAATCACAAGATTATTAGTACACATAACTACATGAGTTAATCATCATCAAAACTAGAGTGGAAGGCCTCTGGGCCAACAATCTCCCCCTTTTTTATGATGACAAAACTCATGGAGTTATATATGCATGGATCAAAGTTAAGCTTCAAAGAAGCTCCCCCTTAACTCATGCATAAAACAAATAAACATAAATATGTAATGAATGACAATGCATAATCATGCATAAACAATAAATGGCTCTAGATACCAATGAAATGTTTAAAAACAAAACATGCTCTAGATACCAATTAAAATTAAACTAAATTAAACTTAATATATGCTGCTCTAGATACCAATTAAAATTAAACTAAATTAAACTTAATATATGCAAAACATAAACATGCATATATAAAACTTCTCAAATAATTCTCCCCTTTTTGTCAATCATCAATAAAGGGGTAAAAACCAAAACAAAACAGAATCTTCTCCCCCTTTTTAATACAAAGAAACACTCATCAATAAGGGGTAAAAGCAAAACCAAATCAATAAAATTTACTCCCCTTTTTTGTTCGAAACCATGAATCAACAAAAGGGTTAATAAAGACAATGTTCTCCCCCTTTGTCTAAAACAAAACAAAACCAAATAGGGGTGACAATCAATTAAGGTACCAATTGAAAATATGTCAAAGTAGCATTTTGATACCAATTGAAAGTAAACATAGATCAATCAATAAATGATATATGCGATATACATTCATGAAGAGGAAGATGTGAAGCTTCCCTACATAGATACATTACATGAAGGAGGGATGACAATCCCTAATTCACATAACGTACACTATGTAATGTATAAGAGGAGATGTGAAGCTCCCCCTACACACGTGTACCACATAAAGAAGAGATTGTCAAGCTCTTCAATATAAGATACACTCATCATGAATCTATATGTAGAAGAGATGTTAAGCTCTCCTTGCATATAGGCAATATAAATCAAAACTTTTGAATTTTTCTTTAAACAAAATTTTGATATACCAATTTTTAAAACTTTCAAATAAACATCTTGATATCAAAAAAGAGTATTTTTCTTTTTAAGTATATGATGTCAATTAAAACTTTTTATTTTCTATCATAAAGCAAGGGAGTAGAAATACAAATACCAATTGTAAACATGAAAATCGAATTTTCTCCCCCTTTATGAAATACTAACAAAAACAATGCATAGGCTTGAAATAAGAACCAATTGAAAATTGAATCAATTGAAATAAAGTTGGAGCTCAAGCTTAGCATAAACAAAAAATATATATATGTATGAAAATTAAATACCAATAGAAATTGATATTCTTCGAAATGAAGGCATACATACATACAAACATATATGAGTATACAAGAAAGGTCAAAATTGATACCAATTGAAAGAGTCCAATGATACCAATTGAAACAACAATAATGATCAAGTGTATACATCATATTATCTACCACCCAACCATATTCAAGTTTAAAATGATTTTCACTATAAAGCATACATGAGCATGATCTCCCATCCAACCACCCATAGAAGGTAGGGGTTTTCAAAGATAGGTTTGAAAATAGAGTACGTTTGAAAATCTCTACCATAAGAAGAATACGAACTAGTTAAATGGGAAATCTTGTTAACTAGTACGAAATCCTTCAAGTAAGGAATAAAACAAAATTGCTTTTCATGAAACATATGTAAATCACATGATCACTAAACACTCAAAATCCATAAAGCCCATATCATACTCATGAAAACAAAGTCATGAGAAACCTAATAAAGTGAGTGTACAAGTATAATGTGACACATATCAACATGAAAATATTCAATTAAGCTCGATTTAAATTCCTTTAAAACATGAAACATGAAAAACTAAAATTTTCAACAAAACAAATTATACTTCAAGGCATATGTATGTTTTGTCAACACAAAAAGTATACATACATATCCCTAAACGCAATTGAGTCTATATATAAAGATTTGCATGAAAAGCAAATGACTCAAGAGGTATACATGTATATCTTAAGGTTTGGCAAAACATGAAGTGAAAACACATGATCACAAAAAAAAAACATGTCCAAAATAGGGAATACAAGTTAGAATGCATGAATCATCAAAACTAGACTATACTAGAACATCTAATGGGTACAAATAAGCATCCAAGCACAAACATATATGAAGATTTATTTGTGTCCCACTATATGTACAAGTATAAATTCTAGTCTTAATGAAAACTAACATCTAAACAAGTAATCAAATCATTAAGCATAAAACGAGATATAAATCAACATGAAAATCATAAACATGATCATTATGTAAATCCACATGCTATTAGAGTTATTATGCATATCATAGCTCTAATAATCATGGCATATAACATCTTAATCAAAACATTAAGCATTGAAGAAAATCATAAACATCCATATGATCATTATGAATATGTATGTGCATTAGATCTAAGTCATACATATTAGTTAAAAATAAGGTGAGAACACAAAGATAGGTCCATGGGTGTCTCAAATAACTAAACATGTAAATCACTAATCTAAATCACATGGCATAATCATAATGAGCTATGAAACATGACATGCTATAAAATGATGAACATGAAAAGCATGCAAATGTAAACGGGAGTTAGAGATCGATACCCAAACCGATGAGGGCACCTCTCTAGTTCTCCAAACCAATGGTGGTCCTCTCCACCAAACCCCCCTTGAAAGTGATGCATCCAAATTGTTTTCTTTAAGCACGGAACACATCCACTTCAAGGCACCGCTACTCTCACGTGATGCGAGAGCCCACACCTACATCAAAAATTTTAGGGGTGGTCTTTGGTACCCATTTTCTTTGGGTCCATAGGGGTTAGTATCTTTCCTAACACAAACAAGATTATTTGCTAAATTTTCAATATGTAAACGATCATAGCAAAATCTAGCAAGGTGGCCTTTTCGACCACAATGTGTACAAGTGTACACAAGGGCATACATGTGATGGTGGTGACCGTGGGAAGCATGTGTATGCCGTGATAGGTGTGCATGCAAAGATGGACCTTGTTTCTTACGAACCAAGGTTTCCAAGCGTGTATGATTCAAAGCACATTGGCTCAAAGTGGAGCCCAAACAATCAACACTTTTCTTCAAAATATTTATATCATTTTCAATAGTTGAAGATAAAGTGGAGCATGCAAAAGGTGTGCTAGAAGAAGAAGCTACACTAGTATGGCACACATGAGAATCAATATCAATTTTCAAATATTCATTTTTCTTTAAAACTAAATCCAATTCTTTTGTAATGAAATCAATTTCATTTTTCAAAATAATGTTATCTTTTAAAACAAAATCCAATTTTGAAGATAAAACCTCATTGTTTTTCACAACATCATCACAATCATTTTTGTTTTTCAAAACATCAATCTCTTTTAGGGCAAGGTCTAGTTGAGATCTCAGTGAGTCACGTTCACTAGTAATCTCTTCCTTCTCTTGCAAAAACCGATTCAAAAGTTGAGCACAAATCCTTCATTTCTTCTTTTAGTTCAAGATTATTCTTTTTCAAAAGATTATGTTTTTCCAAAAATTTTTCAAGCTCTGTGGCAAGTTCCATATTTAAGGTTTAAGCTTCTAAACAACCATCGCAATAGGAACTAGAGCAATCATCTAATTGAGAATCCGATTGTACCTCAAGGAAGTCTTTCCTTTGGACCATGAGGCAATGCTCGTCGGACATGTCTCTCCTAGATCTTCTCAACTTGTTGATGATCCTTGGTAGCTCGGGAGAAGTCAATATGCTCCAAACTGCAAAAGCCGAATCATAATGATCAAACACCGGTAAAAGATCTTCATTAAGAGATGCTCTAAGTGTTTTAAGTGCTAATGCATTTGCCTTTTTATGCTTGCTATGATTTGGGTAGGATTTATTAGTAGTGGTTTGATAAACTAAATGTCCTAGGTTTTTCAAATGACTACTCATATTGGCCTTCCAAACATCAAGTCTAAAAAAGTCAAACATAGGAGGGCTATCCATGAGTGCAAACTAAATGTGTGCAAATGAAAAATACAAATGAAGATTAGCAAACTAAGATCTCACTCCTAGGTGGTTAAACCTAAATATTAGGAGTGGAGGCTCTGATACCAATTGAAAATCACCTAGAGGGGGGGGGTGAATAGGTGATAATGCTAATCTAATGAGCTTAATGTCGAATTTAAAAACTAATTGCAATTATGCAAGATGCACGCAACAAGTAAAGCACACTCAATCAAGCTAAGCAAATAATTATGAATGAACAATATGAATTGAAGTAAGGCACAAAGTAAAGAGAGAGAGAGAAATAGAGTAAGAGCCAAGGGATCAAGCGCAAACAACAAGATATGTTTCGAGGTTCGAGCACCCAGCTCTACATCCCCGCCTTCACCCAGAAGGATTTTAAGTCCACTAGCTTGTCCACAAAAGACTCCCACAAAGGGAACCTCCACCGAGGATTTGGGGCAATAACAATTACAAGGAGTACCCAACTCCTCTCCTTACAAACACAACCTCCTCCTTGAGGCACAACTCCAAGCCAACAAACAATCACCTCACAACTTGAGGATTAACTCAAGGATCACTTCACAACTTGAGGGATACAATCCAAATGCACAACCTCCTTAACACAATGAGGGAAAGGCACAAAGCCAAGCAAAGATAGGGTTTTCAACTTGGTGGTCTAAACAACAACCACAAACAATTTATTTCCCACACAAAGATCCTATAGAATAAGATAGTAGATGTAGCTCAAGTGTGGAGAAAACCAATGGAATGGAAATCAAAATCACAAAAGAAAATCCTTGGGAAAAACTGAAACCAAGATATAGAAGTTGAATCAAAACTATTTTTCCCAAAAATCCTTTTCTTTGATATTCCAAACCCTAGCAAAAACACAAAATAGATTGTTCAATTTAAGTCCAAAAACTTCTTTTGATTGCTGTGAAAACACCAGAGAGTAAGGAAAAATTCGCACAAAAAATCTTAGAGAAAACTGGCCATTAATGGGGTATTTATAGCCCCTAGAAAAATATAGCTGTTGTCAGCAATTTCTGCCAAAACAGAACTACCAGTCGATCGTCCAACGGTCGGATTTGACCGTAGGCACCAGCCCAGTCGACCGCCCAGTCGACCAAAAAGAACAGAGAGCACTGCTCTCAGTTACGGTCGACCGCCCGGTCGACCGGCCGACTGGGCTGCCAGACGTGCACAGCTCTGTGCACGTCGGTCGACCGTCCGGTCGACCGGCCCTTGGTACGGTCGATCGTACGGTCGGCCGACCTGGCCTGTCAGCCAGTTCTGGGTCTGATAAACAGGGTAAAAATAATTTTAAAACTTCTTTTATCTCTTCTAAAAACTCCATAAAAATTCTTTTAACATTTTATATTGAAATACAAACTTGTGAAAAACATTTCAAGACAATTACTAAACATTTGAACTCTTTTGATGTCTAGGAAATTTTACCAAATCTAAAAACTGTATTTTCTAAAACTTGGATTTTTGAATAGAAAATACATTTTGTCCAAAACTCATCCAAATACAAAAACATGATATTAAAGAACATTTAGGCATGATTGTATATGGATATAATCCTATATACACGAAACATATATATATCCATGTTTTGACTTTAATTCCAAAATATGTTTTGTTGAAAATACCAAAACATAAACCACATGAATAAGTAAGTCAAAACTAAGTTTGTCTAGGGAGTTAAACATGCATGTATATAGAACAATTCTAATATATATTAAACCATGTAAACTTGTTTTGAAACTATCTATTCATGAAACCAAGATCGGTTAAACCAAAAACGGAAAAATCGAAAACTAATATTCAAAACATGAAACGTGTGTGTGTTGTGAACTTGAGCATATCATACTATTTTAATCTTTACAATTTGGATATAAACACAAAACTAAACTATGGTACCGATGTCTTCTTGTAGAGCGCCGTCTCCAAGCTGACTCGATCCAAAACTCCTTGATCTACCGAGCAATTGCTATATATGATCTTTGACGCTCGGGCTCTTGAATCAACATGTGAAGGCTTCCAAATCATCTTGTTGAAGCTAATCACCTACTAATAACTTTATTAATGATCTGAAACTAAAATCACAAGATTATTAGTACACATAACTACATGAGTTAATCATCATTAAACTAGAGTGGAAGGCCTCTGGGCCAACAGTAGTTATAGTACTAATGATCTTGTGTTTATTTAGTCTCAGATATTTGCTCAAGATCTTAGTAGGTGTTTTAGATTCAACAATGGATTCAAAGTCAAGTTTTGAAGCTAGCGCATATTGATTCAAGAGCTCGTGTATCAAGATTGCATCAAGTACTCAAGAGGAGCCTAGCTCATTGGATCAAGGTTTGGACCAAGTCAAGAAGGAGAAGAAGATTTTCAAGAAGACTTGTGTCGGGTTTTGTAAGTGTTAAGATTTTATTTTAGATAAAATGTAAAGGATAGATTAGTTAGTTGATTGCACAAGTTCATTTATACATACATAAGATTTATGTATTTTAGAAAATATCGTTTTGATTTTTAAGCTTCAAAGTATACATGTATTTTATCAAAACTATTTTAGAGCTTATTGTCAAAAATATAGATATTTCATCTCATATGTGTAGTGGATCATATCCATGCACACTAAGCTTCAAAAGTTTTTAAAATATCTTATTTTTGTATTTGGACAAGTTTTTAAAAAAATCGTTTTTAAATTTGGAGATTATTTTTGAAAAATACAGATTTTTGTTTAAACCAAAATTTCTATATTACAAAAATACTTCAAAATATTTGTAATATGTTTTGATTTTTAATCAAACATGTTTGTATATCAAAGTATATTAATGAACTCATTTTTGTAAAATTTATGAGAATTTATGAGATTTTATTAAAGATATAAAAACCAAGTTTTAATCCCTATATGTTTGACCAGGCCTTCTGCCGGTCGACTGACAGTCGATCGAGATAGAAGTCGGTCGACGGACTGGTCGATCGATGTGCACAAACGTGTAGCTGTTTGGCTGGTGGGCCGGTCGACCGGGCGTCAACCGGCCAGAGAGCTCTGCTCTCTGGATCCGGTCCCGGTCGACCGGGCGGTCAATCGGTGGCACAACGGTCGAAAATTTGACCGCTGACCGGTCGATCGACAGCAGTGTCAGCTGCTAATTTGACCTCCAACGACGATATTTTAGGAGCCTATAAATTGGGGTTCCCTTGGAATGTTTTGAATAAGATTTTAAGTGGGTTTTCAAACTAGTTTTTCTTACCTTTCTAAGTGTTTATCTTCACTTATTTTAGAGCCAATATTTTCATATCAAAAGGAGAGTTTTCAAGAAGGTTTTCAAAAGTGATTTCTTGAGTTTTTTACCATAAAATCCAACCTAGTTTTTCTCACACATACTTGAGCTTTCCATTGCTATAACAATCCTATAGGAGAGTTGTTGTGAGAGTATTTTTGGGTGATCAAAGTATTTAGATCACCAAAGTATTCATCTTGTATTGAAGGAGGCGAACTTGCGGGTTCGTGTTGTTTCAAGTTCTTGTGGAGCTTGGTGTACAGGTACGACCTCGGTAAGCTAGTGTTCTTGCTTGTATTTGTTCTTGTAGAACAAGTGAGGGGACTAGTGAGTCCAAGAGTTCTAATGTGAACTCCTTGTAGGTATTGCGACACCGAGTGATCCGGCGGGATTCTTTTTAGTGGAAATCTCTCATAGTGTTGAAGGCGGGGACGTAGAGCAAGGGTGCTCGAACCTCGAAACAAATCTCCCGTGTTTGCGATTGCTCTCTCTATCTCTCACTTATATTTATATCTTGCATGCTAACATTGCTTATCTCTTTATATGCTTGATATATCTTGTGCTCTATTGTTATATGCTTGGGATTAATTGCTCGCACTGATATACAACTGAGAGAGCCATAGTGGCACCTCAACTCTTATCTAGAGGAATCTTGAGGAGATAGTCCAGAGCCTTTCACTGGGAATTCGGCTACACTTTGGTGTTATACCTTGTGTGTTTAGCATAATAGTTTTTAGTTTGCTTAAATAGTTTTTAATTCCACATTATTCATCATTAGATTAGCCTATCACCGATTCACCCCCCTCTAGGTGAACTTCACAGCATTTAATCACTAAAGCGTTTGGCAGAGCTACCGGAACGACTCGACTTAAAATGTGAGTCTAAAATCCTGCAGCTTTTTGCCTGGCGAATCTAGTGATAAAATACTGAGCGCTAAGCATGCCAAACTAGGTGGAGCATAAGAGACCTGATGGTCTAAGTGCACTCCTCTTTCGAGGAAGTGGGTGAGAGCTCAAAGGCTAGAGTACGCCCGGGGTCTAAGCACACTCTCTATAGTTATCACGAAACCCATAAGGGTGCAAGGCCTAGACCAATTGGGTAGCTAGCTTAAGAGTGGGCAGAAACCTTGAGTCGGTACAAAGGTACCTGCATGAGATGTTAGTACCACACAATCATGCATATAAATAGGTAGTAACTAGACCATCCATATAGTGTGTGAAGCTCGAAGGCTGTGTGTAAGCGCATAAGGGCTGAAATAAGCTTGGGGTCTAAGCGCACTCTCGGAAGGTACCACGAAACCCATGAGGGTGCAAGCCTAGACCAATTGGGTAGCTAGCTCGAGAGTGGGCAGAAACCCCAAAGCCTATACATGGGTACCTGTATAGTTAGTACCAATACGTGCAAAAATATCATATCGTCTACACTATTACAAGCATTCGAATACAGGATACAACACATAATACCGGTACACACATACAACACGATACAAATACAAAGAATCACATACACAAATACAACACAAACCCAAAAACAATACAAGCTCGACGTGCGAGGAAAAACACTTGCCTAAAACACAAATCTTAAAACTTTGCGCGTTCAAGCTCCCGAGCGAGAAAATACACGAAGCGAGGGATGGAGAGGGAAGCATGGCCCCTTGGTGGCCACCGACCCTAGAGAGGGTGCGCCACCTCTTGGTGGTGGCCTAGTCGGCCATGAGGAGAGAGAGGAGAGGGCGAAGGTGATAGTGTTAGAGATGATGGTGGTGTTATTTGGTGGTGGAGATGGATTTTGGAAGAGAATTCAAAAGGAGGTTGAAGGTGGTGATGATGATGGTGATGTTAAGGGTTGAAAAAAGGTGATAGGTGGTGTTGTGATGGTGGAAGTGAAGATGGCAGTGATGGAGAGAGAAGTTCGAAGAAGTGGTGGTGATGGAGGTGTATGTTAGTGGTGGAGTTAATGTTGTTGAAGATGGTGAAGTTGTCACCAGAATAGTCACGGAATGGTCGCCGGAGATGTCGCCAGAGTAGAGGGGGTCGGCCCTAGGCTTAGAGTGGTGGCTGGCCTAGGTAGAGATGGAGTGGGTGTAGTTTGGTGGAAGGATTTGTTGGTGGTGGTTGTTTGAAGAAGGTAAAGGAGATGGTGTAATTTTGGTGGAGTTTTGGAGTCTGTGGTGGATTAAATGGAGATGGTGGAGAAAGAAGAAGAAGATGAAGTATTGTAGGTGTTGTTGTTATAGTTGTAGTGAAGATAAAGGAGGAGTTGGTGGTTTTAGGGTTTTGATGGAGGAATGAAGGCGAGGAATGAAGGCGAAAGGAGAAAAAAATGAAGATTGTTTTGAGTTGGAATTTAAAGGAGAAGGGAAAGGATTAGGGTTAGTTTTTTTTTTGTGAAATGGTGATGAAGAGGGAGTTATGGCCTGCCAAGTTGATGGGAGGGGAGTTATGAGTGTTTGGAATATTTTGAAGGGGATATTTTGGTGAAAGGGTGTAGAATGTTTTAGAAGGATGGAGAAGGTTTTATAATTTGTGAAGGAAGGAAGAAAGAAAAAGAAAAAGAAAAGGGAAAAGGGAAAAAAGAATTAGGACAAAATGAGAAATAATTGAAATAGTGGAATCCCTAGGTTTAGTAGCGGATGCAGAAATTTTTGAAAAAATACTGAAAACGCTAGAAAATCAAGTATCTCAGAAATCTCTTCAAAAATTCTCAAAAATCAAGAATATTATATTGAGTATCATGGTGAAATCGGATTCAAGAAATTCAATTTTTTCAAATTAAACATCCTGAAATTAATCATCGATACCGGTCGAAACCGAATCTGGCCAGATTTTGATAAATTTAGAAAAATCTAAAAAATGCATTAAGATAGTAATTATTATTCTAAGAAATAATGTGAAAGTAGTTTTTAAAAATTTGACACCATTTATAATTTAAAATTTCGAGAATCAATCAGCAGTACCGATTAATACCGATTTTTGAGATTTTACAGAAATAATTCAGAAAAATTCTGAAAAATTATGATAAATCTCAAATATTGTTAAATAGTGGTTAAAACTGAAATAGGTCAAATCAAGTAGTACCTCTATACGAGAAACATAAATATGAGAAAATAAAGAAATACGCTCGAAAAATCGGGATACGTATCTGGTTATGTATTTTGAGGATGGGGTGTTATAATCCATCCATCTTACAAAAATTTTGTCCTCGAAATTTTGACAAGGGGGAGGTGAAGGCAGGAAAAAATAGGGGTAAGGAATTTTACCAACTATGATGTAAATAGTTGAGGGTAACACTCACGAAAAATCTCCTTTCATTCCCACGTAGCTTCTCCTGGAGCATGCCTATTCCAAGAAACCAGTACTAACGGTATTGCCCTATTCTTCAGGGTCTTGACAATCCTATCCAGAATGGCCATCGGCTGCTCTTTATCGGATAAATCTGGCTGTAGTTTCAGTTCTGAGTGATCTAGAATACGATTCTCATCCTCGACATACTTCCTAAGCTGTGATATGTGAAATACATTATGTACTTATTCTAATGATGATGGTAATGCCAATTAGTAAGCTACATCTTCCACATGATCCAGAATCTCGAATTGGCCAATGTATCTCGGACTAATTTTCCCGCGGTACCGAATCGGATTACCCCTTTTGTTGGTAATATCCTTAAAAATACATGATCACCTGCTCTGAATTCCAATGGTCTTCTGTTAGTGTCAGCCCAACTCTTCTGTCGGCTCTATACTGCCTAGAGATAATCTCTGATAACTCTGACTTTATTTGTTGTCTGAACTAGAATATCTGGCCCCAAGAGTCTTCTTTCACCGACTTCCTCCTAACATAACGTCGACTTGCATTTTCTACTATACAAAGCTTCAAATGGAGCCATCTTGATACTGGCTGATAGCTGTTATTATAAGAAAGTTCTGCCAAACGAAGATAGTCTTCCCATGACCCTTTGAATTCTATCATGCAGGCTCGTAACATGTCTTCATGAATTTAGATAGTTCGTTCAGATTGCCCGTCTGTCTGAGAATGAAATGAAGAACTAAACTTTAGACAAGTTTCTAAGTTTTCTTGGAGACTTTCCCAGAAATGTGATCGGAATCTCGTGTCTCTATCTAACACAATGCTGACCAAAACTTCATGCAGATGAACTATTTCCTTAATATATTTCTCTGCTAGAATTTTTGTTGACTGACCTACTCTGAACGGTAAAAAGTGAGCTAATTTTGTGAGGCAGTCGATGATTACGCATGCTGCATTGTTACCCTTAAGACTGCAGAGTAGAGCCATAACAAAATCCATAGTGATGCGTTCTAACTTTCATTCGGGTATCAGTAATGGCTGTAGAAGTCCAGTTGTTCTTTGATGTTCTATCTTTATCTGTTGGCAAACCAAGCACTTGGCCACATACTGGGCTATATCTCTTCATAACATTCCACCAAATTTTCTGTTTCATGTCTTGATACATTTTAGTTCCTCCTAGATGTATGGAATAAACCGAACTGTGAGCTTCTGTCAAGATTTTCTGTCAAACTTTCCCTTGTGGCACACAGATTTTGTTACTAAAATAAAGTGCACCATTGAATGAATACGAACATCAGTCTTCATTCCAGCTTGTACTTGAGCTCTTTCTATAATCTGGGATCTTACTTTTATATTTCTTTAATTTCATCGATCAGTGTTGGCTGAATTTGAAAAGTCATTAACTGACCTGACTGACCAGTTCCTTGTATTAGCATTAAGTCCAATTTAATGATCTTTCGAAGCAATTTCTTCTGTTGAGTAAGTTGTACTAGTACTTTGTTCTCCGATTTTCGGCTCAAGGCATCTGGTTTTGTATTAACATTGCCAGGATGATACTACAAGTCTATGTCATAGTTTGCCATTAGTTCAAGCCACCGCCTTTGCCTCATGCTCAGTTCCTTCTGTGTGAAAATATACTTGAGCCTTTTGTGATCAGTATAGATTAATACTTTGTCCCCCAGAAGATAATATCTCCAGATCTTCAATGCAAAAATTACCACTGCCAACTCTAAGTCATAGGTTGGGTAATTTCTCTCGTGTGGCTTTAATTGCCTGGATGCATAAGCTATGACATGATTATGCTGCATCAATACACATCCTAGGGCCTTTTTGAATGCATCACTATATATAACCATCCCTCATGTTCCTGAGGGAGTCTTTAAGATTGGCGCTGTAATTAATTTCTTATTTAGTTGCTCAAAAGCTGTAGTACATTCTTCTGTCCATATATATTTTTTCTCCCTTTCTGGTGAGCTTTGTTAATGGAGTTGTGATTTTAGAGAAGTCCTGGACAAATCTTCTGTAATATCTGGCTAGTCCAATAAAGCTTTTAATTTCTACTACTGTCAGATTTGGCAAGTCCTTTACTGTCTGGATCTTCCTGAGGTCAACTAAAATTCCTTCTTTAGAAACCATATGACCCAAGAAAGCTATACAGTCTAACCAGAACTCACACTTGCTCTGCTTAGCATGAAGTTGTTCCTGCTGAAGAGTCTGCATTACAATCCTCAAGTATTCTACATGTTCCCGTCGCTCTTGGAATATATTAAAATATCATCGATGAATACAACGAAAAACTGATCCAAATATGGCAAGAAAACCCAGTTCATCAAATCTATAAAGATTGCTGGGGTATTGGTCACTCCAAAAGGCATGACTAGGAACTCGTAATGATCATAGCGAGTTCTGAATGCTGTCTTCTGAATATCCTCTTTCTTTACCTTTAGCTGATGATAATCTGACTGTAAATCCAAACTGGAAAACACTCGAGCCCCATGGAGTTGATCAAATCATCAATTCTTAGTAAGAGATACTTAATCTTGATGGTAACTCTGTTTAACTCCCTGTAGTTTATACACAACCACTTACCACCATATTTCTTGATGGCTAATAACACTGGAGCTCCCCACGGTGAATTACTCGGTCTAATCAATCCCTTATCAGAATATTCTTATATATGCTTCTTTAGAATCTCTAACTCAGTGGGTGCCATCCTGTATGGAGCTTTAGATATCGAAACTATACTTGAAATAGTATCTTTGGAGAACTCAACTGCTCTGTCAGGTGGAAGTCCTGATATCTTTTTAAATAAACCCGAGAACTCATCCCAAACTAGTACTCCCTTTTTCTTGATCTCAACCGTAGCACATACCGACTGTATTTTTCCCTTGGCAGACTTATGTTATCCGTCAAATTAGAATTCAGGCTGATGCGATATTCTGAATTTAACTTTCTTGTTCCGATAATCAATAACCGCATGGTATCTGCTGAGCCAGGTCATTCCAAAATCACGTCATACCCTCAAGTATCTAGTACAAGCATATTGATTAGTCTCTAATTTTGCATAATTTTTATCACATCCGCATAGATATTTGATGTAAAATTCTGCTACTAAAGCTTTGCTTACTTGATCATAGGTCCATGGTGTGCAAATGAAGAAGAAGATCCTAAATTACCATTTAAGGGGTGATTAAAGGTTTACCAAGTAGCCATTGACTTTAGGGAAGAGATTTTGTCAGGCCAGGGCATCAAATCCAGAAATCAGAAGATCCACCTGACAGGAGACAGACGGAATGACACCCGACAGGAAGCCAGGCGCGCGCCGCCCTAGCATTGGCGTGGAACCGCGGCAGTACGGGCGCGCGCGCCCGAGCTTTGGGCCAGGGGTCGTCCCCTAGCCCCCTTTCCCCTGGTGCCTATAAATCCCCCGGGGTCTGAAGAGAACCAGATTCAGAGTTTAGGAGTTGTTATTATCTTGTTGTAGTTGTTGTAGTTTCTTTCCTTTTCTAGTTTTAGTTTTAGCTATTAGAGTGAGAGAGAGAGAGTGTGTAAAGATTGTATTTGAAGGTGACAAGCTAATACAAGTAACTACTTCTCTTTCTTCTTTCCATTTACTTTTATTTTCCAATTGCTTTTACTTCCTTGTTATAGTGTAACTCCCTTTCTCTTTACTTCTTTTCTTTTGTTGTTTCTTTACTATCATGTTTAACTAACTCTTCCATTTCATGGCTAACTACCCACTAATCTCTAACAACTTGATTGATAACCCAAATGAGTCAATAGTGTCAAAAAAGCCTTACGCAAATGAGAGCTATGACATCTTAAGATGAGGGTTCTAACTCTAACTTACTTACAAGTACTCGTATATTTCATGCTTAACGGGTTTTGATGATCTATAGAGTTTAAACTTTGCTTGTTTTTGTAAGTTAGAGATTTTCCTTTTAACTTTGCCGATACCATTAGATACCACAAGACCCAATGCTTCCAAAATGCCAACCGAGATAAGATTCCTTTTGAGTTGAGGTACATATCTCACCTCCTTCAATTCTTGTACTATCCTATCATCCATATTGATACAGATTGTACCCATCCCTTCTACATTACACGGATGATCATCATTCATGACCGTATAACATCCATCTAGCTTCTCAAAGCTAGAAAATCAGGCCCTGTTCGGGCAGACATGATAGGTGGCTCCGGTATTCAAGATCCACTCAGCATTATCTAAGTAATTAACAGTAAGAGTAGTAACAAAGAGAGAGAATACCGATGAGTCTGAATCTGATCCATCCGCCTGTGCGAGATTCGCCTCGGTCTTTGACTCCATCTTCTTACCTTTGGCCTTCGGGCAATCAACTTTCCAATGCCCTAGTTCCTTGTACAAGGCGCACTGATTCCTCTTCAGATCTCTAAAGCCTGATCTGGACTTCGATCTTCCCTAATCATCTCTTCTCTTCCTATTGAAACTTCTGCCTTTTACCGTCAATGCCTCTGCTGTTGTGTTCCCTGGAGAAGACAATTTGTCCTGTCTCCTTACTTCATAACTCACAAGAGCAGCAGACACCTCACTATAGTTAAGAGATTTTCTTTCATTGATCAATGTAAGAGTAAAGGTCTCATACTCTTCCCTAGGAAGAGAATTCAATAGTATTACCGCCTTATTCTCTTCATTGGTCTCCACATCCATATTAACTAGATCTGTAAGAAGTTTCGTATAGCGATTCAAGTGTTCATTGATGGAGCATCCTCTTTGCATCTGAAAACTATAAAGCTTACCTTCAACTACAACCGTGATTCTATGCTTTTCGTCAAATACTTCTTCTCCAGGATCTCCCACAGCTGCCTCGCAGATGTCTCATGCAACACATGATATTTGATGTCTTGTGTCAGACAAGACCTGATCAAGCCACACGCTGTACGGTTCATCTTGTCCCAATCTTCTTCTGTTGTTGATGCGCGCTTCTTCTCCAACTGTAAAGTGTCTTCGAGGTTTGATGCCGTCAGCGCATCCATCACCTCACACTTCCACATACCGAAGTTGTTCGTGCCGTTGAACTTCACCACATCAATCCTCAGCGAATGTGGATTCATAGATTTTTCCGATGATGTACCTTCTCCAGCCATCTTCTCAACTGATTCCTCAAAGCAATGTGGAAACAAACAGAGTTAGATAAAACGAACTAGATAAAAACAGGATCTTTACCTCCACGCGAAACCTTCGAAAAGTTTTTGAAACTATCTACTCCTTCGAATTGATTCCTCGAGCAATCTACGTGCTATTTTGAGATCGATACACGATCCCAAAAACAGTCCCAACGCTGATCCGAGATCGACACACGATCTCCGCCAAACAGCAACTGATGCCATTGAATCAACACATGATCCCACGCCGAACCTGGGATGCTCTGATACCAATTGTTGTGCGCAGGACAACATCTCTCTGAGGAATCCACTAACCGGGCGGTGACTGATGCAGTCGGAGATGCAACCAACACGATAAGTACAGAAAACAATAGAGAAAAGCAATCAACACAATATTTAACGAGGTTCGGCAACGTGCCTACTTCCTTGAGGCAAGGGAGAGAGAGATCTTATTGATTCAACAATCAATACAAACTAATACAGAGGGATACTTGAGGGAACTTTCAGGGATTACAATACATGAGGGCTCTAACCCTTATTTATAGCCATAGAGTTCCTGGATTTAAGGAAACACAGATTGGATTCGATCTCATCCAGAAAAGGAATCCGAATCCCAAATGGAAAGTCAAAACGCGTCTGTCGGTCAACCGGCCGATCGACCGACCCATGTCCACGGTTGACGGGGCGTCAACTGGACCCTAACCGAGAGCAGCGCTATGTCAGTCGGTCGACCGTGCGGTCGACCGCTCCATGCCACGGTCAACTGGGCGGTCGACCGGGCTAACCCTGTGCATGTCGTGCACACCGGTCGACCGGGAGCATATCCCTGGCCTGCTCAATGCGTTGCCTTGCTCCTTTGTCATCCGATCTCTGTGCTACCTTCTTTCATCTCCTCTATCCCCTCTCCTCCCTACATTATCCTTATAAAGGGGCTTGCCAACAAGGCTTGCTACTTTACTGAGCATCTTTCGGGACCAAAATTTTAGATAGAGGGAGGGGAACCTCACCTATATGGGGATAGAATTCAGGAGATATCTTTCTAGAGATGTGGATTCAGACCACCTCTTCAGTATAGTGAGCCATCGAAAAGCCAGGGTCCCCCGTGCAATATTCTATCACATTCTTCACTGGTTCCAAATTTAAAGAAGAAAAGCCCATTTTCCCTCGTGAAAACCTCCAGAGAGCATGAAAGTTTCCAGAGCCTAGTGACACAGGCTTTGATGTGTAAGAAAAAGGGCTTTGAACCCATTACATATCCCACCAAAGTATTGGCCCATCTATCAATATTTTCAGCTATTCCAGTTTTCATGATTTTAGCATACTCCTTGCCTTCTACTGTTTTATTGGGCCCTATGCAATCAAGATGACATTTTTCATTGATTTTCCTACCTTGGATGCGATATCTTTCCATGTAGTAGGGGAGGAGCCAGAAACGAATTTGAGGGAAGTGAAAGATCTGGTACCTGTTTTTTTGCTTATCCCCTTCAGGTCTTTTGCCTTCAACAATTTTGCCGTGGTGCATCTCTTGTATGGCCGTTCCTTTTCTTAGGTAACCTCTTCCTTGACCTGCAGCCCATCGCAAAGGGGGCTGCCTCT
Organism: Agave tequilana; assembly: GCA_038442645.1. Classification (NCBI taxonomy): domain Eukaryota; kingdom Viridiplantae; phylum Streptophyta; class Magnoliopsida; order Asparagales; family Asparagaceae; genus Agave; species Agave tequilana. The sequence continues at coordinate 113,943 of JAVJIF010031382.1, forward strand.
CTTTTGATGTTTGTCGCTGCTGATCTTTGTGGCCTCTGTGACTATGACGGACTTGGATCCAAGGACCTTCAGCTTGTGACCCCATAACTTTTTTTTGTTCCCTTCCGACCGTCGGAGATGACCGGGATCAGCTTCTTCAGGAGGATCTTCGGGGTCGACTTCAGAATCACCCCCAAATTCGCCTTCTCTGGTTTCCTCCAATTTTCTCGTTATCTTCAACTGAGAGAGTCTCTCTCAGCTGAAGCAATCTGACTGAATTTCAATTATATTTTTGAGTGCTGATATTATAGTCGCAGTTTTATATGAGAAATATAATTAAGTCGCAGGGTTTTTATGAGAACTACTATCATGATCGCAGTTATTTCTAAGGACTGCGACCTTGGTCGCAATCTTTTTCTGAGGACTGCGAGGTCACAGTCCTAATTACACTGAAAATATATGATTTTTTAGGACTGTGATCATGTTACAGTGAACTGCGACCATATTGTAGTAAGTTTGCGATCATATTGAAGTGACAGTTGAGAGAGTTTCTCTCAGCTGGCAGCTGAGATACATTTTCTCATATATATATATATATATATATATATATATATATATATATATATATATATATATATATCAGAAATATGTATATATATATATATATCAGAAATATGTATATCAGCCGACAGCTGAGAGTCCCTCTCAGCCTGCGGTGACGGGGCACATTATGCGCTACATAATTCGACAATCTAAAATGACGCCCCACTTTTAAAAATAATTGAAATTACTAAAAGCCCCTATCGTTTGTCTTTTTCTTAAGATGGTATATTAGTTTTATATTCTTTATTATTATTTTTTATCTCCTTTTATATGTCTATCTCTTTGTGTCTCCTCACGCTGTCAGAGCTAGATTTTTGATTTGTAGAGAATGTCGTTCTAAAAAAGCGAGAGCAGGGTTAGATATTAATTTTTAGTTGCAGACTTAGATCTCCATCAGCTATTTTTACAGATTCATGTTCCCTCGGGATATCAGCTTCAATATTTTCATCGTGATTCTTCTCTTCTTCTTCTTCTTTCAAAAGAAGGCCTATCTGAAATTTTTCATCATCAGAAAGGTTGGCCATTCGATTTGAATTCTAGAAGACGAGTAAAATACACATAAATATACAATCAATCTGTCAGAGATGCGACTGAAGTCGCAGGAAAAAAATTATTTTAAAAGTTATCATTTTCATCAGGACTGCGACTTTGGTCGCATTCATAATAATAAACTGTCAGATAAAATTGAATTTTGTGAACATAGTCGCAATATAAAATTTCATCTTCAAACTATTTGTTTTACAAGACAGCGACCAAAGTCGCAGTCCAATTAAAATTTATTAATAAAAAGACAACGACCTTGGTCTCAAAAATGAAAATAAGTTATAAAATATTGCGACCAAGGTCATAGTGTTATCAAACAAAACTTTTCAAAAAAACTTCTATTACATAAGACAGCGACTAATGTCGCAGTCTTTGGTCGTAGTCTTTTAATCGTCTTAATTACTTAACTTTCGAGATCTTGTTCACTACTTCAATTGACTATATCTCTTGTTTCATAAGAATGCGACCACGGTCGCAGTATCCTATTTAGATTACTTTATAAATATATTATGACCAAGGTCGTATAATTATCAAACAAAGCATTCTCAAAGAGACTGCTGTTACATAAGACAGCGACCGAATTAGCAATCTTCTAATTATCTTAATTAATTAACTTACGAGATTTTTGTCACTACTTCAATTGACTGTGACTCTTATTTCATAAGACTGCGACCACGGTCGCAGTATCCTATTTAGCTTACCAAGGTCGGAAAAATACTACGACCCTATCGAAAAAATAAAAAAATGCTGCAGCACTGCAACCAAAGGTCGCAATGAAAACAAAAATAAATCTAAAAAGTGAAAATGATATTAAAAATTTAAATTCAAAATTTTTCTTTTCAGAAACTGCGACTTCGATTGCAGTTTCAGAAAACAAAAAAAAACTAAAATAAACTGTTTCAAGTCGCAGTAATAGATTTTTATTGTGATTAAAACATCTTTCAAAAAAAACTTGAACATCAATGCGATCATGGTTGCATTCATTTAAAATAAATTATTTTTCTAAAATTTAGTAATCAAGATCTGTAATTTTTTTATTTGAAAAAACTCAAAATTTTCAGATCTTTAATTTTTTTAGTGGAAGAATACTTGTAACCAGGTTAAAAGTGAAACTGAGAGTATTTTAGTCATTGGGCAACGGAAAAGTAGTTGAGGGTCTCCTTTTACCACCTAAATTTTTGACTTCTCTGCGGCTAATATGAAGCCACGTCATGCCGGCTGAGAAACTCTCTCAGCTGACGGCTGAGGTACAGTAACCCGTATATATATATATATATATATATATATATATATATATATATATATATATATAGACACATACATACACCAATGTGTAACACAAGTACACATTGTCAATCACATAACGATCAATAACAATCATACATGGTTTCATGTTTGATAATCATATCATATTATTTATTTTTCTTAATAATTCTCTGATTTAATCTTCCGCAATAGATTTGTGAATTAAAATCTAAATATCATGACTTAGTGTTAAACTCCACTCACCTCTAAATTATGCCTTCTATGCAAGTGTCCTACAAGTACCAAGGCCCAATCATTCCTCTCTAAGATTCCTAGCATACATATGATATGCTATTAGAATTATTAATTTGTTTACAATAACATTTCATTAAGGGTAGAGTTTACCTTGACTTCTAGGGAAACCTTGGCGAACACCACTACGATTCCAATACCGTATCACCCTAAAATCATTCACATACAATCAATTTAGATTATGTTTCAAAACAGAATTAATTCAATTTAAGTTTCAATAAAATTACTACCTTTGAAATTTGGGATCTTCTTTACAACCTCCCACACGTCCGTTGCCCTAGCCGACTATGTGCTATCGTGCCATGTCCTTTCCGCCCTCCTCTAGTGTACACGTTATGTAGATGTGGAGAGGGGAAAAGAGAGTGAAAGAAAGAGAAGATAATCACCTATTTCCCGGCCCTTTCCTTTGCCCCTGCCCTAGTCGCGCCGCCCCTGGGCCTGGCCGCGCCGCCCCTGGCTTGGCCGCGGCTGCGGCTACGGCTATAGTCATGGCCGCTAAAGGGGAAGAGTAAGGGGGTGGCGGCGTGTGATTGAGGAGGATGTATGGGTTCTAATGGAGATCTAGTTCTGCTCTTTGGGAGGGATGAGAAGGTGTATTTTCAGGTCACAAGGAAAGAGATACTGTTGAGGAAGAGATGAAAACCTTCCTCAAAAGTTGAGTTTTTCAATTAATTAGATCCCCAAAATTTTCTCAATTTGCCACCTCACTCTTCTCCAAAATCAATATCATCCTTATGCTCCATTTCCTTCTCTGATTCCTAGGCTTCATCCACACCATCCATTTGGTATGAAGCTATCCCACTCACATTATTACTAGTATTTGTTAGTCCATGTATTAAATTCTAATACTAATACACGCGCGCACACACAAACTACATGCTTCCTAGGTAATAATACAATATAGAAAGGCTTGGAGTATACACTTCCCTATGCATTCATTTACCATATCTATTAATTATCATAACATATACATATATAAAGAGGGAGTGTGTGTGATTTTGCTTAAATGCTAATGCCTTCCTTTATATATTAAACCAACCATGATATAAGATAATTCATCATCCAATTTATTGTAATAGAGTTTATTAACTCTAATTATATGAAAAATATAAATAAGACATGGTTATAAAATACGAATGTTACAATGGGCTCACAACACAACCCTAAAACCAAGAGAAAGACTTGAAGCTTTGAGATTGTGGTGAGAAAAGCTCTGAAATGAGTGGAGTAAAAAAACAAAGCTTAAGAAAACTTGTATTGAATTTGGCTCTAATTTCTTTTTTGGGAAAATTTTTCTCTAAAAAACTTGGGAGTAAATGAGTACAAATCTTAGTAATTGATTCTCTATATTTTCTATAGTGTTTATATACATGTATAAGGTCAAAATATATAAGAGAAAATCGATATAGCTATTGGTAATTAAAAACTAATTGAAAAGTTAATAATATAGCCATTAGGGTCAAATATTGCCAGAAATGGCTCTACGATCAACCGGCCGGTTGATCGCCAATGGTCACATTTTGACTGTTGGGTAGCATTGGCCAGTCGCCCGATCGACCAATCAAAATAGAGATATGGGGTTTAATAGTCGGCAGAAGTAGCGGTCGACCGAAGTGCACAGATACACAAGTGTGCATGTCGGATGACAACCCGGTTGGATGTCCGGTCGACACTCCGGTCGACTGACTCAAGGTAAAAACTGAAGTAGAAAATAGTTTGAAATTCTATTTAATTTTTCATCAAAATATTTGAATACATGGATACAATACAGTTCATGGGAATATATGAAGTCCAAATGTGTGTAATCATAAATCATCACAAAAATAAAATGTAAAACTAATATTTTATAAAAATGAAATTTCTTTTTGAATAACAATTGTTTTTCAAAAACTATTTTGAAAACCAATCTAAACTTACTAAAATTCTTTTCAAAACTTTAGAAACAATAATACATAAAATATTTAGTGTGTGTGTATGTGTGAATTTCTCGAGCTATCAAAGTCACTAATTTTGATTTTGACAAAACTAATTCTTACACAACAATTAAGAAAAATACTTTTCTTGAATTATTTCATCTTGCAACTTAGATTCCTTAAGCTTGACACCTATCACGAGTGTCGTGATTCAATTTTATGCTTGGGCTCTTGGATCACTAAATGGAAAGCTTTAAAACTAGTGAGTCTTTAAGAGAAGCTTATACACATAGTTGAAAAACTTCTTTTATTAACCTGACACATATATAGATGAAATCATTAGTATAAATAACTACATGAGATTTCATCATCAAAACTAAGGTAAATGACCTTTGGGCCGACAATGACTTTTTCAGTAGATGTTCCCTGTAGATGTATTCTCAGAGTTCGAAGGTGAGGTAAGACTGGTGGAATGGAGGGATCAGAGCATTTGAATTCAGATCTTTTGTATTTCCTTTCAACGATGTAAACACATAGATGTAAAGAAATTTTTTGTATTATCCTTGTTAGATGTAACACAATAAATATAATGAATATTTTTTGAATAAAATGGTTTATGTTTGGATATTACTATTGGCCCAGAGGCCTTCCACTCTAGTTTTGATGATGATTAACTCATGTAGTTATGTTTACTAATAATCTTATGATGTTTAGTTTCAGATCTCTAATCAAGATATTAGTAGGTGATTAGCTTCAACAAAGTTGGTTTGGAAGCTTTCACATGGTGATTCAAGAGCCCGAGCGTCAAAGATCATATATAGCACTCGTTGGAGTCAAGCTCGGTGAATCATGGTTTGGATCGAGTCGACTTGAAGACGGAGTTCATCAAGAAGATCTCGGTATATAGTTAAGTTTGTGTTTAGATCCAATTGTTAAAGATTAGATAGTGTGGCATGCTCAAGTTCACAACACACACACGTTTCATGTTTTGATATTGGTTTTCGGTTTTGGTTTAACCGATCTTGGTTTTCATGAATAGATAGATTCAAAACAAGTTTACATGGTTTAATGTATATTAGATTTGTTCTATATACATGCATGTTTCAACTACTTAGACAAACTTATTTTGATACGCCTATTCATGTGTTTAGGTTTTATATTTTTAACAAAACTTGTTTTTGAAATTTTTATCAAAAACTATGATATATATCTTTCTTCCATATTGGACTTATATCCATAAGCAACATGCTTCAATGTTGTTTCATATCATGTTTTTGTATTTGGATGAGTTTGAAAAAATCTGATTTCTATTTGAAAAATCCAAGTTTTAGAAAATATGATTTTTGGTTTTCGGCAAAATTTTCAAGACACAAAAATGGTTCAAATAGTTTGAAATATGTGTTAAAATTTTTCACACATGTTTGCATATCAAATATTATGTTAGAACTTATTTTTGTGGAATTTTAGAAGTTTTATGGGATTTTATTTTAAATTTAAAACTCAAGTTTCAAGTCCTGAAATAACTGCCTGCCAGGCTCTGGCGGTCGACCGGACCGGTCGACCGACGTGCACAAAACGTGCACGCTGACCAGCCACTTGGGCCGGTCGACCGAGCGGTCGATCGACTGCAAGTACCCCACTCTCGGGTGGGGGCGGTCGACCGACCGGTCGACCTAAGGCTTGGACGGTCGACCGACGGTCGACCAGCCAGAGAGCAATTTGCTCTCTGGATTGGCATGGTCGACCGGGCGGTCGACCGAGGCTCCAACGGTCGAATTTTTGACCGTTGGCGGCGACCGAGCTGGTTGACCGACAGCCGCCAGGGCTGAAAAACAGCCCCAACGGCTAGTTTTTCTCTAGCCCTATATATTGGGCTTTGGGGGACTGTTTTGGTTAAGGTTTTTAAAGAGAAAATTTTCCTACTTCTTAAGTGTTTTATACAAGTTTTCAAAAGTGTTTTAGAGCTTCAAAAGATCTATCTTTATATTGTTTTAAAGGGTTGGAAAAATCAAAGAAAATTGGCTATTTGGGATATTGCTTTTGATCTTCATTTCAAACTTATTCTACTTGTTTTCCCAAGAGTTTTCTTTGAGTTTTTGATTTCCAACATCTTAATTTTTCACACTTGAGCTATATCATTCTATCCTTTTTATAGGATCATTTTATTTGTGGGAAAATTTGGTTTGTGGTCTTTTGATCACTAAGATTGTAACCCTCCTACTTTGTATTATCCCTCTTGGATAGAGGTTGATTTGGAGTGGTGATTGGCTCCCTCTAGTGAGAGGTGGAGATTGGTTGTGTATTTCTCAAGTGTGAGGTGGATTGTGGTTGTTTGGCTAAGGGCCTACCCCTCTTGTGTGAGGTGGTGTTTGTGTTGCCTCGGTGGAGGTTGTATTCGGTTGAGAGAGGAGTTGTGTACTCCTGGTTATTGTATTACCCCAAATTCTCGGTGGAGGTTTCCTGTGTAGGAGTCCTAGGTGGACAAGTTAGTGGATTCGAAATCCTTCTCGGTGAAGGCGGGGATGTAGAGCTGGGTGCTCGAACCTCAAAACAAATCTCGGTGTTTGCGTTTGATCCATTGACTCTAGCTCTCTCTCTTTTATATTGTGCCTTGCATCTATTCATATTGTCATATCATATATATATGCTTGGTTTGTTTTTATGTGCCTCACTTGTGCTTAACCACGAGAGCTTCATATAGCGCCTCAACTCTTATTCAGAGGAATCAAGAGGAGTTAATCCAGAGCCTTTCACCAGGAATTCGGCTACACTCGTTGGTTATATTAAGTGTTATTGCAATTAGTATTTAAATTTCGCATTTAGTTCAATAGATTAGCCTATCACCTATTCACCCCCCTCTAGGTGATTTCAATTGGTATCAGACCATACGCTCCTAATATTAGGTTTAACCACCTAGGGGTGTGATCTTGATTTTTCTAATCTACATTTGCATTTGCATTTGCACACATTTAGTTTGCTCTCATGGATAGCCCTCCCATGTTTGATATCTCTAGACTTGATATTTGGAAGGTCATGATGAGTTGTCATTTGAAAGCCCTAGGATATAAAGTTTACCTTGCCATTACCAAGGAATCCTACCTTAGTGATAGCAAGCATATAGAGGCCAATGCAATAGCTCTAAAGGCACTTAGAGCATCTCTTCATAAAGATTACTTACATGTGTTTTCTCACTATGAGTCCGCTTTTGCAGTATGGAGCATCTTGACTTCTCCCTAGCTACCAAAGATTATCGATAAGATGAGAAGATCTAGGAGAGACAAGTCCGATGAACATTGCTTCATGGTCCAAGGGAATGACTCCCTTGAGGTACAATCGGAATCTCAACTAGATGCTAGTTCTAGTTCCTACTGCAATGAGTGTATAGAGGCACAAGCCATGAATGATGAACTTGCTAAAAATTGTGAAAATTTGATTTCAAAATACAAACTTTTGAAAAAGGAAAGACTTGATTTAAAAAAAGAAAATCAAAATTTATCTTCTAGACTTGAAGATGTTTTGCAAGAAAGGGATGAGATTTCGAGTGAACTTGACTCATTTAAATCCCAACTTGATCTTGCTCTTAATGAAAACAAAATTTTGAAAAGTAAAAATGATTGTGAATATATTTTGAAGAAAAATAAGGATATAACTTCAAAATTTGATTTTGTATTAAAAGAGAATAATTCTTTGAAAAATAAAATTGATTTGATTTCACAAGAATTGAAAGATTGCTTAAAGAAAAATGAATCTTTGAAAAATGATATAGATTCACATATTTGCCATGCTAGTGTAGCTTCACCTAGCACACCTATTGCATGCTCCACTTTATCTTCTAGTATTAAAAATGATATAAATTTGTTAAAGAAGAATATAGATTGTTTGGGCACCACTTTGAGCCATTGTGCCATAAACCATACACGTTTGGAATCTTTATTTCGAAAGAAACAAGTTCCTATATACATGCACACCATACACGGCATACACATGCTTCTCACGATCACAACCATCACACTATGTATGCTCATGTGTACACTTGTACACATTGTGGACGTAAGGGCCACCTTGCTAAATTTTCCTATGATCGTATACATGATTCAAATTTAGCAACTAAGTTTGTTTGGGTTAGTAAAGGTGCTAACCTTCATGGACCCAAAAGAGTGTGGGTACCAAAGACCACCCCTATTGCATTTGATGTAGGTGTGGGCTCTCACATGACGTGAGAGTGATGGTGCCTTGAAGTGGATGCGTTCCGAGCTTGAAGAGAACTATTTTGGATGCATCACTTTCAAGGGGAGTTTGGTGGAGAGGACCACCATGTTTTAGAGATATGGAGATGCGCCCTATTGGTTTGGTAACAATCTCTTACTCCTGATTTATGTTTGCATGCTTATTATGATTTTCAATTGTAGCATGTCATGTTTTAATGTTCATTATGCATATGCCATGTTTATTAGATTAGTGATATACATGATTAGTATTTGAGACACCCATGTTTATATGGATTTATATTTAGTGTTCTCACATTTGTTTTTAACTAATGTGTATGTCCTAGATCTATGCATGTGCACGTACATAATGATCATATGTATGTTTATGAATTTTGTTTTGATGCTTCATGTTTTGATTACATGTTTGGATGTTAGTCTTCATTAAAAACTAGGATATATACTTGTACAACTAGTGAGCCACAAATAGACCATTATATGTTTGTGCTTGAACGCTCATTTGTACCCATTAGATGTACTAGTATAGTCTAGTTTTGATGATTCATACATTTGACTTGTATTCCCCATTTTTCATGTTTTTCATGTTTATATGTTTAACTTCATGTATATGTCCACCTTGTCTAAACTATTATCTATACATATACATCCTAGAGCCACTTGCCTTCATGCATATATTTTTGTGGACTCGTTATATTTGGATATGTATGTATACTTTAGTTTGTACATGACATACATATGCCATGAAAATTAAACTGTTTTGACAATTTTTCATGTTTTAAGGAATTCCGTAATTGAGCTTGATTGCATATTTTCATGATGATATGTTTCACATAACACTTGTACACTCACTTTACTTATTGGTTTCTCATGATTTTGTTTTCATGAGTATGATATGGACTATATAGATTTTGAGTGTTTAGTGATCATGTGATTTACATGTTTTTCTTGAAAAAGATTTTTGTTTTATTCCTTACTTGAAGGATTTCGTACTAGTTTATAAAGTTTTTTTTAATTAGTTCGTATTCTTCATATGGTAGTGTTTTTCAAACATATTATATTTTCAAACCTATTTTTGAAAACCCCTACCTATTAAATGGCGGTTGGTTGGGCGACCATGCCTTGTATGTTCTTTATTGAAAATCATTTTTAAACATGTGCATGAAATGGGTGGTAGGAAATATGAGTTATACACTTGATCTTATTATAGTTTCAATTGGTATCATTGGATCTTTTCAATTGGTATCAATATTGACATTCTTTTGTATACTCATATTTGTTTAATTTGTGCTCAATAATATCACAAATTTTAGTTTACTAAGCTTGATTTTTAATGCATATCATATTTCAATTGATTAGTTTCCTAACACAAGCTTATGCATCGTTTTATTTGGTATTTCATAAAGGGGGAGAAAATTCGTATTTTATCTTTCAATTGATATTTTGTTTATCTTTGATTTCCACTCCCATACTTTATGATGAAAAATGATTGAAAAATTTATATTGATTTTAATTTGGTATCATTTGTTCAAAATGAAAAATACTTACAATTGGTAATTGAAAGTAAACAAGTAAACAAGTAAAAATTTACTTTCAATTAGTATCATGATGCACTACATTGATATATTTTAATTGGTATCATGTTTGTTTTGATTTTACCCCTTTGTTGATGATTGACAAAAAGGGGGAGAAGTATTTGAGTTTATATGCATGTTTTTTTTATTTGTTTATTTACATAAAAGTGGAGAAGTATTTTGTTGTTTGTGTTCTATACTTCTCTCATTGTTTTTGTTCTGTTGACATCAAGAATTCTTATATATTGATCATCTTTTAATTGGTATCAAGAGCATTATTTAAAAGAACATGTTTGTGTAAAAGCTTGTTTTATGCATGTTGATGCATTTCATATTTGGTATCAAGAGCATGTTTTGTATTTGGTATCAAAAGCTTGTTTTATGCATATCTATGCATTTTCATGTTTAAATATTCATTGCATATCTTATTGTTTATTGCTATGCATGAGTTAAGGGGGAGCTTCTTCGAAGCTTAACTTTAATCCATGCATATATAACTCCATGAGCTTTGTCATCATCAAAAAGGGGGAGATTGTTGGCCCAGAGGCTTTCCACTCTAGTTTTGATGATGATTAACTCATGTAGTTAAGTTTACTAATAATCTTGTGATGTTTAGTTTCAGATCTCTAATCAAGATATTAGTAGGTGATTAGCTTTAACAAAGTTGGTTTGGAAGCTTTCACATGGTGATTCAAGAGCCCGAGCGTCAAAGATCATATATAGCACTCGTTGGAGTCAAGCTCGATGGATCATGGTTTGGATCGAGTCGACTTGAAGACGAAGTTCGTTAAGAAGATTTCGGTATATAGTTTAGTTTGTGTTTGATCCAATTGTTAAGGATTAGATAGTGTGATATGCTCAAGTTCACAACACACACACGTTTCATGTTTTGATATTGGTTTTCGGTTTTGCTTTAACCGATCTTGGTTTTCATGAATAGATAGATTCAAAACAAGTTTACATGATTTAATATATATTATATTTGTTCTATATACATGCATGTTTCAACTACTTAGACAAACTTATTTTGATACGCCTATTCATGTGTTTAGGTTTTATATTTTTAACAAAACTTGTTTTTGGAATTTTTATCAAAAACTATGATATATATCTTTCTTGCATATTGGACTTATATCTATATGCAACATGCTTCAATGTTGTTTCATATCATGTTTTTTTATTTGGATGAGTTTTGGAAAAATCGGATTTCTATTTGAAAAATCCAAGTTTTGGAAAATACGGTTTTGGTTTTCGGCAAAATTTTCAAGACACAAAAATGGTTCAAATATTTTGAAATATGTGTTGAAATTTTCACACATGTTTGTATATCAAATATTATGTTAGAACTTATTTTTGTGAAATTTTAGAAGTTTTATGGGATTTTATTTTAAATTTAAAACCCAAGTTTCAAGTCCTGAAATAACTGCCAGCCAGGCTCTGGCGGTCGACCGGACCCAGAGTCGGTCGACCGGACCGGTCGACCGACGTGCACAAAACGTGCACGCTGACCAGCCACTTGGGCCGGTCGACCGAGCGGTCGACCGACTACAAGTACCCCACTCTCGGTGGGGGCGGTCGACCGACCGGTCAACCGTAAGGCTTGGACGGTCGACCGAGCGGTCGACCGGTCAGAGAGCAATTTGCTTCTGGGTTGGCACGGTCGACCGGGCGGTCGACCGAGGCTCCAACGGTCGAATTTTTGACCGTTGGTGGTCGACCGGGCTGGTCGACCGACAGCCGCCGGGGCTGAAAAACAGCCCCAACGGCTAGTTTTTCTCTAGCCCTATATATTAGGCTTTGGGGGACTGTTTTGGTTAAGGTTTTTAAAGAGAAAATTTTCCTACTTCTTAAGTGTTTTATACAAGTTTTCAAAAGTGTTTTAGAGCTTCAAAAGATCTATCTTTATATTGTTTTAAAGGGTTGGAAAAATCAAAGAAAATTGGCTATTTGGGATATTGCTTTTGATCTTCATTTCAAACTTATTCTAATTGTTTTCCTAAGCATTTTCTTTGAGTTTTTGATTTCCAACATCTTGATTTTCCACACTTGAGATATCATTCTATCCTTTCTATAGGATCATTTTATTTGTGGGAAAATTTGGTTTGTGGTCTTTTGATCACTAAGATTGTAACCCTCCTACTTTGTGTTATCCCTCTTGGATAGAGGTTGATTTGGAGTGGTGATTGGCTCCCTCTCGTGAGAGGTGGAGATTGGTCGTGTATCCCTCAAGTGTGAGGTGGATTGTGGTTGTTTGGCTAAGGGCCTACCCCTCTTGTGTGAAGTTGTGTTTGTGTTGCCTCGGTGGAGGTTGTATTCGGTTGAGAGAGGAGTTGTGTACTCCTGGTTATTGTATTACCCCAAATTCTCGGTGGAGGTTCCCTATGTGGGAGTCCTAGGTTGACAAGTTAGTGAATTCAAAATCCTTCTCGGTGAAGGCGGGGATGCAGAGCTGGGTGCTCGAACTTCGAAACAAATCTCGGTGTTTGCGTTTGATCCATTGACTCTAACTCTCTCTCTTTTATATTGTGCCTTGCATATATTCATATTGTCATATCATATATATATGCTTGGTTTGTTTGTGTGTGCCTCACTTGTGCTTAACCACGAGAGCTTCATATAGCGCCTCAACTCTTATTCAGAGGAATCAAGAGAGTTAGTCCAGAGCCCTTCACCGGGAATTCGGCTACACTCGTTGGTTGTATTAAGTGTTGTTGCAATTAGTTTTTAAATTCCGCATTTAGTTCAATAGATTAGCTATCACCTATTCACCCCCCTCTAGGTGATTTCAATTACCTGGTTTGCATTTATTATAGGCTTTTGAACTGATATGGTCATGCCTCTCTGGGGCGTTGACCTCTATCTCCAGTAAGGATAGTTAGGAACAAAGTATCTTAGTAGTTTTGTAATGTTGTTTTCGAGTGGAGGTGATCCCATCAGCGGTACCTACAAACTTTGAAACTCGAGTGAAGGTGATCCTAGTTATGGAGTTGGTCTGCATCATCTCTGAGTGGGGGTGAGACCCACTAGCAGATCAACGGATTCTGCAGGACTCTGAGTCAGGGTGAGACCCATCAGTAGAGTGGGTCCATAGTCATCTCTGAGTGAGGGAGAGACCCATCAACAGAGCGGCGAACTTTGGACTCCGAGTGGGGGAAAATTTTAATAGCGTAGTAGGTCTGCAGTCGTCTCCGAGTTAGGGTGAGACCCATTAGTAGAGTAGTGAACTTTGGGCTCAGAGTGGGGGACAATACCACCAGCGGAGTGGGTTTGCAGTTGTCTCTGAGTGAGGATGAAACCCATCAGTATAGTGGCAAATTTTGCAGGACTTCGAGTTGGGGAGGTGAGACCTATCAGCAGAGTGGGTCCGCAATCATCTTCGAGTGGTGGTAAATCCCATCAACAGAGCAATAAACTCTATAAGACTCTGAGTGGAGATGAGACCCATTAGCAGAGTGGGTTAGCAGTTATCTTTGAGTGGGGGTGAGACTCATCAGCGGAGTGACAAACTTTAGACTACGAGTGGGGGACAATCCCAGTAGCAGAATGTGTCCTCAGTCGTCTCCAAGTGGGCATGAGACCCATCAGTGGAGTGACAGATTCTGCAGGACTCTGAGTAGAGGTGAGACTCATCAGCAGAGTGGGTCCGCAATCATTCCGAGTGAGGGTTAGACTAGGGGTGAGCAGAGTTTTGGTATAATCGAAATACCCGACCAAACTAAAACCCGAACTCGAACCCGATCTGAACTGTCTAGTTTTATCGGGTTTCGATTTCGGGTTTTGAAACCCGAACTCGACTAAAGCCGACTGATTCTCTTCTCATATATATCACTCACCTAATGATACAAACCTTAGATCTCTCATGTCCATTTCTACTATAAATTCACTTTTCATTCCCTTAGCCTCTTTCCCTCATCCAGTGTCAACTCTCCTCACTCCAACTTGCCACCAATTCTCTCTGCCCTAATTATCTCCTCCTCGGTCCTCACTCCAACTTGAAATCAGCTAGAGGGGGTGAATAGGTGACGTTCTAATCAAATGCAAAATATAAAACTTAAACTATCATAATTAATGACAAATAGACAATCAATTAAACAATCCCAAGCATGTATATCAATTAAACACAAGTAATATATCAAGCATTTAATGATATAAACAACATAAGCATGCAATATATTGAACTATAGTGAGTAGAGTTGAGAGAAAAAAGTAAACACACATACCAAAGCTTTGTTTCGAGGTTCGAGCAACTTGCTCTACGTCCCTGTCTTCACCACAATGAAGGATTTTCACTATACACGATCTCACAAGATCACCCAATGTTACAAGTTCCCTCAAGAACTCTCGGACTCTCAAGTCCCTCACTCGTTCTTACAAGAACTGTCATGCCCCACTTCCTAAAATATACCGAAACATAGATGTGACGAGAGTCGGCGACGTATATACATGAGGAGAATACCCCACGTATACGCACTAAGCCTAAATGTAGTCTGAACAAGTTATATTAATCAACTTTAGAGGAATAAAGTCACTATAATATAGCATATAAATTACTAACACATGATAACATTATTCTATGTATAATGGAAATAGAATAAAGCTGAGTCCAGATAGAGAATCAATCAAAAACAATAAGAGAAAGGTATGAACAATACCAGGAATGGATGACAAGAAGGGAACTCCAAACTCCTCGCATTGTCTGTAATCCCAAGTACCTGATCAGTAAAAGAAACACCCCAGATCAGGAGATGCAAATCCAGAGGAGTCAGGAAACTCCTAGGGAGTGTGTAAAATAAGTGACACACACATATAAATGATATAAAAATGAGAAATACAGTGTAATATTATTTATCAATAAACAATACATTTTAATTATGTTACAAGCATATCACCAAAACAATAATATATGACACATGTATAAATAGTAATGAAATCAATCTACTCTAGAGTCATATGTCAGGTGTCTATCACAACATAATAAGTAAACACAATCAATCACAATACAAGATAGACAGTTTATTATTATTAATTATATCAACAAACACCAATTGTCACATGTAATCGACGCATTCCATACTACGCCTAATGCATATGTCAATTATGCTCTTAAGTTATTGAAACTGATAGAAGGAGACATTATCTACATTTTAGATGGGTTCCATACATACCCGGAACCATGACTCAATCACCTGGCGCTGAATCAGGTCCTACCACTAGGTAGTCAATAATAATAATAACTATGTGAACAATACGAGATGTCAGTTATCCCCGAAATCCTGCAATAGAACCGTATCACGATTGCGCAACCTGTATTCTAGGTTCACCCAAAATATAGACACTGTCTCCCCTATCAATTTTCTCAATCCCGGTGTAAGTGGTCTAATTACATTATTATTAGATTATTAATATTTAATCAATATCCATGTTACTTAGATCACTGGGGCAATACAGTTATGGTAATAATAACAGTGTCAGTAATAATACAACAATGTAATAATATCATGATATTACCGTATAACAATAATTCTCAGTAATTTTAGTCACATGAATTATACTATAACATGCCGGGATACTAATCCATCAATATGCTTTCTCATCAAAAACATCAAGATCTCACCTCTATATACCAAGATATAACATTAATTGGCCCTTAATCTTTGATCTCAATACAATCACAAAAACATTTATTGTTAAATTCATTATTATACTGCAGTCTCAAATAACAATAGAGTGGTTCTCTCATTTCCATTACTCTATTCTATCCATCAGTAAATCTATCTCTAAGTCACTTGTGTATCCGAGTCTTAACAAAATAACTACTCAACTACTTTAACCAATCCTTATGATCTAATCTGATTAAGATCTTTAATCCACTCCCACTTCAATCAAGCTCAAGCACAAGATCCAAAAACCATGATAACAAATCCATTATATATCCACTACTTCAGGCCATTCCAATCTACACCTATTTTCCAACTCCAAGTATAAGTCAACCCTTCTCCAATCAAGTCCATTGACTGATCCAAACAAAAAGAGATCCAATCTACTGATAAAGCAACATCATTTTTAATTAAACCTCAATATCTAATTTAATTCTATCTAAATTATCATCGCATGACGGAGATCATATCTGATAAGTAACTCACATAAGAATTCACACATTTAATCACCAACACGAACTAATTAGCCTCAAGATCCATAGGTTACAGTCTAAATGTATCAACACTAGATCTAAATTAAAATATAAACAATTATATAATGATAAATATAATTTAATATCTCAGTAATAAATGTCGGGTCCAAATACATTGATATCAAGGATGTACTTGATCCATCATCACCAAAATACTCAATTCTCCCACAATATAATAATCTAGGACTACTACTTTACTGTGCATTTGTAAAATCCACTACCTAATTAATTTGGTCTGCTCCCCTATCTCAAGTTAAAGTCTACTCTAATAAAAAGTCACTGACCACAAGCATTAACAAATCCAATACATCCTATAATCTTAAAAATCGTAAAGTGGAATACCCACATCTCCATGATAAATTACTGATTTCACATATGTTAACATTGACGGTATGTCTGATCCATCATCCATAATGTCTCTACTCTTCCTCAGAATATTAATAACTATCACCTATAGATCATCTATTGCATTTTTATTCAAAATATTAATAAATAAATAAGATTGATGACTAGTTGTTAATCTCAATAAATGTGATGGATCCATTAACACGCACAATCTACAAAACAACTAACACCCAAATTTATTAAAATCGAAACGATCCAATCACATGAAATAATAAATATGATGATCTCATTAATAACTTCAATTATTTAATCAGGATTAATTAAGACAGTCATACAATTTAATCATAGACATTAAATAAATAACCATCTAAAAATAAATGAATTACAGTATAAAGAAAAATAAACACTCACAGTGGTCATCACGGATGCATAGCTCTGGTCTCCCAGGATCCAACGCCTCATGTTCACTCCAATCAGACTCTGCATGCTCGAGACATCGCCCGAAAATAGGTAAAATAATTTAACAGGCTAGAATAAAGTCTAGAATATAATAATCTTATAAATCAGAGAGTTGAATATAATTTTATCTTTAATCAAGTAGATCGATCGGGTCTGAAATGCAGTAAAAGTTCTGGAAACCGGTCTGAATCTAATGTGGGTGCGGGTTGCTTCCGGGTTGGGTTGGATATGATACAATAACCAAAAACCCATTTAACTTAAATTAAAGAATAAGTTATTGGGTAACATGTTTTGGGCTTGGATATGGTGCAGATCTGACTAGGAAAGAAAGAGAGGGGGAGAGAGAGAGAGAGAGAAAGAGACGAAAGTGAGAAAGAGAGATACGGAGAGAGTGAGT
Source organism: Agave tequilana (assembly GCA_038442645.1). NCBI lineage: Eukaryota > Viridiplantae > Streptophyta > Magnoliopsida > Asparagales > Asparagaceae > Agave > Agave tequilana. Next base: position 131,726 of record JAVJIF010031382.1, read on the forward strand.
GAGAGAGATGAGAAAATAAGAGAAAGAGAGGGATATTCAGAGAGAGAACGAGAGAGTGAGAGAGAATCCATTCACACACCCCTAAACACAAAGAGAGAGAGAGAGAGAGAGAGAAGAGAGAGAAGAGTGGAGAACTTGAGAAAGAGAGGAACACAGACCTAAAGAGAGGAAGGAGAGGAACTCATGCATTATTGAAAGAAAACAGCGCGCGCGGCGGCACGGCGGCACGACAACACAGCCGGAAAGGAAGGGGGCTTGAATGTACACGTATACTGCATATTTAGTGTCACATGTGTCATATTTATTCATTTATTTTTATAATAAAACTAAGCTATTTAATTCATTTTTATGTTCAGTGTTATGCAGGGTAATTGATGAAGAAAAGAGGGAAATAAACTGGTTTATCTAGATTAAATCCATAAATTTAAAGATGAAGCAAATCAGCAGGGATCTACTCAAATCCAGAGATTTTAGAAGCCATTCTATCTGAAGACCGGGTATATTAGATAAGATATTTCCCGTTAAATATTAGTTAAAGATGGATTTTTAAAAATCCATTTGGTTATCTGAGGATCAACGAGGTTTCACAAAATTCAGAGCTCAAATGGAGAAACCAAGAAGATAAAATGATATATCAAGATGAATGAAGACCCCATACCCTTTGATCTGGCCTAATAGCCAGATCAAGGCCACGAATCTGCGGCAATCTAAGGGAATATGGGGAGCGTTTGCTCCTCCTATCTTCGTACGCTCATCCTTATCCATATTCTCCTATAAATACTGGTATTTCGAAGGAAAATGGACACCACTCAGCAGAGAGTTTAGGCTAGTTTTAGTTTCTAGTTTTTAACTTAGGGTTTTCTTTTTTTTTTCTTATGTAATTTTTCATTTTTTTTATGTAACTTAGGTTAGAGAAGAGATTCATGTTAAAAAGAGAGAGAGAGTTGTATTGAGAGTGATACCATTATAATTTTTCTCCTTTCTTTCATAGTTTTTCAATTTAATCAAAGGTTGTATTTTATATTATTCTTTTTCTTGTTTTTTCTTTTACTTTCATCTGAGGTGCTTGTAATCCAAGGTGAATCCTATAGCCTCGAACCTGCCTTACTCTTGCAAGTGTCATTGATGGCTTATGGCAATGGATAACTATTTCTGTTTTATTTTTGCTTGCACTTTTATTTGATAGCTTAGGTTGGGAATGGAAAAGATCTTATATGTCATGCTTTGCTCGCCTTCAAGTCAAGGTAAGTCATTGTAATGGATCCAAGGTAAGCAAGCGCCGAAAAGGTAAGTATTTGTTAATTTTTTTATTTTAATTTCTTAGTTTAGAATCCCACTAATAAACCACTTTTTTTTTATCATTCTAATTCTTTCTTTTTAAGTTAATGTTCCTTTTTTTAAATAACAATATCATACAATCTCTTCTTGTTTCTTCTCCTTTATTAACTTAACTTTTTTCTTTTTATTTAAAAACTGTTTAACCCGCTTTGTAAACTTGAAAAGAGACTTACTCAAAAGCTTCCATCACATTCTCTTCTTGTGGATCATGACCCGCATAGCCACTTGCTATAGCGGTAGCATTGAAAACCTAGTACGTTTCTAAATTCTGTATTTTTCTGTGCAGGTAAACTCTCAATCAAATTTTGGCGCCATTATCGGGGAAGGATGGTAAGTTTTCTTTTAAAATTACTTAACGGTTTAACTTTCTTCTCTGTTTGTGTGTGCAGGGGTTTATATCAAGAAAACTATTATAGAAGAATACATATACATGGTTCTGGGACTCTGCTGCAAAAAGCAGATCTCAGAAACCCTCAGTGTTGCCGCGCAAATGCGGCAAAAGCCGCGTTAACATGGTAATCTGAGTGAACTACTAACCTATCTTTTTTGCAGGTTGGTTTATTTTCAAAGCTAAAATTTCTGCAGCTAATATTTTCTTGTTTTAATCACTGTTTACATTGTATTAAATCAACAGTAACCTGTGTTTGTAAATGCTAAAAAACGTTTTGACTTTGCATTCTAGGGCACATGTTTAAATCGTTTGTATTTTTACATTATTATCGAAGAGTACTGGAGCCAAGGTACGTGTACATTACATTTAGTGTAGGAAAAATTCTTGTTTGATCACCTTGAGTGTTATTTTTTGCTAAATATCTACACGCTTGCACATAAACGATTAAGGGCATATACTTAAACAAGATAAGCTGGGGATATCATTACCCTCTCTTAACCCGAAAATCATCTCCTTACTCACTAACTCAGCCTAACTAAAATTGAGTAGACATTGGCCCTAGGGACATCTCAGACTCAATTAGGAGATTGACCCAAGGGGGAAGTTGTTAGAGTTTCTTGTCAAATCAGTGTCAAAGATTGGGGATTGAGAGGTGAAACCTCAAAGAACAGTGATTTGGCATAACTGGGTCCGTTGCTTAGGCACGGATATCTCCCACTGATCTTGTCTATATCTGGCCGATTAACTTGTGGTCAGATTGTTGTAACATACCTCCCGTGGACAGTCTAACCAGTGGACAGTCAACCAGTTAGGAGTCGTATAGGTATAAGGTCTACCTTAACATAAACTAGATTTTTTCTTTTTATTTGTTTATTTGTTTATTTTTCTTTGTTTTTTTTGTAAGTTTGTGTGAAATGGATTATAACAATAATTTTTTTAATTTTAATAGTAATCCATATTACACCCCGACTTCTTTTTAGATAACACCAACCCAACATTTCATAACTTTAAATAACCAAGTATGTCGTATTGGCCTTATCCGAATAATTATATATCCCAGCCCCAGTATTATGAACAAGATTGAAATGATTATCACCACTCTCCACCGAGTTAGTGGGGATATAACTCCTCTGAGTCATATTATCAACTACCTTTTCAACAATCATCTTCATATACTCATTTTTCTGATCAACTTTTAAAAGAGAATTTTGACATTAAAAGGAGTGGGAAAGCCATATATGAGTACTTACAATCTCAAAACTCAACAGACTCAAGTATCTCACAAAATTCCCAAACCCAAGAACCTTATTCCATTTTTCAAGTCCCACCACAACAAGAAGAACTATGTGACTTTGAAAATAGTAAAGAACACATGATTCAAGGCCAAAATTCTTTTATCGAGTCCATCGATAGGCTAGAAGAAAGAATTACTTAATTGGAAAACATGTATAGGAATGAGAAAACTCTCCTACCTAATTTTTGACTTTTTCAAATTTTTCTAGCTATATTGATAGGGACCAAGAATCATGGTGTCTTGAAAACTTCAACCAAGATTCAATTTCATCACACCATCTTGAACCTTGACTAATACTAAACCGTTGACAAATTGGCAAGTTTCTATTTCAATGAAATTGAACTTGAACATGAATGTGAATTCGATCTTCAATTTTGTAATTCAGTTCCAAATTTTGAATTATTGTTGACTCCGGTACCCTTACACAATTTGGACTCAATTCTCGAGCCAACACTGATTCTCGTACCAATAGATTTAGAACATGAACCACCTATTTTTAGCCACATTTCATTGTTGAAAAAATAATTTAAATCTCAATTTTTTGATTTGGCTCAACGCTTGAGCCGAAACCGACTCTTGAAACTAAACTTGATTTGAGTCATATGCCCCAGCCAGTGTCGGTTCTCGTTCCTCTCATCATAGAGCTCAAATCATACATTCCACAAAATCACATTCTATTGTTGGACTACGATATAAACCATAATGACTATGTGATGATATTCCAAGATTGGTCATATAACTAGAAAATTTCATATTAGGATCTTGCACGATCTTATGCATATGTAAGTAGAAAAGAGATCACTAAAGGTGAGTTCCGTGAACCACCACATTATCTTGATTGGGTTACAACGCTTGGCCCAATCCAACCACTAACGGAACCACCACATCGAGGTAATATTTTTCCTTCCTTTTCTTCTTTGTCATGCATATATGCATTCATTCATACATTGAGGATAATGCATGAGATAGATGTGGAGGAGGGTTCTAACATAACATAAGTTTTCTTTTAAAATATATATAAAAAAATATTTTCTTTGCTTTTAAAGATTTTTGAAAGAGAAAAAATATTTTTGACCTATTTTTTTGTAAGAAATTAAGTTAATTTTAAGGAATAGGAGAATCATAATTAGGATTTCTCATACTCGGTCAAAATAAGATTATTTGTTTGATTACTAGGGTTAGGAAGAAAAATTGTACAAGTAATTTAATCTTGATTTTTTCTATGATGAAATATGCATACTTTATACACTTATACACTTAGAGTTCTAAAATAAAGATTCTTATGCCTTATAAAAAAATTAATATATATTGAAAATCCTTTGATTAAGCTGGGTATTTGTGCCTAATAAAGCATAAGTATTCATGCCTAAAAGTATTCCATACTATAAATAAAAATCCATAGTTTTGTGGCCTTGTTTGCTCGAGTCCTTAAATTCTTAGGGTGTTGTCTTATCCGGTTCCCTAAGACCATCCAGTTTGGAGTTACCAACCTAAGGCTCGTTACATAGGCGAAATAAAAAGCCTAATAGAACTCTAGGATATTATCAACAAAAATGTGTAAAAATAAAGCATAAGAGTTAGAGTAGAAGAATCCCGAGTCAAATATTCATGGTCATGAAGGCATATACAACTTAAGGTAAATTAATAGACTAAATGAGAAATCAATTTTGACTTCTTACCTTGATTGATAACAAGTTTCTGAATAGAGACTAAGTTTAGGATTGAAAATTTTAGTTTTTCTATAACTTAGTGATTACTCAAATTTTTGCAAAAATTCTTCAAATATTCTCTCTTTCAAAAGTACTTTTCAATAATACTAACACTTTGTTTCACTTTTTATGGATTTTATGGGTGTAATTCATTGAAAAGCCTCACGAGATAAAACTCGCCCTCTAGGAGAAATCTAGAGGTTTAACGGCTTGTTATACGTGCTAAGTGCAATTGTGATTTCTATAAAACTGGATAGTTAGTTTAGTTTTGCTTTTTTATTTTGCATGAGAATGAGCAAAAGATAGGTATGGGGGTGTGATTGTACACGTGCATTGCATATTTAGTATCACATATGTCATATTTCTCAATTAATTTTGTAATAAAACTCTGCTATTTAATTCATTTTCATGTCTAGTGGTATGCTGGGTAATTAATGAAAAAAGGAGAAATAGACTGGTTTATCCAGATTAAATCCATAAATTTAAAGATGAAGCAAATCAACAAGGATCTACTCAAATTCAGAAGTTTTAGAAGCCATTCTATCTGAAGACCGGGTATATTAGGTAAGATAATACCAGTTAAATATCAGTTAAAAATAAATTTTTGAAGATTCATTTGGTTAGCTGAGGATCAACGAGGGTATCACAAAATCCAGAGCTCAAACGTAGAAATCAAGAGGATAAAAGGATATATCAGGATGAATGAAGACCCGCACCCTTAGATCTGGCCTAACGACTAGATCAAGGCCGCGGATCTATGGCAAAAGCCGCGAGTCTGCGGCAATCTAAAGGAACCTGCGCTTTCCTATCTTCGTACGCTTATCCTTATCCATTTCTCCTATAAATACTGCCATTTTCAAAGGCAAACGAGCACCACTCAGTAGAGAGTTTAGGCTAGTTTTTATTTCTAGTTTTTAAATTAGGTTTTTCTTTTTCTTTGTGTAACTTAGGTTAGAGAAGAGATTCATGTTAAAAAGAGAGAGTTGTATTGAGAGTGACTGTTTGGTGGGAAAATTGAAGATCAAAGTGTAAATTCTTTATTTGATGGTAAAGAAAATTATAACGGATCAATAATCCTTTTACAAGAGAGGGGAGATATTCAAGCTCAAATCTCCCCTTTGTTTAATGCCGGGTTCTTGATGTGGCGATGAAAAGTGAATCTTGTTTTCCGTTGACCGAGTGAACTTTAAGACTTCTTGGGAATCTTCTCTTTGGATGGTGGACGAAGTAACACAGATTCTGCCCAACTAGAATCTCAAAGAGACTTTAGACAAGAACAAACTTGAAAGCAGCAAAATTGTTAGAAGAGTTGAACTCTCTCTTTCTTTTGGCTGGAGATCTTAGTCCTTCTATGGCTTACAACCGAAGTTCTTCTGACCAGATTTTTCCCCGACGACCCCTCTTCCATAGCAAACTGGGCTATTTATAGAGATTTCAGGGGGTAAAAGTGTCCCCTAAAAACACTCCATAATGGGGGTTAACTCCCTCATTACGTGGGCAGTAGTGAGGGCAGTTATAACCGGGACGCAGGATTCCTCTATAGTTGAAACGCGGGCTTTGGGCCTCACATTTAGCCATCGAGGTAACGCTTGAACTTCGCATTTGGTTGAAATGTGAGCTTCAAGTTCTGCGTCAAGCTCTGTGTGGGATGCGAGCTCCGGGCTCTGTGTCTTAGTTATTGTGATAAAAGTAGAGACGCGGGTTTCGACCCTCGCGTCTTGGTACTGTAGTGATGCTACTGCAGTAATGCTGAGACGCGGGTTTCGACCCTCACGTCTTGGTGTTGAGGTAGTGGCTATGATTAGCCCTGCGTCTGGAGTTTGGACTCTGCTTTCTGATGACTTATCCTTAGTGATTTTTAGATAGTCTACAGAACTCCCTCTAAAGTTTTCGATATTTCGCGGTTGACTGGGACGGATTTCGAAATACTTTGGACTTTGGTTGGATTCATACTTCTCATGATTGGATTGACAATCATTTGAGATACCCTGAGCTTGATCCCATCTGGAATGTGGTCTTCGTGAGTGTACTGTAAAACCCTTTGAAGCCACCAGAGATAATCGTGATGAGTGTCTAGATACATAGTCCAGACCTCCTCAGTGCTCTGAGCTGGTTGTTGGTGTACTATTGAATCAAGGATAAACAGTCGTCTGCATGTGCCAGTATACTGTTGAACTGATTGCAAAAGCAAAGACTGGATGCAAGTCTTATAGACGCAGGGGTCTTGTTGCTTTAGAGACGCAGTCCTCTCTCGGAGTAGGGACGCATCTATTAATTTGCTGAAGGAAAACAGCCTCTGGAGGGACGCGATCTTTGAAGTGAAGACGCAGCTCTCACCCTGTTGACTAGACATAACTCTAGTCTTGCTGAAGAGATGCGACCTTTGGAGGGACACGATTTTTGTTAAATGCGAGTTATGCGTTTTGGGCGCGTTGCCACGTGTCCGGCGGAGTTGAGGGGACATCCTTCCTTTGACGCACGAAATTCGCGTCACATTTAAGACGCATGCCACACGTCGAGTAGGGATTAGGCCTCGAGACATGCGCCACGTATCTCTGCGGATCACTGTGCCTATAAAAGACAACAGTCTTTCAAGAGTCATCATTAGACTCTTCTTCTTCTTCGCTGTGCTTTTATCGAGGGTTAATTTTCGTCGTCTTATCCTTTCAGACTCTTTTACTGCCTATATGAACTCAGTTTTCATAGTCGTACTCCTTGACTGTTTGTGAAAGCGCAGTCCTTAGTCGTTTTGATAGGGTACGACCATGAATAAAAAATTCAGGCTGCACTGAGTTCTTGAGCGAGACGCGACTCTCATTTATAGTGAAAACGCAGTTTTAGGTTCCTCAAGAATGACACACGGGTCTTCAGCTGGTTGATGAGGATGCGGCTCTGACTCAATAGAGACGCGACTTTGGTCCCTTGAGATGGCGCAAACTCAGGTTGTACTGGCAGTGGAGACGCGATTTCGGGCTCCTCAAGAATGACGCGCGGGTCTTCAACTGGTTGGTAGGGAGAATATTTCGACCAGCCAGCTTGTTCGAGCTCTTAAGATATCCGTCAAGGCCTTATTAGATATGACACACCAGCACTGCCCTGGGTTTATCATGGTCACAGTGAGTATGGTGGTCTTGGAGGCCACAGGAAAGAGAATGTCACCACTAAGGTCTCGGATCCTCCCTTCACCAATCTTACACCTAGAAGTGATATCGACGAAAAACTCATGCTCATTAGATGACTTTCTGGTGGTGGAGATGCTCATTAAGCGAAGGATTACGGCCCACACCAGTTGGTCGGGTGGAATCAAAATTTTCTTCTGCATTTTGACCTCGAGAAACACCAATGTTCTCAGTTAGCGATGAGCTTCTTCAATGTTTACATCATGCATCATGATATAGTCAGCACTCGGTCGTCTCAACACTGGTCAACTGCGACATGATTTAGTGGAAGAAGAGAAGAACTTTCTTCGGTGCTCTTCCAAACATCTTGTATTTTGAGCAGTGTAATTGTCTTCAGAAGTAAGTGCAACCTTTCGCTGAGAGAGAGGGACTTCTTTGTACTCTTTTATTGTAATACTCAATCTTATTGTATAAGAGAGCATCTTGTATCACTTTCATATGTTTGAATATAAATAAAAGTGACACTTTTTCTTGTCTTGTGATATGTCTTGAATTCCTTTTTTGCATTAGAAATCAGACACATAGAAGTAGAAACTCTTGACTTGCTAGAAAAGTGATAATTAACTTAAGAAGTCAAAGTTTGGGAAAATTCCATTTCAGGAATTTAAGAGTACTGTCAGAGGTATGATATTAACTTGACAGAAATGTAAGCTAGAGGTGTGATATTAACTTAGCTCAACGGGAGTTTCAGTTTCATTTAGAAAGACTGAAAATATCACTGTCATAGGTGTAATTTTGAACTTGACAATGAAGGGTAATGCTAGAGGTGTAATTTTGAACTTGACATTAATCATCGACTTCTATAAGAAAGTTCGAGGGAAAGTCATTATCATAGGTGTATTGTTGAATTTTAAAAATGAACTGGACGCTAGAGGTGTGATGTTAAACTTAGCATCGCTCATCTTAGCTTCAATATGGAAGCCTAAGGGAAAGTGACTGTCAGAGGTTTAATATTGAACTTAGCAGCAACTTAATCACTGTTAGAGGTGTAGTGTTAAACTTAACAGTAATTTGTCAGAGGTGTGATGTTAACCTGACAATGGTTGATTTGCGATATGAGCAATTTTGAGGACTTGTCATTCTATTGATGATAATTAACAAGTGAAGTTTGGAATGTCAGAGGTGTAATATTAACGTGACAAGAATTGGTTTGCGATAGGAGCAATGCTGAAGACTTGTCATTCTATTAATGAGAATTGATAAGTGAAGTTTAGAATGTCAGAGGTGTAGTGTTAACTTGACAAGAATTTGAAGATTTGTGACTCCATATAGAGGAGAGACAAGTGAAGTTTGTTCTCGTTGGGGAGTATTGAAAATTTTCATTCTCAGAGATTTAGTTAGTGTTAACATAGCAATGATTGTATTTGTGGACCTACGCTTCTGTAGAAGAGAATTGGTAGGGGATTTTGGGTGAAAAGTAAAATGAACTGTCAGAGGTTTAATATTTACGTGACAATTGTTGATTTCCTGAGACATGAGAAATTTGCCGTTAGAGGTGTAGTATTAACATAACAGCGAGGATTTCTAATGAGTTTTGTTGTCAGAGGTTTAATATTAACTTGATTGAATTACTGGGGATTGGAAAATCTGATTTGTCAAAGGTTTAATATTAACTTGATAAATCCCAGTTCATTTCATTAGGAAGATGAACACATGTATTTTTGTGGCCCTACCATTCTGTGGGTGAGAATTGGTAGGAGATTTTGAAAGAGAGGATAGACCAAGTCCCTTAGATTTTTAGCAAACCCTTAGCTATCAATGGATTTGGTGTGCCTTTACCAACTACCATTTGAGTTGGGTTAGCCTTGCTATTCCCTTCAGCATGATAAGTTATCGAAGACTTATGTTAGACTTAAAAGCCAACATTTCCTCTATCCTTAGCTGTTGGAGGCGTCAGATGTCAGTAGAAGAGTAACTAAACTAAAACCGAATCATTTTGTTTCTTCTTCAAATTTTACATCATGCATCATGATGTAACCAACGCTTGATTAGCTTGATGCTGATTGACCGTGATGTGATCCAATGAAGGGAAGAAGCTTTTCTTGGATTTGGAGTTTTGATCAAAGGTGTAGTATTAACCTGATCAGGAGAAGAGTGTTATCAAGGATAGTATTTCTTCAAGAATTTGCCATTGGTTGGCATCATGAGCGTATCACCGTCTAAGATTATGAGGCGATATGCTCCATTTGAGTAAACCGACTCTACTACAAATGGTTCTTCCCATTTGGGCTGGAATTTTTCTTTGGTCTTATGCGTCATCATCATTGGTCTTCTAACAGCTAAGACAAGGTCACCTTTCTTGAAAGTTCGCTCCTTGACTTTCTTGTTGAAGGCTCTGGTAATTCGAGCTTGATAGAGCTCAATTTTCTATTGAGCTTGCAGGAATTTATCGTCCAAAGCCTCCAGCTCTTAGAGTCGCAGTCGATGTTTCTCTTCATTTGTCATCTCTGTTGTCAAGGCGACACGTAGAGATGGGATTTGGATTTCTAATGGGAGAGTACAGCTTCACACCCATATACCAAGGAGAAAGGTGTAGCCGTCGTCGGGATTCGAACCGTCATGCTATAGGCCCATAAGCATTCACCTAACTGTCGTCCCAGTCACGTTGGCTTTTCGAGACGAATTTCTTGTGAAGTTTCCCAATAATCTTGTTGAAAGCTTCTGCGAGGCCGTTAGCAGCTGAGTAGTATGCCGCTGAGAACACACTCTGAATTCTGAACTTGTTACAAAACCTCTGAAAAGCTTGGCTTAAGAACTGGTGCCTATTATAATAAAAAATCTGTCGTAATACACCAAAGCGGTAAATGACGTGATGTTTAACAAATTTGACCACGTCAGATGCTTTTACCTCCCTCAAGGGTATAGCTTCAGCCCACTTAAAGAAATAGTCGGTTATAGCTAAAATGAACCGATGTCCTTTGGATGAAAGTGGGTTGATAGGGCTGACCACGTTCATTCCCCACATCTCATGTCACGCCTGCTTCTCAAAATACGCTGGAGCGGAGACGCGACACGAGTTGGCGACGCATATACGCAAGAAAAATACCTCACGTATACGCGCTAAGCCTTAAGTAATCCGAAACAAGCTATAAATCTCAACTGTAATAAATCATGATTACTGCAATGTCACATATAAGCATCCACGCAAGATATCATGAATAAAGACTGGAATAACAACTGAATCTGATATAACGAGAATCAGGAAATAACAGGAAGGTAAGAAGGATAAGAATACCGGAATCGAATAGGGAGAAGCTCCAGCTCTTCGCAAAGCGTATGGTCTCATCGAACACCTGCACAATAGAAACAAAGCATCCAATATCTGGACGTGTAAATCCAGGATCGTCAGAAAGTGACCTGGTGAGTGTGTGTGTAAAGGGGAGAGCTCGTGTATATAAACAATGTGCACAGAATAATAACAAGATAAACTGCAGTCAGAAGATAACTAAATAGCATGATAAACAAATAACTGAAGGATAACTGCATAACAACATGAACGAAGATATAAGGCAACTATTACAATTGTAAACAAACAACTGAGGTTAAGATGTGTAACCTACCATATGTCACTAGTCTGGTTGGTTATTATTAACCTAACTAATATAATACTTAGCTGTGTCCCATACCACAGCCGTTTTCCAACATATTAAACAAAGTTATCGTTATTGTAACTACCTGCCAATGTAGTACATGTGTTTTGGAAGGGTACCGTGCATTCCCGGTACCACGATCTAACACCCCTGGCACTGAATCAGGACAAGCCGCAAGGCTCTAATATCTGAAGACCACAGCCCCACACGAAAAAGACAACTGTGTGTGACGCCGTAATCCGGGCATAGCCCTGATAACAGACAACGAATAGGTAGACAGTGCTACCTTGGTTCCCCATGGTTGGAACCCACAACTCGGTACCATAAGAAGTCCTTCCAAAATACACGACATGCATCATCAGGCAATTACCCCTGTTCCCCGAGTTATGATGTCTTTTATTAGCAAACAACAATATGAGTTATTATTAAGAGTAACTGATATCTCCAGCAACTAGTGATGTCAATAATAGCTGATAATCTGACAACTGACAACTAATAACTGATAACTGAGTAGTTGACAACTAATATCTGACATCTGAAATAGAATACTGGAGATATAGCCATTAACACAACTGAACACTAATCACTGATAACTGATACTGATCTTTTACAACTCCTATAAACTCTGAACACATCATATGATCACCGATAAATAATCACATCAATAACTGATAAAGTGATGACTGCTATCTGATAACTCTGAAGTACAAGATCACCGATATATCCAAATCTCAATAACTGAAATACTACATGTCCTGATACATATAATCAAATCCTTATATTTCAATTTGATCAAGATTATCACACACTCCCACTCTATCAAGGTCAATCACAGGATCCCAAGTCAAGTAACATATTAGATATATATCTAAGATCTACCAGGTCAGGTCAGGTTAATTCAATCAATACCTATTCCTCAAAACCATATTCATCCAACTATAACCAAGATCATAACTAAGGGATAAAGTTCACAATCCATAAGAAATCTAAGAACAGCAGTCAGACTAGAGTTAGTCGACTAGGATAGGAGCAAGTCGACTAGTATAGAGGATTTTGGACTGGGTTAGTCGACTAGCAAAAGGGATAAGTCGACTATAAAAAGTGTAAGTCGACTAATAGGAGGGATAGGTCGACTAATAAAAGTAATAGTCAGCAACAGAGTACATAACTTCTGAACAGACACCTAATCGACTAAGGCTATGATAAGTCGACTAGTATAGGAGTATTAGTTGACTATAGTAAGTGCAAGTCGACAATACTGCTTACAGTCAACAAACAAAGAGTCGATAAGTTTTTTGAATAGTCACCAAGTCGACTAGAGGACAATGGTAAGTCGACAAATAGGAGTATTAGTCGACTAATAAACCTGCCTGTGTGTATGATCAAGGCTTTATAACAATTTCCTAAAATACACAAAAATGGTAGATATTACACTCGTTATCATCAAGATATGTCACCAAACAATATGACTTAAAATCACTTCACATAGTATAGTTCTCTGACCTCTTTCAATGATACATCACCCTCAAAATCAACATGTATATTCATTCTAGGATTTATCACAGCTATATCAGTTACAAGGTCAAGTCCGGCCTATGGTATATCAATACTAGACCAAAGCTAACAACGACGATCTACCAACACATGAACTGATATTCATATATGCTCCTATCAACTAGATATGCAAAGTGTTCAGTCACTGGCATCATATGAAACGGTACAGATATCATACTAGTCCAATATATTAGACGGTCAAATAAAATGGTATAGTTAACATGTAAACAAGACAGGCATCAATAAATAAAGAAAAACACAAGGGCGAACACTCACATGAAATGACGCAGTTTTGAAACCGAATCGCCATCTGGTCTTCACTGCACGAACCGGTACTGATCTACGAATCATCCCATGAGCCAGTCTTCGAATCGCTTATGCATCGGGTCCACAATGAGCACGAATCCGAATCGGATTCGGATCTCCTGCAACGGTCCGGATCTCACCAAACGATTCTAAAACACTGCAACACGCAACCAAACACATGAACTCACACAAACATACCCTCGCACACGTATACACTCCAAAATATGCACGCATAAGCATACGTGTACACCCGCATACATACACACTTAAATAAATACCAATACACATTAATATAAATACATACACTTATATATAATAACACACTAATTAACAACACCACACATAATTATACATGGATATACATATATTTCCACATTCTATTTAAATGCACACATGCTTCACTCACGCACACAGCACCCAAGCATATAGGCTTCTACATTACATTTATACATACATTAAAATACAAACTTAATCAAATGTACATAATATTGAGAGAAATAGAAAGAGGAAGGGGAGATAACACACGGCATGGGCATGGCTGTCAGGTGTCTGCGGCAAGGAGCAACCATGGAGTGTTGCCGTGGCTCGCCGACGGAGGAGCACGACAACGCGGAGGAGACCGGAGAGTCGCGGAGCATCGCGAAGGCTCGCCGGAGGAGTCGACGGCCTCGACGATGGGCTATGGCACCCTACACTCGCTGCCACTAGATGTTTCTATGGCTGCTGGTGGTTGGGTGCGGCAGGGCAGTGCGCAAGGGGGTTGCGCGCCAGGGAAGGGCAGGGGGTGTTGGATGCTGCCATGGGCTGCTGGGGGAGGTGTTGTGCTGCTGTCGTGGGGGCGTTGTTGCTGGTCTGCAGGGGGAGGCCTAGGTTGTGCACGCTCAGCGGGTTGGGGAGGAGGCCGGGCGCTGTGCGGCAAGGAGCAGGCGGCCAGGTGTGCTGCTGAGGATGCTGACGTGCGCCGGGGCTTCAGCGGAAAGGTTGGAGGTGCTCCGGCAGAGTTCCGACGACGAGGAGGTGCACACGGGGAAGAGGGGAGGCGGCCTGGTTGGCTATGCGTGGATCTGGGTGAAGGTGAAGCCCGGGGAAAAGGTTACTTAGTGCACTTGCTGCTGAAGGGAGCTGTGCGGCGGCTATGGTGAAGAAGGAGAAGGATTATATTAATCATTAGGGTTAGGTTTTTGGTTAATAATAGGATTAGATGATTATTTATATGGGAGGTTATATTGGGTATGTGTTATTGGGTTTGAGGGTAATGGGTTTTGGGGTCTAATTGGGTACGAATGGGTAGTGGGTTTGTGGTTATAATGGGTATAGATTGGGCTTCGGGTAAGATTCATGGGTAAGGGTAAATGGTAATGGGTATGCTATTGGGTATGGATGGGTAGGAACAAGGATAAAAGGGAATAAGAAATAATGCTGCAACTAATAATAAACAAATAATAATATTAAATAATAACACTAATAACAACAACAACAATAATAATAGAAATAATAATTAAAAATATAGATATGAAATAAAGGTAATAATATATAAAGTCAAATTACCATTTACTATCTCAATAAATAATTTCATATTTAATAATAATAATAATCACAAGAAAGAAAATAATAAATTAAGTTGATTAAAAGAAATAATCAGTAAATCAAAATAAATACTTTAGGAAAATAAAAATTACAGTATTTCTAACTAGGGATATTACATTCTACCCACCTTATAAAAATTTCATCCCCGAAATTCAATAGGGCAGGGAATGGTAAAAAGAATATCAAAGGTGAAAACAAATAAGCTTCACCTCACTTTTCTGCACATCATAAATCCACCATGCTTTCGCTGCGCTACTCTGATTCTGCTACCGGCTTCAGTAAGGAGTAACCAATCTCAAGAGACAAAGTCAATGAATAGAATCGAGAAGGTGGAAGAGAAACAAGATGAAAATTCGGATCACTCTAAAGAAGAGTAGAAATCAAGGATATCAAAAGATCAAAGATAAAGATTTTCAAAGGGAGGACGATTAATTCCAAATGGACTGAGTATCATATTGGATAG
Organism: Agave tequilana; assembly: GCA_038442645.1. Taxonomy (NCBI): domain Eukaryota; kingdom Viridiplantae; phylum Streptophyta; class Magnoliopsida; order Asparagales; family Asparagaceae; genus Agave; species Agave tequilana. The sequence continues at coordinate 147,137 of JAVJIF010031382.1, forward strand.
TATATGTATATTACAGTGTAACTATAGCTTGTTTCAAGTTACCGGTATAAACTAGGTCTTTCTTGCGAAAACAAAAGTAAAAATTCAACATCGCAAGTCGAAAACCTAGGCTTTGATACCAAGAAAACCCTGTCACGCCCCGCTTCCCAAAATACGCTGAAGCGGAGACGTGACACGAGTTGGCGACGCATATACGCAAGAAAAATACCTCACGTATACGCGCTAAGCCTTAAGTAATCCGAAACAAGCTATAAATCTCAACTGTAATAAATCATGATTACTGCAATGTCACATATAAGCATCCACGCATGATATCATATAAATAAAGACTGGAATAATAACTGAATCTGATATAACAAGAATCAGGAAATAACAGGAAGGTAAGAAGGATAAGAATACCAGAATCGAATAGTGAGAAGCTCTAACTCTTCGCGAAGCGTACGGTCTTATCGAACACCTGCACAATAGAAACAAAGCGTCCAATATCTGAACGTGCAAATCCAGGGTCGTCTGAAAGCGACCTGGTGAGTGTGTGTGTAAAGGGGAGAGCTCGTGCATATAAACAATGTGCACAAAATAATAACAAGATAAACTACAGTCAGAAGATAACTAAATAGCATGATAAACAAATAACTGAAGGATTACTGCATAACAATATGAATGAAGATATAAGGCAACTATTACAATTGTAAACAAACAACTGAGGTCAAGATGTGTAACCTGGCAGATGTCACTAGTCTGGTTGGTTATTATTAACCTAATTAATGCAGTACTTAGCTGTGTCCCATACCACAACCATTTTCTCACATATCAAACAAAGTTATCATTATTGTAACTGCCTGCCAATGTAGTGCACGTGTTTTAGAAGGGTACCGTGCATGCCTGGTACCACGGTCTAACACCCCTGGCACTGAACCAGGACAAGCCGTAAGGCTCTAATATCTGAAGACCACAGCCCCACACGAAAAGAGAACTAGTGTGGCGCCGTAATTCGGGCATAGCCCTGACAACTGATAACTGAATAGGTAACCAATACTACCTTAGTTCTCCATGGTTGGAACCCACAACTCGATACTATAAGAAGTCCTTCCAAAATACACGACATGCATCATCAGGCAATTACCCCTGTTCCCCGAGTTATGATGTCTTTTATTAGCAAACAACAATATGAGTTATTATTAAGAGTAACTGATATCTCCAGCAACTAGTGATGTCAATAATAGCTGATAATCTGACAACTGACAACTAATAACTGATAACTGAGTAGTTGACAACTAATATCTGACATCTAAAATAGAATACTGGAGATATAGCCATTAACACAACTGAACACTAATCACTGATAACTGATACTGATCTTTTACAACTCCTATAAACTCTGAACACATCATATGATCACCGATAAATAATCTCATCAATAACTGATAAAGTGATGACTGCTATCTGATAACTCTGAAGTACAAGATCACCAATATATCCAAATCTCAATAACTGAAATACTACATGTCCTGATACATATAATCAAATCCTTATATTTCAATTTGATCAAGATTATCACACACTCTCACTCTATCAAGGTCAATCACAGGATCCCAAAGTCAAGTAACATATCAGATATATATATTTAAGATCTATCAGATCAGGTCAGGTCAATTCAATCAATACCTATTCCTCAAAATCATATTCATCCAACTATAACCAAGATCATAACTAAGGGGTAAAGTTCTCAATCCATAAGAAATCTAAGAACAGCAGTCAGACTAGAGTTAGTTGACTAGGGTAGGAGCAAGTCGACTAGTATAGAAGATTTTGGACTGGGTTAGTCGACTAGCAAAAGGGATAAGTCGACTATAAAAAGTGTAAGTCGACTAATAGGAGGGATAAGTCGACTAATAAAAGTAATAGTCAGCAATAGAGTACATAACTTCTGAACAGACACCTAATCAACTAAGGCTATGATAAGTTGACTAGTATAGGAGTATTAGTCGACTATAGTAAGTGCAAGTCGACTATACTACTTACAGTCAACAAACAGAGAGTCGATAACTTTTCTGAATAGTCACCAAGTCGACTAGAGAACTATGGTAAGTCGACTAATAGGAGTATTAGTCGACTAAAAGAAAGGCAAGTCGACTAATAAACCTACCTGTGTGTATGATAAAGGCTTTTATAACAATTTCCTAAAATACACAAAAATGGTAGATATTACACTCGTTATCATCAAGATATGTCACCAAACAATATGACTGAAAATCACTTCATATAGTATAGTTCTCTGACCTCTTTCAATGATACATCACCCTCAAAATCAACATGTATATTCATTCTAGGATTTATCACAGCAATATCAGTTACAAGATCAAGTCCGGCCTATGGTATATCAACACTAGACCAAAGCTAACAACAACGATCTACCAACACATGAACTATACTCATATATGCTCCTATCAACTAGATGTGCAAAGTGTACAGTCACTGGCGTCATATGAAACGGTACAGATATCATACTAGTCCAATATGTTAGACGGTCAAATAAAATGGTATAGTTAACATGTAAACAAGACAGGCATCAATAAATAAAGAAAAACACAAGGGGAACACTCACATGAAATGACGCAGTTTTGGAACCGAATTGCCGTCTGGTCTTCACTGCACGAACCGGTACTGATCTACGGATCACCCATGGGTTGGTCTTCTAATCGCCTATGCATCGGGTCCACAATGAGCACGAATTCGAATCGGGTCCGGATCTCCTGCAACGATGCGGATCTCACTAAACGATTCCGAAACACTGCAACACGCAACCAAACACATGAACTCACACAAACATACCCTCGCACACGTATACACTCCACAATATACACGCATAAACATACATGTACACCCGCATACATACACACTTAAATAAATACCAACACACATTAACATAAATACATACACTTATATATAATAACACACTAATTAACAACACCACACATAATTATACATGGATATACATATATTTCCACATTCTATTTAAATGCACACATGCTTCAATCACGCACACAGCACCCAAGCATATAGGTTTCTACATTACATTTATACATACATTAAAATACAAACTTAATCAAATGTACATAATATTGAGAGAAATAGAAAGAGGAAGGGGAGATAACTCACGGCATGGGCATGGCTGTCAGGTGTCTGCGGCAAGGGGCAATCATGGAGTGTTCCCGTGGCTCGCCGACGGAGGAGCACGACAAGGCGGAGGAGACCGGAGAGTCGCGGAGGCTCGCCAGAGGAGTCGGCCTCGACGACGGGCTATGGCACCCTGTACTCGCTGCCACTGGATGTTGTTGCGGCTGCTGGTGGTTGGGTGCGGCAGGGCAGCGCGCAAGGGGGTTGCGCGCCAGGGAAGGGCAGGGGGTGTTGGATGCTGCCATGGGCTGCTGGGGGAGGTGTTGTGCTGCTGTCGTGGGGCGTTGTTGCTGGTCTGCAGGGGGAGGACTGGGTTGTACGCGCTCGACAGATTGGGGAGGAGGCTGGACGCTGTGCGGTAAGGAGCAGGAGGCCAGGTGTGCTGCTGAGGATACTGATGTGCGCTGGGGCTCCAGGGGGAAGGTTGGGGTGCTCCGGCGTAGTTCCGGCGACGAGGAGGTGCACACGGGGAAGGGGGAGGCGGCCTGGTTGGCTGTGCGTGGATCTCGGTGAAGGTGAAGCCCGGGGGAAAGGTTGCTTGGTGCGCTTGCTGCTGAAGGGAGCTGTGCGGCGGCTATGGTGAAGAAGAAAAGGGTTATGTTAATCATTAGGGTTAGGTTTTTGGTTAAGAATAGGATTAGATGATTATTTATATGGGAGGTTATATTGGGTGTGTTATTGGGTTTGAGGGTAATGGGTATTGGGTCTAATTGGGTATGAATGGGTAGTGGGTTTGTGGTTATAATGGGTATAGATTGGGTTTCGGGTAAGAATCATGGGTATGCTATTGGGTATGGATGGGTAGGAACAAGGATAAAAGGGAATAATAAATAATGCTACTACTAATAATAAAACAAATAATAATACAAATAACAACAACAAAATAATAATAATAGAAATAATAATTAAAAATTTAGATATGAAATAATGGTAATAATATATAAAGCCAAATTACCATTTACTATCTGAATAAATAATTTCCATATTTAATAATAATAATAATCACAAGAAAGAAAATAATAAATTAAGTTGATAAAAAAAATCAGTTACTCTAGGAAAATAAAAATTACAGTATTTCTAATTAGGGATAGTACATCTCAAATGGCCAGGTTGAGGTTGTAAAGCGAAGATGTCCTGGTTCTTGATGGATGAAGTCACCATGGACTTGACAGGCGTGATATCGTTTAGCGTAAGTGATGGCGTCAGGGATCATCTTAGGCCAATAATATCCCAGTATTCAGAGTCGATCCCCAAGCTTCAGACCAGGCTGATGAGCTCCATACATGCCATCATGCGCTTCTTTGAATACTTCCTGTGCCTCCTTTTGTGACAAACAGCGGAGGAGGATCCCATCATGTGATCGCCAATACAGTATTCGCGTGTTCGTATTATAGTAGAATTTGGATGTTTTCCTTCTAATGGCAGTCGCCTCTTTGGGATCATCAGGAAGGATGTCATACAATGCATAGTCGATGTACGGGAATCGCCAATCCCTGAGTTCTGGACCTGTTGAAGTCTCTAAAGCTTCTTTGGCTTGACAGTCTCTTGTTGGCTTTTGGTGATCTTCAAAAGCGGTTCTTGGGCAATATAAGTCGTGGCTGTAGACAAATAGTTTCTCTACTATCCCAGCTGGAAGGGCTAAGGAGGCAGCAAGAGATGCCAGTGCATCTGCGTGTGCATTTTGCTGGCGTGGTACATGGTCGATGTAAAAGTTTCCGATTCTTTCGGCCATAGAGATAGTTGCATTGAAATAGGGTACTAAGTCTTCATGCCTGACTTCATACTCTCCACGAACTTGGTTAACAATGAGTTTAGAGTCACCGTATGCTTCGAGATTTTTAACGCCAATCTCATCGATGATTTGCATTCCAATCAAGAGGGTATTGTATTCCGCTACATTGTAGGGGCATGGCTCAGTCAATGAGAATGCACGAGAGATTACGTAGTTCTGTGGGGAGACTAGTACTACCCCCACTCCTGCTATGACATGCCCTTGCGGACCTGTTCTCGATTCACCGTCGAAGAAGAGTTGCGATACCTGTCCTTCAAAAGATGTCTGGGTCAGACAACTTTTGCGACCTCGTATAGGAGATCCTCGTAAAGTTTGGTCGTTCTCGGATCTGGATGTTCAGCCAGGAAATCTGCCACCACTTGTTGATTGAGGTTGAACCTACACAAAAATACAGAATTTCAGAACTTTAAGATAAAGAGTGCAAGTGCTCAATTCTACTGCAATAGCAAGTGTCTATGCGGGTCGTGATCCACAAGGAGGGACTAACGATGGAAGCTTTTTAGTAAGTCTTCTTTTAAGATACAAAGTATGGTTAAAGTTCTTCTTTAGTTCTTTAAAGAAAAAGAGAAAAATTAGGTTAAAGTGAAGTTAGAAAGAAAGTGGTTGTTTAGAAGGTGGGAAAATGAAAAAATGATTATTTACAAAGAAATTGAAAATGGAAAGAAGTGGGTGTTGGTGATCTAAACTAAAGAAATAAAGAAAAGAAAGAAAAGTTACTTACCTCTTTTGGCCAAATGCTTACCTTGAATCTTGTGCAATGGAGTTACCTTGAAGCGAGGCGATCAACGTATAGCCCATAAGAGTTGAGTCCCGTTTCCTGCACATTATATCATTAAGATGTTGCAAGTATGAAGTAATACAGAATGAAACTCAAAATCCATCGTCATGAGCTATCGGTGGCGCTCGCAAAGGTAAGGCTCTTTCGATGCTTTTAGACTCACTTGGATAACAATTGTACCAAAAGAAGAAAAGTAGAGAAGAAGAAGAAGAGGAACACAAAAACAAAGTACATACAAAAGGGAACTACAGATTTGATTTTATAACAATAAGAGAAAAGAAGGAAATCTTACACCGGTGTCACTCTCAGCACAAGCTTCGTTCTCGTTCTCCTATGAAACTCTGATCTCCTCTGATTTACATAAATTAAAACTAAAAATTATATGAAAAGAAAAACAAAAACCTACACTACAGAGAATGAAAAGTGGACTAAATCCTATCTCTGCATGATCGTCCCCATTTACAGTGAAAATCCTGCCTTTTATTGGCAAAAACCCAGAGGGGAGAGGTGTGAGAAGATAGGGGCAGCAAACGCTCCCCCTAACTTACTAACCAAGCTGCGGAAACGCAGCTTTGGCCACGTTTCCGCGGCCAGGGTGTGGCCAGGTGGCCACACCCTGTTGGTGGTGCTCCCCGGCTTCTCGATTTGTCTTTATCTTCAGCTGGATTTGCAGTTTAAGTCCAGAATTTTGACGAAATGGCCTTTGATCCTTAGCTTCAACAATCGATTTGTAGGGATTTGTTCTAACTGATTTTCAACCGATCTGAACCAATCTGATCTGCCCTGATTTACTGAGTTCAAATTAATTCTGATTTAATTCAAAATTTGCTGGGCTTTTGCGCTCATTTCTCTTCACTCTCCTTTAGGAAAGGGCCTGCAAATAAATTAAACATTTAATTAGGAAAAAGCAGAGTTTATTCTATAATAAGTATGAGAATATGATATAAATGTGCAATATTAGTGACCAATCACACCCCATACCCATCTTTTGTTCGTCCTCGAGCAAAACAACTAAACTATACTAAGGATTATTAGACCACTTTCGCAGGTCATGCGATTGCACTGAGCATGTGCAACAAGCCGTTAAACCTCTAGGTTTTTCCTAGAGGACGAGTTTTGTCTCGTGAGGGTTTTCAGTGGATTACACCCACAAAATCTATAAAGAAAGAGAAACAAAGAGTTAGTATTTCGAAAAGCATTTTGAAAGAGAAAAATACTTGAAATATAATTGTAAGATTTAAGTAATCTATAAGTTATAGGAAAATCGAATTTTTCATTCCTAAACTTAGTCTCTATTCAAAAATTTGTTATCAATTAAAGTATGGAGTCAATTGAACTTCTCATCTAGTCTATTACTTTACCCTAAGTCATATGCACCTTGTGATTGTGAAAATTTTGACTAAGGTTCTTTAACTCTAACTCTTATGCCTCATTTATTTATACATATATATTTTTGGTGGTATTATTCCTTAGTTCTATTAGGCTTTCTAATCTGCTCATGTAACGAGCCTTTAATCGATGACTCCCAAACCAAACGGTCTTAGGGCACCGGGTGAGAAAACACCCCAAGGACTTAAGGACTCGAGCAAATAAGGCCACAAAACTAAGGATTTTATTATATGAACCACTTTTAGGCTTGAATACTTATGCTTTATTAGGCACAAATACCCAGCTTAATCAGAGGATATATATATATATATATATATATTTTCAAACTTATCTAATCATCTTTCATATAAATACTAAGGCTTGCTTAGGCCAAAGCACCTAGCTAATCAATAATTAGATTTGTTTATCTTTCATAGATATATTTTTTTCTTTTCTTTTTTATAAGGCATAAGAATCTTCGTTTTTGAACCCTAAGTGTGTAAGTGTATGAAGCGTGCATATTTCATTAAGGTAAAGATTAAGACTAAATTACTTTGATAAATTATCTTCCTAACTCTAAAAATCAAACAAATAATCTTATTTTGACCAAGTTTAAGAAATACTAATTTTGATTTTCCTATTCCTTAAAATTGACTTAATTTCTTACAAAAAATATGTCAAAATATTGTTTCTATTTTCAAAAAGTTTCTAAAAGTAAAAAAAAAAACTAAGTTATGTTAGAACCCTCCCCAACACCTATCTCATGCATTGTCCTCAACGTATGAATTAATGCATAGATGCATGAAAAAGAAGACGGGGAAGAAAATACTACCTTAAGGTGGTGGTTCCGGTGGTGGTCTGATTGGTCCACGAAATGCGGCCCAATCGACTTTTCGTGGAGTTCGGAGAAACCCACCAGAAATCTCTCTAATATAACCCATTAAAATGATGTATCCATGAAGGATTTTTGTTAAAAATTTAACCCCATCTAATTTTCAAATTCCATAATTAATTTCGGAGTCAATTTTGTCAACTGCCTTGTCCTATAATAGAGTGTGAAAAGATAGAATGACTGACTTGGACTCAGAAAGTACGGGAACTAGTACCGACTCAGGAAAGTGACTTAAATCAAGCAAAGATTCAAGAGTCGAGATTGGTTCAGGAAGTGGGTCCAAATCAAGAAGTTGAAACTCAAGTCCACATTCATTTTTTAACAATGGAATGTGACTTAATATTGGTGATTCAAGTTCAAGAATGATAGGTGTGGGAATAAAACTGACTCTAAAATATTACTCAAGTCGGGTAACAAAACAGGAGTCAATATTGATTCGGGAATTTGAACTGGATCACAGATTTGAGAATCTAGGTCACATTTCTCATTGAGTTCAATTTCATAAAAATGAGAACTTGCCAATTTATCAATGGGACTTTAAAAATTATAAAATTGGTCAAGTTCAATATGATGATCATCAAAGATGGGCGATTCAATTTCAATATGAATTGGCACAGGATCCAATGTTGACTCGGAAAAAAGATTGAAATCAGGTGAAGACACCGGAGTCATAATTGAATCAGGAAGTAGAATTGAATCACTAAGTTGAGGTTCATGATCATATTCATTTTCAAGTTCAATTTCAGGAAAGGGATAACTTGCCATACTGTCAATGTCACTTTCAAAATTTGGAGTTTGGGCAAGTTCAAATGATTGTGCTGAAATGGAACCTTGTGTTCCAAAACAACATGACTCTTCGGCTCTAACAGAATGGTTACCGACATCAGAACTGGCCAAACGGTGAGAACGTAGAGATTGGACCATCATATCTATGCCATGATTACGAGCGTTTTGAGCCTGAGTCATGGCTTCAAGCATCTTTTCAAAGTTGATAGGTTCATCGTTTTGTTGAAAAGATGGAGTGTTGTTTTGGAATTGGTGGTGAAGTTGTGAGTCCATCAGATTTTGTGATTTTATTTGGACTCAGGCATACTCATTTCCAAAATTGATGGTTTTCTATTTTGGACTGGTGGAACTGAGTATGAATCTTAGAAATATTGTGGACAAGGTGGATAAGGAGGACAAGTTGGTTGAAAATTGGACTCGGGGGAGGTGAATCCCCATTGACTCTGTGAAGAGTTAAAATTATTCTGAAAATTATGGTTATAAGATTGGGGACATGGGTTATGTTGATTCGGATAAGTCCAATCCGGCACACTAGGTTGGTTAAGTTATGATATGCCGGGTTGGTAATATCCGAAAAAGAGGTTGGTGTGTAATATGGATTATCATTAAAATTGGAAAAATTATTGTTATAAGCCATATCACACAATATAACACAAACAAAGAAAAAAACAAACAAATAAGCAAACAAAAAACAGAAAAAAATTCTAACTTAAGTTAGGGTAAACCTTTGACCTAGACGACTCCTAACTGTTGGCCCAAAGGCCTTCCACTCTAGTTTTGATGATGACTCATTCATGTAGTTATGTTTACTAATAATCTTGTGATTCTAAGTTTCAGATCATTAGCAAGATATTACTTGATGATTAGCTTCAACATGAAGTGTTTGGAAACTTATCATGGTGATTCCGGTGCCAAAGCTTAAAGATCATACCTTTGCACTCGGTGGATCGCGTTTGGGAGCAAGTCTTCTTGATGAATCAAAGACTTAGGTATCCATAGTTTAGTTTAGTGTGTTTTAGATCCATTTGTAAAGCTTAGTATAGTTGATATGCTCAAGTTCACAATACACACACATAAATTCAATATGTTTGGTTTTTGATTGAATCGGTTTTGGATTTCAAGGCTTGACACCCTTATATAGTTATTATCATAACTTTTTATTTTTATATTCAAATAATATGATTTAACTTGCATTTCAAAGATAACTTTTAGATCTAAATTTCTTATTTAATAACCATTTCTGATTCTAATTTTAAAGTTGTCAAATATTTGGTTGAAATCTATTCTTGTTCTGAAAACAGTTTACAGTTTCTGTTTTGACACCTTTTAATATTTTATTGATAACTTTCAATTCTAAAATGATATTGATTTGATTTAAGTTTCATTAGAAAGAAGACTTCAATATCTACAACTCTATACTATATACTTATTCCCAAATTCGAACGTTTTAGACCTCAAATATGTGCTCCAATATGACCTATTTTGCTGCCTGCCAGGCTGGGCCGGTCGACAAGTCCGGTCGACCGTGCCAAGCCAACGGTCGACCGGCAGGTCGACCGGACGTGCACGGTTTCGTGCACGTCGGCTGTTTCTGTAGACGGTCGACCGTGCGATCGACCGACTGTAAGCAGATTGCTCTCTGTTTGTTTGGGTCGACCGGGCCGGTCGACCGCAGTTGCCCAACGGTCATATTTCTGACCGTTGGCGGTCGACCGGGTCGGTCGACCGGCAGCCTGTCAGGCTGCCAGCTCAGCCTAACGGCTAGTTTTCTGATGGGCCTATATAAACCCCATCTCTTTGGGGATTTTGGCCAAGTTTTTTAAGAGGAAAAATTCCTGTTTTCTGAGGTGTTTAAAAGAGTTTTAAAAAGAGTTTGTGGGCTTTAAAACTTTTCATCTTCATTATTTTGGGTTTTTAGAAAATCAAAGAAAACTAGGTTTTGGGATTTTGATTTGATCTTGCATTTTCTATCTTTACAAGAGATTTCCCAAGTAGTTTTTTCTTTGTTGCTTGTTTCCAAAAACCCTAGTTTTCCACACTTGAGCTATCACCTATCCTAATCTATTTAGGATCTTGTTTTTGTGGAAAAGAAAGAGAAAAGAAAAGAGAGATTGAGTTTGTGGTTTTTGGAACCACTTGTTGTAAACACCCTTATTCTTGCTGTATCCCTCTTTGGTAGAGGTGATCGGGTGATTGGTTTGCTCCCTCTAGTGAGAGGTGGAGATTTGGTTGTAACCCTCTTCGGTAGAGGTGTTGTTGTTGTTGTTGTATTTGGCTACGGGCCTACCCCTGGGTTGTGAGGTGGTTGTTTGAGAGAGGAGTTTGGTACTCCTAGAGTTGTAACAAATCCTCCTTATTGGAGGTTCCCTTGGTGGGAGATAGTGGATTAGAAATCCTTCACGGTGGTGAAGGCGGGGATGTAGAGCTAGGGGCTCGAACCTCGAAACATATCTTGGTCTTTGCGATTGATCCATTGTCTCTCAACTCTCTCTCTTTCATTTGTGCATAGCATCATTCTTATTGTCATATCATACATACTTGTGTTGCCTTGCATAATTCATTTTATTATATCTTGTATATGCTTGCTTGTGTGTGTGCCTCACTTATACTCATCCAACAAGAGCTTCACATAGCACCTCAACCCATTTCAAGGGGAATCAAGATGAGTTAGTCCAGAGCCCTTCACGGGGAATTCGGCTATACTTGTTGAATTGTATTAAGTGTTTTGCAAAATAGTTTTAAGCTTCCGCATTTAGCGCATTTAGTTTATAGATTAGCACTTACATCTATTCACCCCCCTCTAGGTGTTTTACAATTGGTATCAGAGCTAGTGCTCCTGATACTTAGGCTTAACATCCTAGGAGTGAGATCCATTTGCTTGCTAATCTATTGTTTGCATTTGCTTGTTTGCACACATTTAGTTTACCATGGCCTTCATGACCCCACCTATGTATGACCCTTCCAACATTCATGTTTGGAAGATTAGGATGACCGTTTATTTGCAAACCCTAGGTCATAAAGTTTATCTTGCTATTACCAAGGAATCCTTCCTTAGTGATCGCAATCATATAGGGGCCAATGCACAAGCCCTAGAGGCCATTAGAAGCACATTACCTAAAGATTATCTTATGTGTGTTTCTAACATTGATTCCGCCTTTGCAGTGTGGAACAAATTGATAACAACAACCACCACCTCGGAGCTTCAAGTGCAAATTCAAGAAGAGGAATCTAGTGGAGAATCCGATTCACAATGCTTCATGGTCCAAGGGAATGACTCCCTTGAGGTACATTCGGAACCCCACTTAGATAGTGATGATTGCTCTAGTTCTTCATGTGATAATTTTGATGTCCATGCTTTAAATGAAGAACTTTCTATTGTTTGTGAAAAATTAATTGAAAATTATAAGATTTTGAAAAAGAAAAGTCTAGAAATTGAAAAAGAAAATAAGAGTTTGCATTCTAGACTTGATTGTGTTTTGCAAGAGAAGGTTGAGGTCTATAATGAAAGGGATTCATTGAGATCTCAATTGGAACTTGCACTAAAAGAAAATGAATTTTTAAAACTAAAAATGATTGCCATGCTATTTTAAAGAAAAATGAAAATTTATCTTCTAAAGTTGATTTTGTTGTAAAAGAAAATAATTCTTTGAAAATAAAAATTGATTCTATTTCAAAGGATTTAGAAATTTGTTTAAAGAAAAATGAAGTTTTGCAAAATAAAATTGATGCACATGTTTGCCATGCTAGTGTAGCTTCATCTAGTCTACCTAATGCATATACCTCTTCTTCTAGGATTAATGATGATATTTGTATGTTAAAGAAGAGAGTAGATTGTTTGGGCTCCACTATGAGCCAATGTGCCATGAACCACACTCGCTTGGAAACCTTGGTTCGTAAGAAACAAGTTCCAACTTTTATGCATGCACACCCTCCACGGCATACACATGCTCCACACGGACACCATCAACACATGTATGCTCATGTGTACACATGTACACATTGTGGCCGAAAAGGCCATCTTGCTAAATTTTGTTATGATAGATTAAATGTTTCAAATTTAGCAAAGACATTTGTTTGGGTTAGGGAAGGGACTAACCCCCATGGACCCAACAAGATGTGGGTACCAAAAACCACCCCTCCAATTTTTGATGTAGGTGTGGGCTCTCACATGACGTGAGAATGATGGCACCTTGGAGTGGATGCGTTCCGAGCCTAAAGGAGATCATTTGGATGCATCACCTTCAAGGGAAGAGATGGTGGGATGACCACCTTGTTTTGGAGAATTAGAGAAGTGCCCTCATCGGTTTTGGTATAAATCTCTAACTCTCATAGTTATTGTTTACATGCTCTCATATTCATTTGTTTCTAGCATGTTTTTCATTGTCTTTGGATTAGTATGTAAATGCCATGATTATAGATCCTTGACATACATTTATAGTATTTGAGACACACATGCTTATATGAACCCATATTTAGTGTTCTCACCGTTTGTTTAGCTATAATGTACATCATGAATCTAATACATGTGAATTTACATAGTAATCATGTTTTGGTTTTATCATGATAAGTTTTAGCTTGATGCTTCATGTGGTGATAACATGTTTAAATGTAGATTTTATCAAAACTTGTATTATACATGTACAAATAGTGAGCTACATTTGTTTCTTATACATTTGCACTTCATGCTCATTTGTACTCACTATATGCACACGTATGAGCTAATTTTGATGATTTGTTCATTTATACTTGTTATGACTTGAATATTTGTTTAAGTGTTAGTTTTCATTAAGACTATATGTATACTTGTACATATAATGGGCCACAAATAAATCTTTATATATGTTTGGGCATGAATGCTTATTTGTACCCATTAGATGTGCTAGTATAGTCTAGTTTTGATGATTCATACATTTTAAACTTGTATTCCCATTTTTGAATTTGTTTGAAAAATTATGTGTTTTCCATTTCATGTATATGTTTATTTTGCCAAACTTGAAGATATACATGTATACCCCTTGAGTCATTTGCCTTTCATGCAAATATCTATTATGGACTCAAAGTGTGTTTAAGGGATATGTATGTATCCTTCTTGTGTTGACAAATCATACATATACCTTGAAAAGAATTGGTATCAAATTGTTTTAATGAAAAGCTAAATTTTCATACTTTTCATGCTTTTCATGTTTTCTTTGAATTGGTATTTTAACAAGCTTATGCAATGTTTAGTTGGTATTTCATAAAGGGGAGAAAATTTGATTTTGTCTTTCAATTGGTATGTGATTCCCACTCCTTACTTTATGTTAAAATATAGTTTCAATTTGGTATCATATGTTTAAAAGAGCATATTTCTCTTAATGATATCATAATATTTATGTTGAATGTTTTAAATTGGTATCACAAAATTTTGTTTAAGAAAAATATATATACTTTTGATTTACATTGCCTATATGTGTATAAATTCATGTTGAGTGTATCTTGTATTGAAAAGCTTAACATCTCTTCTTTATGTGGTACACGTGTGTAGGGGGAGCCTCACATCTCCTCTTATGCATTACATAATATGTGTTATGTGAATTGGGACTTATCATCCCTCTTTCATGTAATGTATATATGTAGGGAAGTTACTTAACCGTCTTCCTCTTCATGAATGTATATCGCATATATCATTTATTGATTATTACATGTTTTATTTCCATTGGTATCAATATGTACCTTATTGTCATATCTTGAATTGGTATCATATTTGTTTTGATTACCCCTTCTTGATCTTAGGGGGAGAAAAATTTGTTTTTATGATTTTACCCCTTTGTTGATGATTGACAAAAAGGGGAGAAGTATTTGTGGTTTGTTTATTATATGCATGTCTTCCTTACTTAAGGGGGAGAAAGATTTTGAGCATGCTTACATTTTTTGCATATATGATGTTTATCATGCTTTAATTGGTATCTAGAACATAGTTGCATGTTTTTGTTTTTAATTTAAATTGGTATCTAGAACATGTTTTATTTTGAATATATCATTGGTATCTAAAGCACCATGTTTATATGCATTATCATTCATGCATGTTTATTGTTTATTTGTTTATGCATGAGTTAAGGGGGAGCTTTCTTGAAGCTTAACTTTAATCCATGCATATATAACTCCATGAGTTTTGTCATCATCAAAAAGGGGGAGATTGTTGGCCCAAAGGCCTTCCACTCTAGTTTTGATGATGACTCATTCATGTAGTTATGTTTACTAATAATCTTGTGATTCTAAGTTTCAGATCATTAGCAAGATATTAGTTGATGATTAGCTTCAACATGAAGTGTTTGGAAGCTTATCATGGTGATTCCGGTGCCAAAGCTTAAAGATCATACCTTTGCACTCGGTGGATCGCGTTTGGGAGCAAGTCTTCTTGATGACTCAAAGACTTAGGTATCCATAGTTTAGTTTAGTGTGTTTTAGATCCATTTGTAAAGCTTAGTATAGTTGATATGCTCAAGTTCACAATACACACACATAATTCAATATGTTTGGTTTTTGATTGAATCGGTTTTGGATTTCAAGGCTTGACACCCTTATATAGTTATTATCATAACTTTTTATTTTATATATCAAATAACATGATTTAACTTGAATTTCAAAGATAACTTTCAGATCTAAATTTCTTATTTAATAACCATTTTCTGATTATAATTTTAAGGTTGTCAAATATTTGGTTGAAATCTGTTCTTGTTCTGAAAATAGTTTACAGTTTCTGTTTTGACACCTTTTAGTATTTTATCGATAACTTTTAATTCTGAAAGGATATTGATTTTATTTAAGTTTCATTAGAAAGAAGACTTCAATATCTACAACTTAATCCTATATACTTATTCCCAAATTCGAACGTTTTAGATCTCAAATATGTGCTCCAATATGACCTATTTTGCTGCCTGCCAGGCTGGGCCGGTCGACAAGTCCGGTCGACCGTGCCAAGCCAATGGTCGACCGGCCGGTTGACCGGACGTGCACGGTTTCATGCACGTCGGCTGTTTCTATAGACGGTCGACCGTGCGGTCGACCGACTGTAAGCAGATTGCTCTCTGTTTGTTTGGGTCGACCGGGCCGGTCGACCGCAGTTGCCCAACGGTCATATTTCTGACCGCTGGCGGTCGACCGGGTCGGTCGACCGGCAGCCTGTCAGGCTGCCAGCTCAGCCTAACGGCTAGTTTTCTGATGGGCCTATATAAACCCCATCTCTTTGGGATTTTGGCTAAGTTTTTTAAGAGGAAAAATTCCTGTTTTCTGAGGTGTTTAAAAGAGTTTTAAAAGAGTTTGTGGGCTTTAAAACTTTTCATCTTCATTATTTTGGGTTTTTGGAAAATCAAAGAAAACTAGGTTTTGGGATTTTGATTTGATCTTGCATTTTCTATATTTTACAAGAGATTTCCCAAGTAGTTTTTCTTTGTTGCTTGTTTTCAAAAACACTTAGTTTTCCACACTTGAGCTATCACCTATCCTAATCTATTTAGGATCTTGTTTTTGTGGAAAAGAAAAGAGAAAAGAAAAGAGAGATTGAGTTTGTGATTTTTGGAACCACTTATTGTAAACACCCTTATTCTTGTTGTATCCCTCTTTGGTAGAGGTGATCGGGTGATTGGTTTGCTCCCTCTAGTGAGAGGTGGAGATTTGGTTGTAACCCTCTTCGGTAGAGGTGTTGTTGTTGTTGTTGTATTTGGCTACGGGCCTACCCCTCGGTTGTGAGGTGGTTGTTTGAGAGAGGAGTTTGGTACTCCTAGAGTTGTAACAAATCCTCCTTGTTGGAGGTTCCCTTGGTGGGAGATAGTGATTAGAAATCCTTCACGGTGGTGAAGGCGGGATGTAGAGCTAGGGGCTCGAACCTCGAAACATATCTTGGTCTTTGCGATTGATCCATTGTCTCTCAACTCTCTCTCTCTTTCATTTGTGCATAGCATCATTCTCATTGTCATATCATACATACTTGTGTTGCCTTGCATAATTCATTTTATTATATCTTGTATATGCTTGCTTGTGTGTGTGCCTCACTTATACTCATCCAACAAGAGCTTCACATAGCACCTCAACCCATTTCAAGGGGAATCAAGAGGAGTTAGTCCAGAGCCCTTCACGGGGAATTCGGCTACACTTGTTGAATTGTATTAAGCGTTTTGCAAAATAGATTTAAGCTTCCGCATTTAGCGCATTTAGTTTATAGATTAGCACTTACACCTATTCACCCCCCCTCTAGGTGTTTTACACTAACTGGTTTAGACTGTCCATAGGAGGTATAATGCAGACTTTGACCACAAGCTAATCAGCCAGGTCAGGGCAAGATTGGTAGGAGGTTATCCGTCAAAGACGTTCCTTAATTAAATAACCACCAACCTTCAGGATTTCGGCCTTTAATCCCCTTCCTAGACACTGATTTGGCAGGAGTCAAATTCCAACACCTTTCCCCCTTAGGATAATCTCCTAATTGAGTCTGAGATGTCCCTAGGGCCAACGTCTACTCATTTTTAGTTAGGCTTGGGTTAGTGAGTGAGGAGATTGTTTGTGGGCTAAGGGAGGGTAATGACTTCCCCACCTTATCTTGTTTATAGGACAAGCCCTTAAGTCAATTTAGTGCAGTGTACAAGTATATAGAAAAAAGTAACATTCAAGCAATATTTCATACAAGAATGAACCTTATACTAAATGTTATGCACACATACCTTAGCTCCAGCGCTCTTCAACAGTAAATAAAAAATGAAATGAAATAGACACGTGCCTAAATGCAAAGTCTAAATCATTTTTAGCATTTACAATCAACTTTTTACTGTTGTATTAGAAATATATATACAGTGAGTCAAATAAGGAGATAAATGCTACAGAAATTCAGATTTTCAATTCAACCAACCTGCAAAAAAACAGGTTAGTAGTTCACTCAGTTTTGCCACTGGAATGTAGCAAATCTGAGGGCTTATGGGCTCTGCTTTCTTGAGCAGAGTTCAGAGCCACTTATATGTCCACAGCAACATATATTCCTTGTTGTTAAATCTGTACAAAAATAAGAAGAAATTTAACCAAAAATGTAAACTTTTAAAGAGAATTGCTTACCGTCCCTCCCCGGCAACGGCCCTAAAATTTGATTGAGGTTGAACTTGTACAAAAATACAGAATTTTAGAACTTTAAGATAAAGAGTGCAAGTGCTCAATTCTACCACAATAGCAAGTGGCTATGGGGTCGTTGTTGACACTTAAAAAAGACAAGATTCTTATTGGTCCGAACAATGTCTAAACTTGTTGACATTTATAAAAGACAAGTGACAGACGAGCTGAAGACCAGTTTTTCCCCATCTCCGAGGGACAAGGAAGCAACTTGGACTCCACTGATCCAGCAAGCAGACAGTGAACCCGGATTGTTTCTAAACAGAGCTCAGCAGGTCTAAGATGCTGGCACTTAGCATCGCATGAGCCCAAAGGGATAGCCTCGCTTGAGAGGCTAATATCACCCAACTTCGCCTTGAAGTCATCCAAAGCCTCGCCAAGAAGCCAACTCGCAAACTTCGCCACAGAGGACTTCCAGCTCCGCCAAAGGGTTTCTTTCGGACTTCGCCAGAAACCGTCTCCAGCTCCGCTACGAGCTCAAAGGGGCAGCGCCGCTATTGGTCTGCTATGGTCAACCTTTGACCAATCAAATCTCCAGATGAGACCGGATCCAATCAGATCAAATCCAATCAAGATCAAATCAGAGATCAAATTTGGCAGTTGATTGCCACAATCTCTTGACTCTTCTAAAACGAGTAAGAAGATCAGGGGAAATCCTCCAACGATATAGAAAGGATCAAAACAGATCGAGAAGATCCTAGCCTCGCAGAAGCTGATCCTAGCCTCGCAGCAAGGCTACTTTTCAGATTTAAACAGATTTGATTCAATCTGTTTCCATATCTTCAAGGGACGATTATACCCTTGCTCTCCCTATAAATAGCCCACCAGGGGTACAAGGAGAGGGGATCGATTGAAGAAAAAGAGGACTCCACAAGCAGAGGCTTCTTCACAAAGCACCGTGCGCTCTCGAATTCAGAGACCTTTTAGAGAATTGCTTTCTCTAACCAGGGTGTTAATACCCTAACATCGTCCTTCTTCTCAAGGAATCTCCCGAACCAGGCGAGAAGGAATTCCTTATTGAAGGCGATTTTGAGAAGCAGCAAGAGGGTTTTACCAACCTTCTGTTCTCTGATTCCCCGAACCAGGCGAGAAGGGAATCTCATCGCTCGCATCGTCAAAGGGACAAAGTGGTCGCGCGCTGACCAGACTCCTATCGGCACACTTCTCCAGAATCTCTGAGGAGATCTACTTGTAATCTTTTTAAGAATACTTGTAATTTAGCTCCTCAAACTCTTTATTGTAAGTTTTCCCCCTTTGCAAACATAATGGAAAACAAGATGGCGACTCCGCTGGGGAAGAAATTCTCCACTGCCGAGAATCAAGTGTCGCAATGTGACGAACAGACCTTCGGGTCTAACTCTGAATTCAGAAAAGCCGGTGCAGCCAGAGCCCCTCTGGCTAAATCTTCAAGGAAAGTCTCTGCGGAGACAGAAAAGGTTCTCTGTGAACCTATTGCGGTTATTTGGCGCAACAAGGAAGCATGTCCGCAGTCTGATTCTTTCACTTGTGAGAACTTGATGGTTCAGTTCGATCAAGGAAGATTTGAAGAAGTCCTCTCTGGGGGTGGCCCAATGCTTCGAGCACGGAAGCATAGGAGGGTTTCCACGACTAAGGTTTCAAATCAGAAACCGGAAGCAGAATTCTGCCAACACCCCTCAGCCTCGTGTGTGGCTAATCAGGTTCCTTGTGGACCTAAGTCTCCTCTGCCAAGGCGGATATGGAAGCCTAAACAGAAGTCTCCGACCGAAGCTTCAGGCGTAGCTACGCCTAAACCGCACCTCTCTCGCGAAGAAAAAGGCAAGATGCCTGCCTGCTCCAATCATAAAATCAAGACGGCAATCATGCCGTCACCCAATTCAAGAGCAGCAATGCCTCGCGCCGGCCTCGTTCTCATGAGCGAAGCTACTGTACCACAGCGTACGCACAGGGTCCATGACCGCGAAGCTGAAGCCAAAGTGCTATCTAAGGCCAATTGCCTTCGCAGCAGCATAGGGGGTAAAGCACCGCAGCGTGCTCCGCTCACCAGTACGTCAAGCGCTAAGCCCGCGCTTTATGATGAAGCTGGAACCAAAGCACTATTCAGTGCTAATCCCTTCTGCAGGGATAAAAGAAACAGGACATCGCCCTATGTGCGACCCAAAAGAGCCTTTGCGCTCGATTGCAGAGACCCAACCGGGTTCGATCTGAGGGAATTGTTAACGGATAAACAAACCTCTCCCCCTGTTGTCGACAAGTGGAATGTCAGCTGCTGACACTCCACTCGGTCCATTACCGGCTGGGACCAATCCCCGCCACGCCTCTAAGACGGCGGTCAGTTTTTGATCGACTATCGGTACAAGCCCCGATGAAGCATCGCAGAAGGAGTATCTTGCGAGATCTCCCCTCCGCATCCGTCAACATGACTGGGAGAGGGCGAGAGCTGCGCAGGGGAAGACAAACATCTGATGACACCCCCTACAGCTCCCCAGATCCAGATTACAGCCCAGGCTTAGGCGAAGTCTTGGTGCATGAAGAAGGTGTTTTCCGAAACACCAGATCCAGGGTGGCGATACCCTACACTTATGAACAGCCTTCTTCCTCGACGGCCCTAGCCTCGTCACAGCCCAGGAGATCACTCCAATCATCGGACGAAGAAGATGAAGATAGTGGGTATGCCTCTTCGGCGACAGTTAGCTCGGTGCGAACAAACAGAGCATCAGTCAATATGGCTGATAACGTCAACGACGATCTTCGTTGGCGCCTGGAAGCTCAGGAGCAAACTTCCAAGACTCGGACAATATTCAACAGATGCTCGCACAACTCCTCAGTGACCGGAACAACAATGATGCCGGGAGCAATCACGACGAGGAGGAACACTTCAGCAATGAGCAGCCAAAGATGGAGAAATTCAAGGAGGGTTCTTCCTTAGACGCCGAAGTCCTTAAGGGCCTCCAGGCTCAAATTGCATCCCTAGCTCAGAGGGATGAATTAAAGAAGGTAGGGGCAGTCCGTCCTTATCCGCCGGAGTGGGATTCGGTGCCATATCCACCAAAGTTCAAACCACCAACATTGCATACCTATGACGGAAAGAGCTCATCAAATCAGCACATCTACTATTTCTGGTCTCAGACTGGTAATGTTATAAGCAATGACGCCATCATGGCTAGGCTCTTCATTGGCACCTTAAAGGGGGTGGCATTTGACTGGTTTCGCAGTCTTCCCCCGGGTTCTATCAACTCCTGGATCGACCTGAAAACTCGGTTCCTCTCTCGTTTCTATGAGGATGATACCGAAGTAACCATGGATAAGCTCCTCTCCACTGTGCAGAGGAAGGGCGAATCTGTCCGTGACTACATTGAACGGTTCAGAAACTTATCCTTGATGTGCCCAGCAGGGATGCCATTACCCATGCTCTTGCAGACATGCAGACACAACTTCCTAGACCAAGTAGAAGTTCGCATGGGGGCTGTCAAAGCCCACACTTGGAAAGAATTGGTCGAACAAGCTGAGATAGCCGAGAAGTCGGCTAAAAAGTTCGAACCATCCGCCCCTAGAGGCAAGTGGGGGATGAACAGCAAAGGGCGTAGCGACCTACCGCAATCTTCTCAAGCTAAAGGCAAAGAGACTATGTCTGTGGAGTTATCCGGAGATGTGCAGTCGAAGGCCAAGAAGAGTGGCTTCAACAATCAAGAGCCTAAATTCCCTCCAAAGCAGTATTCGTTCAAAGACGATCAGGTGGTCACGATATTCCATCTGCTCCACAAAGGGAACAAAATGAAGCTGCCAGATGCTCGGCGTCCCAATGAGATAGGGCGCACAAACGACCCTAAATATTATCTCTACCACAGGATGATCCACCATCCTACTGACAAGTGTTATGTCCTCAAGGATAAGATACAAGCCCTGGTCGATGCCGGAGTTCTGACGTTGAAGACGGAGCAAAAGAAGGTTACTGCCAATATGGTGACCCTCGAGTTTGGCAAAGCTCCAAAGATCACAGTTCCTGACGGGACTTATTCCATCCCTGCACCACGGTTGGAAGTCAAGCATCTTCCAGCTACAGCTCAAAATAATAAGGGCCTTGTCCCCTTAACGTTGGAGACAGGAGAAGTCATGTGGATACATCCAGACCTCGTCCAAGACGTACAGCGGGATCCAAAGCAGCCCAACTCAAAGGGCAAGTCTTGCAATGTCATCTCCATCTTGCCAGACGACGGCAATCTTACATCGGCCTCCCTCAGTGATTCCGAAGGAGAAAGGCATGCTTGCGCAGCGCAAGCCGATGCGCCTCAACAGACGGGCACCCGATCCGGAAAATCATACTTGAGGCAGTATGAAAAGCCTACTGACGAGACACGACAGCAAACGACGTCAGTACAAGCACCAGCATCCACTTCAATCCCAACCAAGGGAAAAGAGAGGCCTAAGGAGGTACGATTCGACCACGTGTTGAAGAAACTACCAGGCCAAGGGTTTGATACGCCCTTTCGGTTTCACATATTGGCTCAGCTGGCCAATATCCCAGCTCGTATCACTATACACGAGCTCCTTCGTCTCTCGAAAGAAACAAGAGAAGCACTCAGGGATGCGCTAGCCAATTCAGAATCCTTTCTGACATGCATGCCTGAAATCCCTAACGACGACGTTCAGTCTCCTTGCCCGGAATGTCATCATGCACAATCAAAGGTGCCCGCTATTACATTCACGGCGGAAGATATGCTTCTCAAAGACAACAAGCACGATCGACCTCTGTACTACACCAGATATATCGGTTCAACGTGCATCGAGAGAATACAAGTCGATCCGGGGTCTGCACTCAGCATTATCCCCAAAAGGCTTCTCTACTTCCTCGGCATACCATTGTACAGGTTGTCCGCGACCACTACTACAATATACGGTTTTAATGCCGGAAGCAGTCATCCACTGGGGAAAATTCGACTCCATTGCAGAATCGGGAGCTTGAAGTCAGAAGTGACATGCTATGTCATTGATGCTGACACATCATATAATCTGCTGCTGGGACGGCCATGGATCCATGCTAACTGGATCGTTCCCTCTACTCTGCACCAATGCTTCAAATATGTTGAAGATGATGCGACAGTACGAACTGTCTTTGCTGAGAAGCAACCATTCAAAGGGGTAGAAAATTACTTCACTGACGCTCTCCTATATCAAGAGACCGGTGGAGCACTCAAAGAACCGTTGCCGGACGATGATGAAATTGGTAACGAGGCGGATTCAGAATCCGAAACAGGCATGCCAGCCATTCTGATTGGTGAACCAATTATAGCATGTCTCAATAATCCCCTATGTAATACTCGTTCAGAGGATGAAGGTGAATGGGTAATTAATGATAATATTTCTTTTGATTATCCCGCGAGTGTTGGGCTATTTGAATCCATTACGGATAGCTCTCTGCACATGCCTTTACACAAGCTAAGTGCGTCCAGTACGCCCATGGAATCCGCAGAAGGAGCCGTCTTGGTGATCCTGCCGTCCAAACAAGGTCAGTCGCCGATAATCTTCGGTAGAACCCAGCCACGGGGACCCACAACTGCAGATTCGAGCTCAGACTCAGACGCCCCACAGTTCTTTCATTACGCGCCGCCAACGCGCCATATTATGAAGAAAATGGGGTACAACTTGAACCATGGAGCAGGCCTAAATTTTGGAAAAGGAAGGCGCAGTTTGATGCGGAACTTTGTGCCTCAAGGGAAGCCTGCAAATTACTATGATAGTACACGTAGGGGGTTGGGGTATGTTACACCCACATCGTCAGCAACCATTCAAGTCAAAGACGATGAACCAATTCCATCACATTCAGCCTCATCCTCCGAGTGGGATTCAGATGTTAGTATAGGAGGGATGTTCGAAAACCTCACTGCTAATATGACCTCAAGCAGTCAATTGGAGCCCGCAGAAGCCACTGACGAGGAACCATGGGCCCAGCAATTAGACCTTCAATGGGAAAAGAGATTCGAACTGCGCGAGCCACCTACTGAAGACAAGGTGATGCAGATCAACTTGGGTAGTCAAGACTACCCTAAGCCAATCTTTATAAGTGAAAGCCTATCACTTACAGAAAGGGAAGAATTGATAATACTCGTAAGAGAGTATATAGACGTCTTCGTGTGGAGCTACGAAGATATACCCGGACTTGATCCACAGGTCGCTATGCACCGTCTAAACATCAAGCCTGACGTCAAGCCAATCAAGCAGCAACAACGTCGGTTTCGCCCAAACATCATGGAAGCTATTGAAGCCGAAGTTCACAAGCTCCAGATTGGGTAGCTAACATCGTCCCCGTCCTCAAGAAGAATGGGAAAATACGGATCTGCATCGACTACCGTGATCTCAATACAGCCTGTCCCAAGGATGAATTTCCGCTGCCCATCACCGACGTCATGATCGACAACACATGTGGGTTCGAAAGGATGTCTTTCATGGACGGCTTTTCAGGATACAACCAGATTAAGATGTATCCCGACGACGAGAAGCATACTTCGTTCCGAACACCATTGGGGGTATACTGCTACACTGTAATGCCCTTCGGACTGAAGAACGCCGGAGCAACCTATCAGCGGGCAATGAGTACAATCTTCCGCGATCATCTCCGAAAAACGGTGGAGTGCTATGTCGACGACATTGCCGTCAAAAGCCGCAACAAGAATGAACATCTTCATGACCTCAGAACGATGTTCGACATAATGCGGGCGCATCAACTGAAAATGAACCCGACAAAATCCTTCTTGGGAGTATCGAGTGGCAAGTTCCTTGGGTTTATCGTCACATCAAAAGGAATTCATCTCGACCCAGACAAAGTCAAAGCCATTCAGAGCATGCATCCACCGAGGAATCTCAAAGAGCTTAGAGGCCTGCAAGGCAGGCTGGCTTATATTAGGAGATTCATTGCAAATCTCTCAGGCCGCTGTCAGCCGTTCACCCGACTCATGAAAAAGGGTACTTCCTTCGTATGGGATCAAGCTTGCCAAGAAGCCTATGAAGACATCAAGAGGTACCTCACAAAACCTCCAGTCTTAGTGGCCCCTACATCAGGAAAACCGTTCTTACTTTATGTAAAAGCTCTGGACTACTCCCTCGGTGCCCTCCTCGCTCAAAAGGACGACAATGGCCACGAGCAGGCCATTTATTATCTGAGCAGAACTCTCATAGGAGCGGAATCTCGCTACAACCCTATCGAGAAAGAGTGTTTAGCTCTCGTCTTCGCTGTTCAGAAGACACGACATTATTTGGTCGGCCAGACCATACATGTCATCTCCAGGGTAAACCCATTGCGTCTTCTTATGACGAAGCCAGGATCATTGAATTCAAGATTGGCTAAGTGGGCACTTTTATTGTCTCAATACGACATAATCTTCACGCCTCAGAAGGCGGTTAAAGGCCAGGCTCTTGCAGAGTTCTTGGCTGCTCATCCAGTTCCGGAACACTCAAAGCTTCAAGAAGACATCCCTGATGAGGTCTTCGAGTCTAATGCAACCTCAGAAGAGGAAGTATGGCAGATGTTCTTTGATGGAGCATCGCGAATGGGCCCTAAAGGTAAGATTATTGCCGGAGTGGGGGTTGTGTTTATCTCCCCACAGAATCATGTCCTGCCCAGAGCATTTTCTCTGACAGAATCGTGCTCCAACAATGTAGCAGAATATAATGCTCTGCTCATTGGTCTTCAGCTCGCTCATGAAATGGGGGTGCGCTACCTTGAAGCCTATGGCATTCAAAACTAATCATCAATCAGGTTAAAGGCGAGTATGAAGTCCGCCATGAGGACTTGGTGCCTTATTACCATACAGCCATCGAATTGGCTAACCTATTTGAAGGTTTCTACATCAGGCATGTGTCCCGATCTCAGAATACCAAGGCAGACGCTCTCGCTGCGTTAGCGACGACGCTAGCCTTGCCAGCCGACACCGAGTATCACCTCACAGTCGCAACTCGACATCTTGTATGCTCCAAGCACATACTAAGAACTCAAGAAGTCTATAATGTCTCCACGAATCTTGAACCAAGAGACTGGCGCTTTCCTCTCATCGACTATGCTTTGCACGGTCTGCTTCCAGACGATCCCAAGGAAGCGGCGTCCATCAGACGAAGGTCTCTCCGGTTCTATTACGATCCGACTTTGAAGACACTTTACCGTCGCTCATATGACGGTGTTCTCCTCCGTTGCCTTTCCAATTCAGAGGCACAGGAAGCGCTCCAAGAAGCGCATGACGGCATTTGCGGAGCTCATCAGCCAGGTCCAAAGCTCAAAGACAGGTTGCACAGACTTGGATACTATTGGCCAACTATGATAGCCGATGCCATCCAATACGCACGAAGGTGTAAAGCATGCCAGATTCATGCGGATTTCATACACCAGCCTTCGGAGCTGCTCCACCCAACTGTTGCTTCATGGCCATTTGAAGCATGGGGAATCGACGTCGTAGGGCCAATCAGCCCCTCTTCGACAAGAGGTCACTGGTTCATCCTGGCAATAACCGATTACTTCTCAAAGTGGGCAGAAGCTATACCACTGCTTGAAGTCAAAACCCCTAATGTGGTTAATTTCATCAAGCACCATGTCATTCATCGATTTGGTGTCCCTAGGCGGATCATCCATGACAATGGTCCCCAATTCATAAGTCAGGTATTCTATCAATTCTGCGATAAATACCGAATTCAGAATGTGGCTTCAACTGCCTATAATCCCGCAGCTAACGGCTTGGCGGAAGCATTCAACAAAACGATCATCAAACTACTCAAGAAATTCGTCTCCTCGAACAAGCGAGATTGGGACGAAAAGCTTGGTGAATGTCTTTGGGCCTACCGAACCACGGTTCGGACACCGACAGGCAATACGCCTTTTTTCCTAGTATATGGGTGCGAAGCAGTCATCCCGTTGGAAATCTAGATGCCATCATTGCGAGTTGCTCTGACCACTAAGATCACATTAGAGGACAATGATCGATTGCGTCTTCAAGAGCTCGAAGCCTTAGATGAGAAGCGGCTACAAGCTCAGCAGCATATCGAGCTATATCAAGCTCGAATCTCAAAAGCCTTCAATAAGAAGGTCAAACAGAGAGTCTTCCAGAAAGGAGACCTGGTCTTAGCCGTCAGACGACCGATGATTATGACGCACAAGACCAAAGACAAATTTCAGCCTAAATGGGAAGGACCGTTTGTGATAGAAACAGTCTATTCAAACGGAGCATACCGCCTCACGACTGCAGAGGGCGACCTACTCATGATGCCGATCAATGGCAAGTTCTTAAAGAAGTATTATCCTTAATCAAGGATCCTTCTCATGGTCAAGTTAACACTACACCTCTGATCAAGACCTTCGTATGCAAAGTACACACAAAGAGAGCCTTTCTCTTCCTCCAAGTGAGATCATACAGCCATAAACCAACAGGAACCTGGCCGTGCACCGGTTATCCTAAAGGAGAATCAGGGTTATGCAGACATTAACCCAATAATCCAATATCCTTTAACGATTAAGGATAGAGGAAAATGTTGGCCTTTAAGCCCAACATAAGTCCTCGACAGCTCATCATGCTGAGGGGAATAGCATGGCTAGCCCAATTCAAACGGTAGTTGGTAAAGGCATATCAAACCCATTGATAGCTGGGGATTTGCTAAAAATCCTAAGGGACCAGTTCCCGCTTGATTCCCTCGTTTCTCCCTGTGAGAGCGAGACCTCCAAAGTCACTTACCAATTCTCATCCATAGAATGGTAAGACCACATACACATTTCGCTGTTACGTTAACACTAAACCTATGACAGCAATCCCCTCGTTTCTCCCCGCGAGGACGAGACCTCCAAAATCACTTACCAATTCTCATCCATAGAATGGTAAGACCACAAATACCTTTCGCTGTTAGGTTAACATTAAACCTATGACAGTGATTCCCTCATTTCTCCCTGTGAAGACGAGACTTTCTCCCAAATTCCACTACAATTTTGAACTTGTTGACATTTACAAAAGACAAGTCTCAATTCCGAGCCCTGTTGACATTTACAAAAGACAGGTCTCGATACTCGTTGACATTTACAAAAGACGAGTATCACCAATTTTTGAAGCTTGGTGGCGTCTCATCCGGTTATGTCATTGCGACCTCTGAACCAGCAGACAGCTAAGTCTCAATTCCGAGCCCTGTTGACATTTACAAAAGACAAGTCTCACACTGGTTGACATTTACAAAAGACGAGTATCACCAATTTTTGAAGCTTGGTGGCGTCTCATCCGGTTATGTCATTGCGACCTCTGAACCAGCAGACAGCTAAGTCTCAATTCCGAGCCCTGTTGATATTTACAAAAGACAGGTCTCGATACTCGTTGACATTTACAAAAGACGAGTATCACCAATTTTTGAAGCTTGGTGGCGTCTCATCCGGTTATGTCATTGCGACCTCTGAACCAGCAGACAGCTATGTCTCAATTCCGAGCCCTGTTGACATTTACAAAAGACAGGTCTCGATACTCGTTGACATTTACAAAAGACGAGTATCACCAATTTTTGAAGCTTGGTGGCGTCTCATCCGGTTATGTCATTGCAACCTCTGAACCAGCAGACAGCTAAGTCTCAATTCCGAGCCCTGTTGACATTTACAAAAGACAGGTCTCGATACTCGTTGACATTTACAAAAGACGACTATCACCAATTTTTGAAGCTTGGTGGCGTCTCATCCGGTTATGTCATTGCGACCTCTGAACCAGCAGACAGCTAAGTCTCAATTCCGAGCCCTGTTGACATTTACAAAAGACAGGTCTCGATACTCATTGACATTTACAAAAGACGAGTATCACCAATTTTTGAAGCTTGGTGGCGTCTCATCCGGTTATGTCATTGCGACCTCTGAACCAGCAGACAGCTAAGTCTTAATACCGAGCCCTGTTGACATTTACAAAAGACAGGTCTCATCTTACGATCCGACGAGGACCGATTTCGGGCTTGGTGACGTCTCAACCAGTTATGTCATCGCGACTTCTGAACTGACAGATAGCCAAGTCTCATTATCCAACCCAACAAGAACTATGTTCTCAAGAAATTGCACTACAATTCGGAATCGCAATTCAAAAAGAAGAACAAGATTGAAGATTCGACAAAAGAAGAAAGAATTTTCATTCATTTCAAGAGGATAAAGTACATGGAGCTACAAGCGCACACTGTACGATCTGAGCCGCTCTCCGAGGGTGTTTAGCCTCGTCTTCCTATCATCAGCAGCCTGGGCAAGCGCTTGTGACCTCAGCTCAGCCTTATTGAAATCTTCCGCCTGAGCCAGACGAGCTTCGGCCTCCGCCAAAGTAGCCCTCTGTGACAACTCCTGTCGCGCAAGCTCCTCACTCTGAGCTTTGAGCTCTTCAAGCCGCGCAGTTTCCTCAAGACGCACCGGTATGGCCTTGGATAAGAGGAGATTTGCTTTCCTAATCATTTCCTCAGCCTTCGCAATCTTATCCTCAGCGCCGAGAAGAGCACTAGTGGAGACGTCAATTGCACTTCCAACCTCTGCTTGCCTTATTTCCAAGGATTTCAAGTCAGAAGAGATAGCCTTAGCAGCCTCTTGAGCAGCAAGCCGGGTCTCGTGCTTTTGAGCAATGAGAAGCGCGAGCCGGTCATCAACTAAAGACTCCGGTCCAAACGGTGGAGGCGGCGCCATTCCTCCGCATCCTTCTCAAATTCATCCACCAGGAGCTCCAAGGCAGTGGCCTGGTGATACCCCTCAAAGTCCCGAATACTCTCAATATCACGGGAGAGGACCCCCTTTAACCTTGAGAATGGCATAGTTGAGCCCTTCAGAACCAGGTCGATAGTCCGCCCTAAGCCTTTATAAAAGTTATCAACCAGGTCACCGATGTAATCGTTCTCGACCTCAGCCACTTCCGGTAAAGAGGCAACCTCAGAATAGTCCACCAGCCTGGTCAACGCTGTCGCAGAAAAAGCAGCGGGAGCACTGACAGCAGCCGGACAAGCCGAGGGCGATCTCGGCGGAGTCCTCATCGAGACCAGAACACTAGCACTGCGGAAGAAGGACTAGCAACCACCTCCTGAGCAGCAGGCTCAACCACCAGGGTTGGAGAAGTAGGGCTTGTGATCACCCTCAGCTCCGTACTTGGCAAAATTGTCGGCACCCCACTCGTTGATACAGTTGGGAGGAGGACACCTCCGGAACTGCCGCCTCCGCAACTTCTGGCCTTTCGGCTGATTTGGGCCGATAAGAAGGTAGGTCGCCATACAGCGCGTCCAACATAGCATCATCCGCCGCGGTCGAAGCGCTCATGTCACCCCTTGGCCCTTCGGGGGGATCTTCCGGCTCTCTTAAAGCTGATGCACCTTGAGGTCGAACACCTGTAACAAGACTACGGTTAATCGGGACACTACATGCAAAAGAAGCCAAGAGGTTAGGACAATACCAAAGGATGATGTTGCCTCGAACATCTCGTCAGCCGCATCAGTCCCCAGGGGCTCCATCGGAAAATTTTTGCCAGAATCAGCACGAACAGCCGGCTCGCTTTCACTTGCCGAGTATCCTGTGGACCACCCAATAGAGCTCGATGCCTCAGAACTTCCTTTAGAAGTCCCAGCGCCCGAGGGACCAATGTCGGCTGCATCACCTCCGGACTCCTCCGCGTGAGTAAAGGAACCAACAGCAATCCCATAAGCGAATAGGGGATCATAATGTTCCCCTTGCTCCCCAACCGCCTCAACTCCTGCAACAAGAAGCAAATAATGAGTTATTTGGGATACACCAAAGGCGTATTATATGGATGGGGTTAACCTTATCCAGACCTGGAGCGAATTCACCACTAGTCGGTTCAGCAACCGACGGTTCAGCTGCTAATGGGGCAGCAGGAGGAATCGCTGTAGAGGGATAACCCTCTACGACAATCGTAGGAGCTTGGCGGCGGGGCTTCTTCGCCAATGATTTCCTACGAGAGCTACCTGCCCGCTTTCTCTTGAAGTGGACGTCAGAATCCTCTTCTTCCACTTCTCCCGCACGTCGTGGGGAAGATGTCCCCACCACACCAGAGCCAGCCGCATGAGTATCAGCTCCCATCCCCGCCTCGAAGCGTGGACTCCCTGCATCAGAAGCCTCGCTATCATCTACAGCGATGAACTCTTCCAAGCCAGGGACACGAACCCGTTTGCCTTCCTTTCTCTCAGAGGCCTTTCGCTTCAGTCGATGAGAGATTAACTTCACACCTGAGCGGTTGGCATTGAATTCAGGAGGTGTGGAGTTGGAAGCCGCATACCACTGGCAAAAGCACAGGGTCGTCAGAAGGTTGGGATCCTTCAATGGCGTGCGCAGCCACGCCCCAGTGCCGCCCGCAGTAAAGAATCGCCAGGCACGGGCCCCATCGATGAGACTCCCCATGAAGGCTAAATCGAGATTGGGGTTGCCCACATACAGCTGGTCGTACCCAAATTGTCGAGCAAACCGGCTTGGGATGTAAGGTTCTAAATAGCAGACATCCCCGCTTCTATACAATAAATGTGAAGGCCGGATGCTGACCAGCCACTCAAAAACCCCCGACTCATGGGAGACCGTCCTGACTCCGCATCTCAGAATTCCTCGTCGTATCCTGCGCCCCGATTGCAAGGAAAATAGCGAAATAGGTTGTAAGCGTCATGACGACCACTAACTTGCGGGCCTCGGCCACGTAGGTCTTCAGCCAGGAACATCCTTCGAATCGGCGGAGAAGAGCCATTCGAACACCTTGCGAAGGGTCCTCTCCAGCTTCAATCAAAGAAGGGCAGTGCAAGGCAAACCACGCCATTAAATAAGTGTATGGCAGACCCACCCTAGGATTGGGTCCATCATAAGACAGGATGGCGCTCTTCCCACGCCTCGTCGCCGGTGGCCTGCAGAAAGCCTCCGTTAACGCGCGAAGGCCTCTTTGAATACAGCACACTATGGCCGGAAGGAGACCCAGACGATGGCCATGGACCAAGCGAACGGCGGGCAGTAAAACATTCGGGTGGACGATGTCACCCGAGGAGGATGGCACTACGCATTTCTTCAACCAGACGGTTAAGAAACCGGCCAACAGTGCCTTCCGAGACATCGGCTGACGAGCCTGATGGTGAAAGCTCCGAAGGACATCACCCTTCTTATAGGGACCATCGTCTTCTGTCATGACGATATCCCTTTGGAGGCATATCTCCATCCGTTCAAAAATGTCGCCATCTGCAACTCCACAATAAGCTGCTTCAGGAGCATTCTTCATATCTGGGAATAGGTAACTCCCCCAGTTCTTCAAGCTCTTCGAGCTACCCTTGCTGCCACCATGGATGCTAGAACAGATGTGCAAATGGCACATTAACTCCTGATAAGTCTCAAATAAAGCAGGCTCCTGCTTCTCCAGAAGAGCCAACTCCGTCTCGCATGGAAAGTACTCTTCATACGAGAGAGACCCAAAAGGCAGGGCAGAGATTTCCCTCATCTCGTGCAAGGTCATGCCCAACTCGCCAATTGGGGTGAAGAAAGTCCCAGAAGCTGGGCAGTATAACTCAAGGATGGCGTAGAAGCACGCCACCTTCATATCAATGCCGTAGCAGGTCGCCCTTACTGCCTCATAGAGGTTCAACCTCTCCAAGTCCTCCTCGAAGTGAGCGAGGACATAGTTAGTCAGGTCCGCCCACCATGTCTTTGGGGGATGAACCCAACGGGAGTCCTGAAGTCAGTGGCAGGATAGTTCCCGTCAACTGCGCAGAATTGGGTGCCAAAGGTCTGCGCCACAGCCGGATTCTCTCCTACCGGAAACTCCCGCGACACGTTTCCAGGATATAGGCCTATTATGTTGTGAGGAGGGCCCGCCCTTGAAAAACCAGGAGACTGAGGTTTCAATCTCCCGACGTGGACGGACTCGACACTTCGGCTCACGCCCCATGCCATCTTCCGAGCCTGAGTTACGCACTCAAAAGAAGACAAAGGAAAGTGCCGCTTGTTAGATGGAAGATAAAACTTCTCGCCATCCAACTTGAAGATCCACTGTCCCTCGCCTGCCTGCAATTGGCGATCAGGATCGGACGCGGCATCTCCGAACATGAAATTGGGCTTTTGATAAGTCCGACGATCGATGTCTTCGAGAGGAGCGGTGGTTAGAATACTCCTCATGGTGAGCGGATCACCACCATGGATAAGCGTGTCCCGGACGACGGAACTCCGCTCACTAAAAAGAGAAGCCTGGCCATAGAATTGAAGGCTGATCTGCCATCCGCTCGGCTGGTCATCCCAAACAGACTATTCAAGGGACCAGGGGTGTAAGGTACTGCAAGAAAGAAAAGGGAAGAGAACTATGATTAGTTCAACAATCAAGCAGACATGGAGATATAAGATTCACCAAGGCATAGCCTCGCCCCGTGAGCAAGGCCAGTAAGGCGACAGCCTCGACAAAGCTTGATCTCGCAGACAAATCTGCATTTTGCAGAAAACGTCTAAGTACCAACTTCGCTTAAGCAGGAAGTGGTATAGCCCTAAGGGCTGACGTCACCAAGAGGGCACTTTGGTCAAGAGCCATCCTTCATGGCCATGACTGAAGGGACAGACCCGAGTCATGTTCCTCAAACAGGACGAAGACAGTCCAAGTAATGGCTTCGTACGGAAGCCTAAAGAAGAACTATTCAGTTCTTAATTCCCTGTACAAGGAAGATAGGGAAAATCAGGGAAACGAGTTCCCTAATAAGGACAGATCATATTCGATCGTCCTGATAAGCCAAATACTGGCTTTAAAAGAGAGAGACCGCAGTCTCTAATTAGGAGAGAAAGTCTCTTACCGGCGATTGGTCGCTCGATGACCAGAGGAGGAGGACCCTCCGTTGCAGAAGTCGCCACTTCTTTCCCCGCTCGTCTTTTGGGCGCCATTGAAGAGCTGCAAGAGTTCTCAAAGTTCTCTGAATGAAGAAGGAAGAGGGAGAGGGAAAGTCAAGAAATTTCTCTGAAAATAGGAGATCTTTTCCTGTTCAGCCCGATCGGGCTTTTATAGGCCAATCAGCGCCTGAAACGAGGCCTCGAAAAGGGCGTACGCCGCCGTTTCGAATTAATTCGAAACGCCACCCGAAGCGCCTTCCCGAGAAGCGCTGCTTCGATCCCACTAAGGGTTAACTTCGCCCTGGCTTAAAATGCGGACTTCGCGCAATCCTTCAGGGACTTCGCCGAAAGGCTTATCTTAGCCCCTTAAAAAGGCGCTGTTCGCGGACATACCAGTTTCGCGAAGTTCATTCAAAGAAGCGACTATGCCCTTAACTCCGCATACAGTTTAGCTCCGCTATAGCCAAATTTTCAATGAAAGCAAGCAAAGATCAGATAATCAAGAGATGAACTTTCATTGATTTCAAAAGAAGAGTACATTGATATTACATCAAAGTTGTGTTTCATACAACACGTTCAGTGGTTCGACAGGGTCATTTGCGCAAAAGGCATACAAGCGGTTTTATCTGCTTCTAAGTCAGGTCGACTGGACACGAAAGACCTTCCTCCTGCACAAGGCCGTAACCAGTGGTGCCGCAAGGACACGGCCATTATTCTCCACAAAAATGGCGGATCTTACCAGGCCATTTTTGTTGAAGCCTGGCAATAAAAACCTATCGCCGCCAACACGATAGATCACGTATAATGGGAATCGGCAGTGATACCAGTGATCTAACGGGTGTGATGCCCGCTTTCCCGAAGTGGATCGCCCCCAAGGCCACCAAAGTTGAAAGTCGGCAATGATGCCGACGATCCCACAGGCGACGCCCACTATCTTGAAGCGGATCATCTCCGGTAAAAGCGGCAGCCAGCCTTACCTCAGAACGAATCACCTCAGATAAAAGGCTGCCAACAGCCTCTGGGACACACATCAGCTGCCCCAAGTTGTTCCTCCTGCTTAAAAGTAAAGCTTCAACCGGGGAAGCATAAGGCAACTTTTCGGTCTCTTTCATCAAGACACAAGATCGGCGAACATAGCTCACTGCAATGCAAAATTGGAGCAAGTTAGCAGTTAAACATAAAAGATACTGCAAAAGCGCTAAAGCTGATTCTTTGGGGCGAAGCAATCCGATTTCGATTGGAGCAGAGGATAAGCCTCGCTCGCACAGCAGTGATGGGCTAGCTCAGCAAACGTCAAGTCCTAGCCTCGCCTATATGGCTAAGCTAGACTGATCCTATGGGACACAGTCTTAGCCTCACCTATATGGCAAGACTGGCTCAACCTTGAAGATACCAGGTCCCAAGTCCTGCCTGCGCAGCAGACTTAACATGCAGTGATCTTTCTCTGACCAAGTCAAGATGATAGCTTCACTGGGAAGCTATGCCAAAATCCTTCTCTGTAGATCAGTTAAATAGAGAACAAGGGAAGCTAATCCCTGAAGCAGCTGCTAAAAATGAATCAAGGGAGATGAATTCCCTAAAATCGGTGAAGTCGTTGAACGATCAAGACTTACCGGTCCTTGGCCGGGTAATAACCAGAGTGGGCATTCCCACTAATTCAGAGATCTGAGTATCTCTTTCTAAACCAAGAGAAGAGAAGAGAGGCAAAGCACTTCTCTTCAGAGGACCCCAAGTGCCCTATTTATAGGCCCCATGGCCTGAGCGCTCCTGCCTCAAGCGTGAAAGCACGAGCACATTTAAGGCATTTACTGGGCCTTGAGAACAGGGACGGTTTCCCTTGGAACCGTGCGAAGGGAGAAACGTCTCCCTCATAAAGGCACTTATTGCGCCTTGAAGAAAGGGAATATCTTCCCTTGGAAACGTGCAAATCGGAGAATATCTCCCTCGATCAGCACGAAGAAAGGAGTAATCCTCCTCGTAACTGGCCCACGACAGTTGGCCTCGGGAAAGCGACAGATGTTCCAGAGCGAACTTATCTAGCTGCGAAGCTACCCAGACGCGAGTCTACATGATTCCTCGGCGAATCTACGTCCCAAAGCAGGATTTAAAGCGAAGCTGAACTCAACCATCATGACGACGTTCATACTCCACACACCACCGATCAAAGTAGTTCAAAGTGTTTCAAAGTCTGAGCCATTGCAGACTCTTGAAAACTTTGAAGGGGGTCGTTGTTGACACTTAAAAAAGACAAGATTCTTATTGGTCCGAACAATGTCTAAACTTGTTGACATTTATAAAAGACAAGTGACAGACGAGCTAAAGACCAGTTTTTCCCCATCTCCGAGGGACAAGGAAGCAACTTGGACTCCACTGATCCAGCAAGCAGACAGTGAACCCGGATTGTTTCTAAACAGACCTCAGCAGGTCTAAGATGCTGGCACTTAGCATCGCATGAGCCCAAAGGGATAGCCTCGCTTGAGAGGCTAATATCACCCAACTTCGCCTTGAAGTCATCCAAAGCCTCGCCAAGAAGCCAACTCGCAAACTTCGCCACAGAGGACTTCCAGCTCCGCCAAAGGGTTTCTTTCGGACTTCGCCAGAAACCGTCTCCAGCTCCGCTACGAGCTCAAAGCGGGCAGCGCCGCTATTGGTCTGCTATGGTCAACCTTTGACCAATCAAATCTCCGGATGAGACCGGATCCAATCAGATCAAATCCAATCAAGATCAAATCAGAGATCAAATTTGACAGTTGATTGCCACAATCTCTTGACTCTTCTAAAATGAGTAAGAAGATCAGGGGAAATCCTCCAACGATATGGAAAGGATCAAAACAGATCGAGAAGGTCTACCGACCTGCCAATTCTAGCTTCGCAGAAGCTGATCCTAGCCTCGCAGCAAGGCTACTTTCCAGATTTAAACAGATTTGATTCAATCTGTTTTCATATCTTCAAGGGACGATTATACCCTTGCTCTCCCTATAAATAGCCCACCAGGGGTACAAGGAGAGGGGGATCGATCGAAGAAAAAGAGGACTCCACAAGCAGAGGCTTCTTCACAAAGTACCGTGCGCTCTCGAATTCAGAGACCTTTTAGAGAATTGCTTTCTCTAACCAGGGTGTTGATACCCTAACATCGTCCTTCTTCTCAAGGAATCTCCCGAACCAGGCGAGAAGGAATTCCTTATTGAATGCGATTTTGAGAAGCAGCAAGAGGGTTTTACCAACCTTCTGTTCTCTGATTCCCCGAACCAGGCGAGAAGGGAATCTCATCGCTCGCATCGTCAAAGGGACAAAGTGGTCTCGCGCTGACCAGACTCCTATCGGCACACTTCTCCAGAATCTCTGAGGAGATCTACTTGTAATCTTTTTAAGAATACTTGTAATTTAGCTCCTCAAACTCTTTATTGTAAGTTTTCCCCCTTTGCAAACATAATGGAAAACAGTCGTGATCCACAAGGAGGGATTAGCAATGGAAGCCTTTTTAGTAAGTCTTCTTTTAAGATACAAAGTATGGTTAAAGTTCTTTTTTAGTTCTTTAAAAGAAAAAGAGAAAAATTAGGTTAAAGTGAAGTTAGAAAAAAAGTGGTAGTTTAGAAGGTGAGAAAATGAAAAAATGATTATTTACAAAGAAATTGAAAATGGAAATAAGTGGGTGTTGGTGATCTAAACTAAAGAAATAAAAGAAAAGAAAGAAAAGTTACTTACCTCTTTTGGCCAAATGTTTACCTTGAATCTTGTGCAATGGAGTTACCTTGAAGCGAGGCGATCAATGTATAGCCC
The DNA here is from genome assembly GCA_038442645.1 of Agave tequilana. NCBI lineage: Eukaryota > Viridiplantae > Streptophyta > Magnoliopsida > Asparagales > Asparagaceae > Agave > Agave tequilana. The sequence goes on from JAVJIF010031382.1 coordinate 184,629, forward strand.
ATAAGAGTTGAGTCCCATTTCCTCCACATTATATCATCAAGACGTTGCAAGTATGAAGTGATACAGAATGAAACTCAAAATCCATCGTCATGGGCTATCGGTGGCACTCGCAAAGGCAAGGCTCTTTCGATGCTTTTAGACTCACTTGGATAACAATTGTACCAAAAGAAGAAAAGTAAAGAAAAGTAGAGAAGAAGAAGAAGAACACAAAAACAAAGTACATACAAAAGGGAACTATAGATTCGATTTTATAACAATAAGAGAAAAGAAGAAAATCTTACACTGGTGTCACTCTCAGCACAAGCTTCGTTCTCGTTCTCCTATGAAACTCTGATCTCCTCTGATTTACATAAATTAAAACTAAAAATTACATGAAAAAAAATAAAAACCTACACTATAAAGAATGAAAAGTGGACTAAATCGTATCTCTGCATGATCGTCCCCATTTACAGTGAAAATCCTGCCTTTTATAGGCAAAAACCTAGAGGGAGAGGTGTGAGAAGATAGGGGGAGCAAACGCTCCCCCTAACTCACTAACCAAGCCATGGAAACGTGGCTTTGGCCGCGTTTCCGCGGCCAGGGTGTGGCCAGGTGGCCACACCTTGTTGGTGGTGCTCCCTTGCTTCTCTATTTGTCTTTATCTTTAGCTGGATTTGCAGTTTAAGTCCGAAATTTTGACGAAATGGCCTTTGATCCTTGGCTTCAACCGATCAATTTGTAGGGATTTATTCTAACTGATTTTCAACCGATCTGAACTGATTTGATCTGCCCTGATTTACTGAGTTCGAATTAATTCTGATTTAATTCAGAATTTTATGGGCTTTTGGGCTCATTCTCTTCACTCTCCTTTAGGAAAGGGCCTACAAATAAATTAAACATTTAATTAGGAAAAAGCAGAGTTTATTCTATAATAAGTATGAGAATATGATAATAAATGTGCAATATTAGTGACCAATCACTTGTCCCTTCACGATTATTTATGGTAGAAAGCGCATCTTATATTGAGAGAGCAGTATGACCCATTTTGTCAGTCGACCATTTAGTGACGATGGCTTCGTCATGAGCAACCTCAAAGGGTTGACTTTTGATATGACATTTATAGTCTGGCCTACCAAGTAGTGTCGCATTTTCTGGACGGCGAACACCAACGCCAAAGATTCCTTTTCGATCGGGTTATAATGATGTTCGGCTCCAATCATGGTTCTGCTCAGATAGTAGATTGCCTGCTCATGTCTCTGATCATTATTCTGGGCTAGTAAAGCTCCTAAGGAATGATCCATCGCTCGAACATATATCAGGAAAGGTTTTTCTGAAACCGGAGCTGCAAGGACGGGTGGTTGCGTGAGGTATCGTTTGATTTCCTCAAACGCTTGTTGGCAAGCATCATCCCAGATGAATGAGATGTCCTTCTTCATTAATTTGGTGAAGGGTTGGCATCTTCTGGAGAGATTTGAGATAAACCTCCGGATGTACGCTAGTCGCCCTTGCAATCCTCTAAGCTCCCTGAGATTCCTTGAAGGTTACATCTCCTGGACAGCGCGGACTTTTTCTGGGTCTAAGTGAATTCCTTTGGATGTCACCACAACCCTAAGAATTTACCGTTGGCTACCCCTAGGAAAGATTTGGTGGGGTTCATCTTCAACTGATGTACCCGCATGATTTCAAAAACTGTCTTTAGATCTGCTATGTGGTCGCCCTTGGCGTGGCTTTTTACTGCAATTTCGTCGACATAGCATTCCACTATTTTACGCATGTGTTCTTAGAAATTGCATTTATAGCTCTCTGATATGTTACCCCAGTATTTTTCAGTCTTAAGGGCATGACAGTATAGCAATATACCCCAGTGGTGTCCTGAAAGAAGTATATTTTTTCATCATCACGGTACATTTTGATTTGATTATACCCTGAGAATTCATCCATGAAGGACATTCATTCAAACCCGCACATATTATCAATCATGACATCCGTGATTGGGAAAGGAAAATCATCTTTGGGACATGCTTCATTTAGATCACGAAAATCGATGCAAATTCTGATCTTCCCATTTTTCTTGGTAACGGGGACGATATTGGCTAACCAATCAGGGTGTTGCTCCTCCCTAATGAAGCCAGAGTCTATAAGCTTTTTAACTTCTGACTGGATTGCTTCCATTATTTCTGAACGAAATCATCACTGCTACTATTTGACTGGCTTCACGTCTGAACTAATGTTAAGGCGATGCATAGCCACTCAAGGATCAAGTCCAGGCATGTCCTCATAATTCCAAGCGAAAACATCATATACTCTCGCATAAGAGATATTAAATTTTCTTTCTCGGAGGGTGATACGCTTTCACTTATAAAGATGGGCTTAGGATTAGCCTCATCTCCTAGATTAATCTGGGTGACCTTATCTTCCGTGGGTGATTCGCGTTGTTCGAAGCGAATATCCCAGAAAGTGTTTAGGTATTTGATCCAAGGATCTGTATCAGACTGGATCATTTCATCATCTCCGTCTTCCAGATGTAGTTTTCAGCAACTCCTATCTGGGCTAGGAGTGAAGTTTGTAGATTGTAGCGGCATGTTTCTACCAGGGTGGCCTGGGTCATACCGCTAGGACATCGGAGTGCCATCTTCCAAAATCTCTCCACAAATGTTTTGACTGATTCTCCCTTTTGCTGCTTTGTTGCCAGGAGAGCGGGCATTGTAATTTCTGAGTCATCTTCAAAGAAGCGTGTCAGAAAGAGCTTTTCCAAATCACCCCAGTTTTTGATGGAGCCTTCTGGGAGTTTCATGAACCATTCAAAGGCAAGCCCTTTTAGAGTGCCGATAAACAAACATTTCAAGATGGCATCATTATCTAGTACATTTCCTGTATGAGACTTGAAGTAGTAGATGTGTTGGTTCGGTGACCCTTTACCGTCGAAAGCCTGTAAGGTTGGAGCTTTGAAATTATGAGGGTACGGAACAAGGTCCCACTCGACCGGATAAGCCGGACCACTCCTGCTTCTTGGAGGCCTTTCTGGTTGGTAAGGGCTTCCAGATGCTACTCCAATTGACTCATTCTTTTAGAATGAATACCCCCATTCTCCGGACTGTCTTCCTCTTTAGATGAGGATTTAGACGACTCGAAATTAGACTGCTCCTTCTCCTCGATATGTACAGAAGATGAGTTTTCTCCTTCTTTCCATTTTCCTTTAGACCTCTTAGAAGAAGTTTTGTCGGTTGACTTCCTCTTGTCTTCAAATAATTGTGCGAGCATCTGCTTGAGGGTATCGATACATTCTTGTTGAGCGGAATCATATCGAATTGTTCCCTCTGGACTTGGGCTTTCTGTTCAAAGCGCCTGACCGTCTCCTCGGGAGTATTTATCATGTACGCAAAGGCTTCCTTCTCTATAGAAGAGCTTGAGGCCTGCGATTTTGCAAAGACGGAGTGTGATTCACTTACTTCAATGCCCCGAACTAAGGCATTGTAATTGATCGGGGCAGCCGTACCAGTCCGAGTGCGAGTATACCGATACACTCCTTCGATTCTGTGTCAGACTCGTTGGAGTTGACTGTCGGTTATTTTTCCCTACTTCTGCTTGCCATGTTTGCAGTGACTTCAGGGTACTCCATGTCAGAGAAGGCTCTCCTTCTGTGGGAGCGACACCTCTTGGCTGATCGGGAGGTCGAGGTCAATTGTCTGAATACTGACTCTTTACTTGCATGTGAGCTGCAGCGGCATTCAGAGAACATTGCCGTGATGAGTCGTTCACAGCAGCAAGATGGAGTGATCTGATTAGCACTCCTTTTCTTTATCAAATAATCTCTTAGATCCGTCGGAGGGGGATAAAAGAGATTGGCCTCGAGTTGCCGAGGGCTTTTCATTTTCTAAGAGTCACCCTTACGTCGAGAATCTGAGACGCAGGGTTCAGAAACGTGGATCTCATGTTGTGTAGAACAGGCGCAACTCTCACGTTTTGACTTTGAAACGTGGGTCTCGTGCCTTTGCTGAGCAGAGACGCGGACCTCACATTGCTGATTGTCGCGTTTGGTTAGCGACGATTGAGACACGCGGGTTTTCTTAATTCCGCGTCTGGTTGTAGAGACGCGGGTCTTGTGTCTCTGAGAAGAAACATAGCCCTCACGCTGCTGAACGTTGCGTTTGGGAAGTAAAGTCTCAGAAATGCAAGCATGTTGGGTTTCGCGTTTTGGTTTCCATACGCGGACTTCGTGCGTCTGACATAACTCAAAAGAGGCGCGGGCTTGAGTCTCGCGTTCTGTTTTTGCTGGACAGATGGTTATTCCATCTTCTTGCGCCTGTAATTGACACGCACGTCGTCTCTGTCGACGTTCAGCGTTCCGGTTATGCCATACGGGTTGCTGGGAACCCCTGATAACCTAGAACTGAGGAAAAGTATGGGCATCAACAGGCTGAATATCAGCAATGCTAACCTCGCGGATCTCGTGAGAGAGGTTGACGCGGGTGTTACGTGTGATGTGGTTAGCCATGGCACTCTTCTTGTCAGTCGCATCTGAAGGGATCTCAGAGCGGACTTGAGAGCGGGTCCCCGAGGAGATCTTGCGGTACTGCCGCGCCCTAGGGCTCTTGGAGCTGGAAGCGAGGAACTCTTCATACTTTGCCTGGTCGAACTCGACGATGAGTGATTCGACCATTTTTCTCTCATGTAGGTGACGTCACCCTGCGCCACGACTTGCTCATCGATAGAGAAAGTCGCCCCCAGCAGAGTCGCCATCTCTTGTTTGGTGGGAAATTTGAAGATCAAAGTGTAAATTCTTTATTTGATGGTAAAGAAAATTACAACGAATCAATAATCCATTTACAAGAGAGGGGAGATATTCAAGCTCAAATCTCCCTTTTGTTTAATGTCGGGTTCTTGATGTGGCGATGAAAAGTGAATCTTATTTTCTATTGACCGGGTGAACGTCAAGACTTCTTGGGATTCTTCTCTTTAGATGGTGGACGAAGTAACACAACTTCTATCCAACAAGAATCTCAAAGAGACTTTAGGAAAGAACAAACTTGAACGGAGCAAGTTATTAGAAGAGTTGAACTCTCTTTTTCTTTTGGCTGGAGATCTTAGTCCTTCTACGGCTTACAACCGAAGTTCTTCTGACCAGATTTTCCCCCGATGACCCCTCTTCCATAGCAAATTGGTCTATTTATAGAGGTTTCAGGGGTAAAAGTGTCCCCTAAAAATACTTCATGGTGGGGGTTAACTCCCTCATTACGTGGGCAGCAATTGACCCAGTAATGAGGGCAGTTATAACCGAGACGCAGGGTTCCTCTGTAGTTAAAACGCGGGCTTTGGGCCTCGCGTTTAGCCATTGAGGTAACGCTTGAACTTCGCATTTGGTTGAAATGTGAGCTTTAAGTTCTGCGTCAAGCTTTGTGTGAGACGCGGGCTCCAGGCTCTGCGCCTTAGTTATTGTGATCAAGTAGAGACGCAGGTTTCAACCCTCGCGTCTTGGTACTGTAGTAATGCAACTACAGTAATGCTGAGACACGGGTTTTGACTCTCGCGTCTTGGTGCTGAGGTAGTGGCTATGATTAGCCTTGCGTCTGGAGTTTGGACTCTGCTTTCTGATGACTTTCCTCAGTGATTTTTGGACAGTTCTACAGTGACTCCATTGTAATTCTTTCTTCTTTCTTTATAGTTTTTCAATTTAATTGAAGGTTGCATTTTATGTTATTCTTTTCCTTGTTTTTTCTTTTTCTTTCCTCTGAGGTGCTTGTCATCCAAGTGAATCTTATAGCCTCGAACCTGCCTTGCTCTTACAAGTGCCATTGATGGCTTATGGTCTGCTTGCACTTTCATTCAATAGCTTAGGTTAGGAATGGGGAAGATCCTATATGTCATGCTTTGCTCACCTTCAAGCCAAGGTAAGTTTTTGTAATGGATCCAAGATAAGTAATCGCCGAAGAGGTAAGTATTCTTTAGTTTTTCTTTATTTTAATTTCTTACTTTAGAATCTCACTTTTAAACAACTCTTTCTTTAATCATTCTAACTCTTTCTTTTTAAGTTAGTTTTTCTTTCTTTTAAAACAACAATATCACACAATCTCTTCTTGTTTCTTCTCCTTTATTAACTTAACTTTTTTCTTTTTATTTAAAAACTGAGAAGAACGCTTTAGCCCGCTTTGTAAACTTGAAAAGAGACCTACTCAATAGCTTTCATCACAGTCTCTCCTTGTAGATCACGACCCACATAGCCACTTACTATAGTGTAGAATTAAGAACCTAGCACATTTTTAAATTCTGTATTTTTCTGTGCAGGTAACCCTCAATCAGGGCTCCTAGGGGATCACGCACTGGTCAGTGGAGCTCCGACAAGTCTCAGGGTGATCATGGCATGCAGTGGATGCCGGCAAGAAGCATGGTGCAGGGAGGTAGAGGAAGGAGAGATGGCGCTCGGATGCAGCATGCTGGTGATGTTGGCGACAGTTTTAAGAGAGCTCGGGGGGGTTCAACCATAGAGGAGGAGTGGCACGGTTGGTGGAGAATGGATGCGTTGTGTTGCATGGCCGCTCGCGGAGGAGATTGGGGATGGGTCTCGGCTAGAAAGAGAGTGATGAAATGAAGAAGATGGTGGAGTGCATATAGGGGGAAGCTCGGCTGGAGGATGGCTGCATTTGTGCAGGAGATGGTTTGGTGGTTGCTCGAATGTGTGGATGATGTTGATGATGGCCGTGGGTTGGCTTGGGAGCATGTGTGAAGAAGGGAGGTAGGAAGTAGGGGGAAGATGGTGGTTGATGTTGGTGGAGTGGGGACTCTGAGGTGGCTGCACGCAGGTTGCGTGGTGACAGCCTAGGCTGGTGAAGTGTTGAGCGTGTGGTGAAGGGGAAGAAGAAGCTTGGGCATCGTTGGGGGCCTGCATGCGAAGGAAGAGGAAGAATGTGTTAGCATTAAGATTCAAATTAGTGTTAGGGTTAAGGAAATAAGATAGATTATATAGGGAGTCATTTGGGTTTGGATTGATGGGCTTGGGTTTGAATAAAGAGAAAAATAGAAATGATAGGAAAGGGTAAACGTAAGTAGGCTTGGAAAATAGAAAAAATGAAACTAATAATAACAAATAATAATTAGTAATAATTACTACTACTACTAATAACAAGTAGTAATAATAATAATAGCAATAGTAACAGTAATTAATAATGTTAATAAGAAATACTAGTAATAATATATAAATCAAATTAATTTCAAATGTCTTTTAATAATTGTATATTTAATAATAATAATAAGTCATAAATCAAGTTAATCAATAATAATAAAATAAAAAGTAATCTAGAAAAATATTAATACAATATAATTTAGTAGGGGAAATTACATTCTACTCACCTTAATAAAAATTTTGTTCTCGAAATTTCAATAAGGTGAGAAAATGATAAAAAGAATCAAGGTCAAGGAGAAAATATCAAGAAAGTTGAGGAATTAAGAGAATGAACTTATATCGATCGTTGACGATGTCTTCTCGCTTTCATGTCGCTTCTCAGTAGCACCACGATTCCGCTGCGCTACTCTGAATTCTGCTACCGGTTTCAAAATATAGTGACCAAACTCAATAATGAAAATCAGAAAGTGGAATCGAAATTGAATATTGGGTTCATGAAGAAAATCAGATCACTCTGGAAATATAGGAATAGGTAAAAATCTTGAAATCGGGAGAGTCATAAGTTCAAGAGAAGGATAAACAAAGGGAGGTTGATTGATTCTCAAGTAGACTTAGTATCATAATGTGAATATTGTATGTTTATTACAGTATATATATAACTCGTTTCAAGTTACCGGTAAGAACTAGGTCTTCTTAAGAAAATCAAAAGTCAAAAGTCCAAATCATTAGTCGAAAAGTCAAAAGCCTAGCTCTCATACCAAGAAAATCCTGTCACGCCCCGCTTTTCAAAATATACAGAAACAGAGATGGGATGAGAGTCGGGACATATATACGCAAGGAGACTACCCTAAGCCCAAATGTAACCTGAACAAGTTATATCAAACAACTATGGAGCAACAAAGTCACCGCAATATAACATATAAATTACTAACCCATGATAACATTATTTTATGTCTAATGAAAATAGAATAAAGCTAAGTCCAGAATATAAGGAATTAATTGAACACAATAAGAGGAAGTATGAGCAATATCAGGAATGGATGACAAGAAGGGAACTCTGAACTCCTCGCACTGTGTGTGATCCCAAATACCTGATCAGTAAAAGAAATACTCCAGACCAAGAGATGCAAATCCAGAGGAGTCAGGAAACTTCCAACGAGTGTGTAAAATGAGAGAGTGACACACACATATAAATGATATAAAAATGAGAAATACAATGTAATATTATATAACAATAAAAATACATTTTAATATGTTACAAGCATTTCACCAGAACAATAACATATGCCATATGTATAAACAAAAATGAAATCAATCTACAAAGAGTCATATGTCAGGTGTCTATCATAGTATAATAAGTGAACACAGTCAATCACAATACAAGATAGATAGTTTATTATTATTAATTATGTCAGCGAATACCAATTACCACATGTAATAGACACGTCCCATACTACGCCTACTATACATGTCAATCAGGGTCCTAAGTTATTGAAACTGATAGAAGAAGATATTGTCCATATTTTAGATAGATTCCATACATACTCGACACCACGACCCAATCACCTGGCGTTGAGCTAGGTCCTACCGCTTGGTAGTCAATAACAATAATAATGTGAACAATACGGGATGTCAGTCATCTCCCAAACCCTGTAGTGGAACCGTATCTCGGCGCGCAACCTGTCCTAGGTCCACCCAAAATATAGACACATCTCTCCTATCAATTTTCCCAATCTTGGTTTAAGTTTTCTAATTATATTATTATTAGATTACTAAGATTTAATCACTATCTATGTTACTTAGATCACTGAGGCAATACAGTTTGGTAACAATAACAGTGTCAATAATAATATAACAATGTAACAATATCATAATATTACTGTATAACAATAATTCTCAGTAATTTTAGTAACATGAATTATACTATAACGTGCCAGGATACTAATCCGTCAATATGCTTTCTCATCTCAAACATCAAGATCTCATCTCTATATACCAAGATATAACAGTAACTGGTCCATAATCTTTGATCTCAATGCAATCACCAAAGACACTCTATTCTAATCCTCTATATCCATTAGTAGATCAATCCCCCAAGTCACCAGTATATCTGAGTCTAACATAAATAACTACTCAGCTACTTCTAACCAATCCTCATAATCTAATCTGATCACGATCTTTAATCCACTCCCACTTCAACATGCTCAACCACAAGATCAAAAAATCACGGTAACAAATCCATTATATAAAGGTGTAATCTACTACTTCAGGACAATCCAATCTACGCCTATTCTCCAACCCCAAGTATAAATCAACCCTTCTCCAATTAAATCCACTGACAGATCCAAACAAAAAGTGATCCAATCTACTGATAAAGCAATATCTTTTTTAATTAATCCTTAATATCCAATTTAATTCTGTCTAAATTATCATCGCATAACGGAGATCATACCTGATAAGTAACTTACATGAGAATCTACACATTTAACCACCAACACGAACTAATCAACTTCAAGATCCATCAGATTACAGTTTAAATGTATCACCGTTAGATCTGAATCAAAATATAAATAATTAAATAATGATAAATGTAATATTAATACCTCAGTAACAAATTTTGGGTCCAAATACATTGACATCAAGCATGTACCTGATCCATAATCACCAAAATACTCTACTCTTTTACAATATAATAATCCAGGAGTACTACTCTACTATGTATCTGTAAATCTGTAAAATCCACTATCTAACTAATCTGGTTTGCTCCCTATCTCAAAGTTAAAGTCTACTCCAATAAAAAGTCATTGACTAATCCAAGCATTAACAGATCCAATACATCCTTTATTCTTAAAAATCAATAAAGAGGAATACCCACAACTCTATGAGAAAATACTGATTTCACATATGTTAACATTTACAATATGTCTGATCCATCATCCATCATGTCTCTACTCTTCCTCAGAATAATAATAACGATCACCTATAGATCATCTAATGCATTTCTATTTGAATCATCATAAATAAATAAGATTGATCACTAGTTGTTAATCTCAATAAATGTGATGGATCCATTAACACGCACAATCTACAAAATAACTAACACCAAAATTTATTTAAATGATTCAATCACATGAAATAATAGATATGATGATCTTATTAATCACTTCAATTATTTAATCAGGATTAATTAAGACACTCATGCAATTTAATCATAAACATTAAATAAATAGCTATCTAAAAATAAATGAATAACAGTACAAAGAAAAATAATCACTCACAGTGGTCATGGCAGATGCGTAGCTCTAGTCTCCCTGGATCTAACGCCTCCAGGAACGCTTTAATCGGACTCCGCGTGCTTGATACATCGCTCGAAAATAGATCAAATAATTTAATGGGTTAGAATAAAGTCTAGAATATAATAATCTTAAAAATCAAAGAGTTGAATATAATTTTACCTTTAATCAAGTGGATCGGGTCACAAATGCATTAACAGTTTTTGAAATCAGTCTGGACCTGATGTGGGTGCGGATTGCTACTGGGTCGGGTTGGATATGACCCAATAACCAAAAACTATTTAACTTAAATTAAAGAATAGATTATTGGGTAATGGGTTTCAGTCTTAGATATGGTGCGGATCCAACAAGGAAATAAAATGGGAGAGAGAAAGAGACAGAGAGTGAGAAAGAGAGATATAGAGAAAGTGAGTGAAAGAGATACAGGAGAGAGACAGAGAAAAAAGAGAATAAAAGAAAGAGAGGGAGATTCAAAGAGAGAACGAGAGAGTGTGAGAGAACCCATGCACACACGCCTCTAAACACACACACACACACACACACACACAGAGGAGAGGAGAACTTGAGAGGGAGATGAACACAGACCTAGTAAGAGAAGGGAGAGGAACTCACGAACCAGGGAAAGAAGGCAGCATGCATGTGGCGGCACAACGACATAATGGTACGATTGAAGTATTGGCCCAAAGGCCCTTCACTCTAGTTTTGATGATGATTAGCTCATGTAGTTATAGTTTACTAATAATCTTGTGATATTTAGTTTCAGATATTTGATCATGATATTAGTAGGTGATTAGCTTCAACAAACGTGTTTTGGAGCTTTCACATGGTGATTCAAGAGCTCGAGGGTCTAATTCACATCTAGTACTCGGATGGAGTCAAGCTCGGTGGATCACATTTGGATCGAGTCGACTTGGAGACGGAGTTCTACAAGAAGACATCGGTTTGTTTAGTTTAAGATTTTGTTTAGATCATTATAAAGATTAGATAGTGTTGATATGCTCAAGTTCACAATACACACACGTTTAAAGTTTCATGTTTTAAGTTTATTGGTTTTTGGTTTTCGGTTTAACCAATATTGGATTTCATGTCAAACATATATATAATATCTTTCATGTATATTGGATTCTATCTATATACAACATGCTTAAAAGTTGTTTAAATATCATGTTTTTATATTTACATGTGTTTTGAAAAAATCGGGTTTCCATTTCAAAAATTCAAGTTTTGAAAAATACAGTTTTTGGTTTAAGGCAAATTTTCAATCTCACAAAAATGGTTCAAATTGTTTAAAATATGTATTGAATTTTTGTCACACATATTTGTATTTCAAAGATCTAATAAGAACTGATTTTTGTAGAATTTATGTGATTTTATGAGATTTAATAGAAGATAAAAACTCAAGTTTTTAAATCCTATAATGGCTGGACTGGCTGTCTGCCAGTCGACTGGGCCGGTCGACCGGGGCAGAAGTCGGTCAACCGATCCGATCGACCGACGTGCACAGTACGTACACGCAGCCAGGCTGGCGGGCCGGTCGACTGCCAGAGAGCTTCTGCTCTCTAGAAAAGGCCCCGGTCGACCGACCGGTCGACCGCCAGGGAGTTCTGCTCTCTGTATCCAGCTCCGGTCGACCGAGCGGTCGACCGGCCAGAGATTCGTTGCTCTCTGGATCCAGGCCCGGTCGACCGGGCGGTCGAGTGGTAGGCTCAACGGTCATAAATTTGACCGTTGGCCGGTCGATCGCCCGGTCGACCGTAAGGGCAATTTTGCCCTTTGCCTACTGCCAACGGGCAGAATTTCATGGGGCTATAAATACCCCATATTTGAGCTATTTTTAACAAGTTTTTCAAGAGCAAAATTTCTCATTCTTTCTAGTGTTTAACAACAAGTTTTTAAAAGAGTCTTTGGGTTTAAAAGATCATTCTTTATTTATTTTTTAAAGTGTTGGAATTTCAAAGAAAATAGAGTCTTTTGGGAATTGATTTTTGATCTAAATTTCTATATCTATTTGGAGATTTTCCCAAGTAATTTTCTTTGTTCAAAACACTTTATTTTCTCACACTTGAGCTTATCTATCTTTCCTATCTATTAGGATCTATTTTGTGGGAAAAATTAGTTTGTGGTTGTTGATTCCACCAAGTGTTGTAAACCCTTATCTTTGCTTGGCTTTGTGACTATCCCTCAATTGTGAGGTTGATCTTGTTTGGCTTTGTGCCTTGCCTCTAGTGAGAGGTTGTATTATTAGAGAGAGGAGTTGTGTACTCCCAAATTGTATTTACCCAAATCCTCAGTGGAGGTTCCCTGTGTGGGAAGTCATGTGTGGACGAGTTAGTGAAAATCCTTCTGTGTGAAGGCGGGGACGTAGAGCTGAGTGCTCGAACCTCAAAACATATCTTGGTGTTTGTGTTTGATCCACTTTCTCTAACTTTCTCTCTTATATTTTTCCTTGCATTGATTCATATTGTTCATTCATATTTATATGCTTGGTATTGATTGTGTGTGCCCATATTTGTGTTTAACCAAGAGAGCTTTATATAGCACCTCAACTCTTATTTAGAGAAATTTAGAGGTGATAGTCCAGAGCCCTTCACCGGGAATTCGGGTACACTCTTTGGCTACACTAAGTGTGTTGCATTAAGTTTTTAATTCCGCATTATTTGTCATTAGATTAGCCATACACCTATTCACCCCCCCTCTAGGTGTACTTTCAATTGGTATCAGAGCTTACGCTCCTGATATTAGGTTTAACCACCTAGGAGTGAGATCTTGGTTAGCTAATTTATAGTTGCATTTGCACACATATTGTTTACACTCATGGACTTCATGGCACCTCCCATGTTTGATATTTCTAACATCGATATGTTGAAGCTTAGAATGAGTATGTATCTAAAAACCTTAGGCTTGCATGTTTTCCTTACCGCTACCAAGAAATCCTATCTTGGTAATAGCAAGCATATAGAGGCCAATGTACAAGCCCTAACGGCACTTAGAAGCACGCTTAATAAAGTATATTTGTGTTTAGCTTCTCATTGTGATTCTGCCTTTGCAGTGTCGAACACGTTGACCTCTCCTGCGCTTCAAAAGACGAATCATGTGGAGATGGAATCTAGTGGAGGAGAATCCGAACAACGTTGCTACATGGTCTAAGGGAATGACTCCCTTGAGGTACATTCGGAAACTCAACTAGATGATTGTGCTAATTCTTCAGGAGATGATATTATTGATGCTGATGCATTAAATGAAGAACTATCAATTGTTTGTGAAAAATTGCTAGAAAAATATAAAACTTTGAAAAAGAAAAGTTTTGTACTTAACAAAGAAAATGAAAATTTGTCTTCTAGACTTGATTTGATTTTACAAGTGAGAAATGAGATTTCAAGTGAACGTGACTCACTTAAATCCCAACTTGACCTTGCCCTAAAAGAAAATAAAATTTTGAAAACCAAAAATGATTGTGAAAATGTTTTGAAGAAAAATGAGACTTTATCTTCAAAACTTGATTTTGTTGTAAAAGAAAATGAATCTTTAAAAATTAAAATTATTTCTATATCAAAAGAATTGGATTTGGTTTCTAAGAAAAATATTTCTTTGAAAAATGATATTGATACTCATGTTTTTCATGCTAGTGTAGTAGCTTCATCATCTAGCATACCTATTGTATGCTCCACTTCTTCTTCCATTATTAAAAATGATATAAATATTTTGAAGAAGAATGTTGATTGTTTGGGCTCCACTTTGAGCCAATGTGCCATGAAACACACACGGTTGGAATCCATATTTCGAAAGAAACAAGTTCCAAATATGCATGCACACCATACACGGCATACACATGCTCCTCACATTCATACACATAACACTATGTATGCTCATGTGTACACTTGTACACATTGTGGACGTAAGAGCCACCTTGGAAGATTTTGTTATGATAGGATACATAATGAAAATTTTGTAAATAGATTTGTTTGGGTTAGAAAAGGAGCTAACCCCCATGGACCCAATAGAGTATGGGTACCAAAGACCACTCCGATTTTATTTGATGTAGGTGTGGGCTCTCACATGATGTGAGAGTTATTGGTGCCTTGAGGTGGATGCGTTCTGAGCTTAAAGGTGACACTTTTGATGCATCACTTTCAAGGGGAGTTAGTGGGAGGACCACCATGGTTTGGAGACATAGAGATGTGCCCTCTTGATTTTAGTAACAATCTCTTACTCTCATTTATTTTTACATGCTTTTAGATTATTAATTTTTAGCATGTCATGTTTTTATGATTATTATGTTAAATGTCATGATAGTTAGATTTGTGACATACATGTATAGTATTTGAGATACACCCATGTTCATATGGATTATTACTTTTTTGTTCTCACTATAGTTTAACTATTGTGTATATCATAATTCTAAATCATCTGCATGTACATATTAATCATGTTGGTTTATGTTTTCATTTTGTGCTTCATGATTTGATTACATGTTTAAGATATAGATTTCATTAAAACTTGAGTATATACTTGTACAACTAGTGAGCCACAAATAGATTATTATATGTTTATGCTTGAACGCTCATTTGTACCCATTAGATGTACTAGTATAGCCTAGTTTTGATGATTCATACATTTTGACTTGTATTCCCTATTTTTATGCATGTTTTCATGTTTGTGATTAGCTTCATGTATATGTCTATTTTGTCACAACGTTTGATATACATGTATACCCTTGAGTCATTTGCTTTTCATGTAAAATCTTTTTATAGACTCAATTGTGTTTGGATATGTATGTATACCTTTAGCTTTGACAAAACATACATATGCCTTGAAGTTTGAATTATTTTGATGAAAATTGAATTTTGATGATTTTCATAATTTTCATGTTTGTAAAGGAATTTCATATTGAGCCTTAATGCCTCATTCCATGATTTTGTTGATTACATGATTCCCACACTCACATTACATGATGTTTTCCTCTTGACTTTATTTTCATGAATATTATATTTGCTATATAGATTTTGAGTGTTGATTATGTGATTCTCATATTTTCATGAAATATATTCTTGTTTTATTCCTTACTTGAAGAATTTCGTACTAGTTTTCAAGTTTATCATTAAACTAATTGCGTATTCTTCATGTGGTAGAGTTTTCAATTATGCTAAAATTATTTTCAAACTTATTTTTGAAAACCCCTACCCATCCATGGGCGGTTGGTTGGGCGACCATGCCTTGTATGCATTATTGAAAATCTATTTAAACATGTGCATGAAATGGGTGGTAGGGAGTATGAGTTATACACTTGATTTTCATTGTGTTTTCAATTGGTATCACGATTGATATTTATTTTGTATACTCATATTTGTTTTTATATATGTATGCTTCAACTTCAAATAGTATCAATTTCGATTGGTATTTAACTTTTCATACATATATATGTGTTTTAATTGTGCATACTATATCTCTATATCTTTAAGCACAAATTTTGTTATGCTAAGCTTGATTTAGTTCTTAATGACAATTATTTTTAAATTGGTATCTTATACAAGCTTATGCATCATTTTCATTAGTATTCATAATGGGGGAGAAAATTCATGTTTTACCTTTCAATCGGTTTTGTTTACCTTTAGTATCTTACTCCCACTCTTTATGTTGAAAAATGATATCTTAGTTTTCATTTGGTTTCCTATGCTCCTAATGAAAATTATTTTCAATTGATATATGTTTCATTTTCAATATTGGTATTAAGAATATTAAATTGATATTATTCTCTATTTGGTATCTTTATTGCAAAATGATTTTGGTGTTTAAACCAAAAAGATTGGTTTATGTTTTTCAATTGGAATCAAAAGTGTAAAATTTTTTAATTGGTACTAATTTTTATAATTGGTATCAAGATTACTTGTATGTTTATATCTTTCAATTGATATCAAAATTTTTATTGGTTTCTTCAAAATGTTTTATTTATTTTCAATTGGTATCATAATTTGGTATCATGATGTTTCGATGTATACTTTCATACTAAATTGATATATTTTTTAATTGATATCATAATGTTTTGATTTGTATTGCTTATATGCAAGAGAAGCTTAACATCTTCTCAATATATAGATTCATGTTGAGTGTATGTCATATTGAAGTGATTGACCTTTCTTTGGTATGAAGTACACGTGGGTAGTAGGAGCTTCATGTGGTTAGGTTTTAATCATCTCTTTTCATATAAATGCATGCATGCAGGGAGAGTTAACTTCACGTCTCTCCTCTTCATGAATGTATATAGCATATATACCTTTATTGTTTGATTTATGCAAAAAGGGAGAAAAATATTATTTATGCCCTTTATTGTTTGTACCCCTTTGTTGATGAATTGACAAAAAGGGGAGAGATATTTTGGAGTTTGATATATGCATGTTTGTTTATATGCATGTTTGTTTAAACTTGTTATCTCTTACCATTGGTATCAAGAACATCTTTTGTTGGTATCAAGAGCTTTTGTTGGTATCAAGAGCAATATTTTTTAAGAGCATTTTTATTTTAAAATTGGTATCAAGAGCATGTTTATTTCATTAGTTTCAAAGATCATGTTTGTTTCATTTTCTTATTTTATGCATGTTTATGCATATCTATTTTGAGCATTCATTGAATATCTTATTGTTTATTGCTATGCATGAGTGAAGGGGGAGCTTCTATGAAGCTTAACTTTAATCCATGCATATATAAACTCTATGAGTTTTGTCATCATCAAAAAGGGGGAGATTGTTGGCCCAGAGGCCCTTCACTCTAGTTTTGATGATGATTAACTCATGTAGTTATAGTTTACTAATAATCTTGTGATATTTAGTTTCAGATATTTGATAAAGATATTAGTAGTTGATTAGCTTCAACAAATGTGTTTTGGAGCTTTCACATGATGATTCAAGAGCTCGAGCGTCTAGTCACATCTAGTACTCAGATGGAGCCAAGCTCGGTGGATCACGTTTGGATCGAGTCAACTTGGAGACGAAGTTCTACAAGAAGACATCGGTTTGTTTAGTTTAAGATTTTGTTTAGATCATTGTAAAGATTAGATAGTGTTGATATGGTCAAGTTCACAATACACACACAAGTTTAAAGTTTCATGTTTTAAGTTTATTGGTTTTTGGTTATCAGTTTAACTAATATTGGATTTTATGTCAAAAACATAGATATAATATCTTTCATGCATATTGAATTCTATCCATATACAACATGCTTAAAAGTTGTTTAAATATCATGTTTTTGTATTTACATGTGTTTTGAAAAATCGGGTTTCTATTTCAAAAATCCAAGTTTTAGAAAATACAGTTTTTGGTTTAAGGCAAATTTTTAATGTCACAAAAATGGTTCAAATTGTTTCAAATATGTGTTGAATTTTTGTCACACATATTTGTATTTCAAAGATCTAATAAGAACTGATTTTTGTGAAATTTATGTGATTTTATGGGATTTAATAGAAGATAAAAACCCAAGTTTTTAAATCCTATAATGGCTGGACTGGCTGTCTGCCGATCGACCGGGCCAGTCGACCGGGGCAAAAGTCGGTCGATCGGTCCGGTCGACCGACGTGCACGTCGCCAGAGAGCTTCTGCTCTCTGGAAAAGGCCCCGGTCGACTGGTAGAGAGTTCTGCTCTCTGTATCCAGCTCCGGTCGACCGAGCGGTCGACCGGCGAGAGAGCCGTTGCTCTCTGGATCCAGGCCCGGTCGACTGGGCGGTCGATCGGTAGGCTCAACGGTCATAAATTTGACCGTTGGCTGGTCGACCATCCGATCGACCGTAAGGGCAATTTTGCCCTTTGCCTGCTGCCAACGGGCAGAATTTCATGGGGCTATAAATACCCCATATTTGAGCTGCTTTTTAACAAGTTTTTCAAGAGTAAAAATTCTCATTCTTTCTAGTATTTAACAGCAAGTTTTCAAAAGAGTTTTTGGGTTTAAAAGATCATTCTTTATTTGTTTTTAAAGTGTTGGAATTTTAAAGAAAATAGAGTCTTTGGGAATTGGTTTTTGATCTAAATTTCTATATCTATTTGGAGATTTTCCCAAGTAATTTTCTTTGTTCAAAACACTTTATTTTCTCATACTTAAGCTTATCTATCTATCCTATCTATTAGGATCTATTTTGTGGGAAATATTAGTTTGTGGTTGTTGATATCGCCAAGTATTGTAAACTCTTATCTTTGCTTGGCTTTGTGCCTATCCCTCAATTGTGAGGTTGATATTATTTGGCTTTATGCCTTGCCTCTAGTGAGAGGTTGTATTGTTAGAGAGAGGAGTTGTGTACTCCCAAATTGTATTTACCCAAATCCTCAGTGGAGGTTCCCTATGTGGGAAGTCCTGTGTGGACGAGTCAGTAGAAATCCTTCTGTGTGAAGGCGGGGACGTAGAGCTGGGTGCTCGAACCTCAAAACATATCTTGGTGTTTGCGTTTGATCCAGTTTCTCTAACCTCTCTCTCTCATATATTGTACCTTGCATTGATTCATATTGTTCATTCATATTTATATGCTTGGTATTGATTGTGTGTGCCCATACTTGTGTTTAACCAAAGAGCTTCATATAGCACCTCAACTCTTATTTAGAGGAATTTAGAGGAGATAGTCAAGAGCCCTTCACCGGAAATTCAGCTACACTCTTTGGTTACACTAAGTGTGTTGCATTAAGTTTTTAATTCCACATTATTTGTCATTAGATTAGCCATACACCTATTCACTCCCCTCTAGGTGTACTTTCACAAAGGTGAGGGGGCTTCCGGTGGATCATGGGCTTGTTGGCGGAGCTCCAACAAGTCTCGGGGTGATCACGGCACGCAGTGGATGCCGGCAGGGAGCAAGGCGCGAGGAGAGATGGCGCTTGGGTGCAACATGCTAGTGATCTTGGCGACAGTTCCAAGGGAGCTCGAGGGTGGTTCGACTATAGAGGAGGAGTGGCACGGTTGGTGGAAGATGGTTATGCTATGGTTGGCTTCTCGCGGAGGAGATTGGGGATGGGTCTCATCTGGAAGGAGAATAAGGAGATGAAGAAGATGGTGGAGTGCGAATAAGGGGAAGCTCGGGTGGAGGATGGCTGCAGTTATGCAAGAGATGGTTGGGTGGTTGCTCGGAGGGGAGGATGATGTTGATGCTGGCTGATGGGTTGGCTTGGGAGCATATGTGAAGGAGGGAGGTGGGAAGCAATCTGAGGGAAGATGTGGTTGATGTAGTTGGAGTGGGGGCTCCGAGGTGGCTGCACGCAGGTTGCGTAGTGGTGGCCTAGGCTGGCGGAGTGTTGGGCGTGTGGTGAAGGGGAAGAAAAAGCTTGGGAGCTACCATGGGTCTACATGCGAAGGAGGTGAAGAAGGTATTAATATGAGGGTTTAGATTAGGGTTAGGGTTAAGGAGATAGGAGAAATCATATAGGGAGTGATTTAGGTTTGGGTTTTGGGTTTGAATTGATGGGCTTGGGGTGAATAAAGAGAAAATAGAAAAGATAGGAAAGGATAAATGTAAGTTGCTGGGAAATAGAAAACAAGAAACTAACAAAAACAATAATAATGACTAGTAATAATTACCACTACTACTAATAACAAGTAGTATTAATAATAATGGCAATATTAACAGTAATTAATAATTTTAATAAGAAATAATAGTAATAATATATAAAGTCAAATTAACGTCAAATGTCTCTAAATAATTGTATATTTAATAATATAAGAAGTCATAAATTAAGTTAATCAATAATAATAAAATATTAAGTAAATCCAGAAAAATATTAATGCAATATTATTTACTAGGGGATATTATAAGAACCAAATACACGAACCCGCAAGCTCGTTTCGAGGTCGCAACCTCCAACCACTTGGAATATAATGAAGAACAACTAGTGATCAAGACTCTTGACCACAAACAAAACTCTCACCACAAGAATTCCTATAGAATAGATACAAAAGAGATTGGCTCAAGCTTGTATGAGAAAACTAGAAATTTGGAGTTTAAAGCTCAGGAAAAAAAATATTGGGAAAACTGTTTTAAGAATATGAAAATTGGTAGCACAGACTTCTCTTTCAAAACTAAAAACTTCTTCCAAGAACTTGTTTTTCAAAACTTGCTCAAAAACTTGTTATTAACTCTTTACACATGAGCTTTATTTATAGAAGAGTGAATATAATCATTAGAGATTAATCCCAGTCAATAAGACACTGATTAAACCCATAAAATGTTAGAAATAATCGTTTGGGAATAAAACAAAAAACTTAAAATAGAAAACTAGCCGTTAAAGACATTCTGCACCTCTGACGGTCGACCGACAATAGCAATGGCTCCAAAAAAGAGCCATCGTCCTCGGTCGACCAGGCGGTCGACCGGCCAGAACAGGCCCTTGAGCTCAGTGCTCAGAAATCCAAAGGCGATCGATTGCTTTGTGGACCAACCTGGACCTGCCTTGTGAGCTTCAGCGAGCGGTCGACCGGTCATGTGCATGTCTGTGCACATGCGATCGACCACTCGGTCGACCGGCCAGAACATTGATTCTGCACCGCACAGTGGGCGGTCCACCGGCTTCAGCCCAAAAATATTTTTCTTTTATATTTTAAAAACTTTTTAAAATTGAAATAAATTCCCATAAATTCTACAAAATAAGTTATTATAACTACTATTTGACACAAATACGTTTGATAATAAATCATCACATATTACAAACAATTGAACTTCTTTTTGTATTTTCAAATTCATTTTGAAAACATGAAAATTTGATTTTATAAAATTTAAACATAAAATAAGTTCAACAAAATTCAAAACCATTTTGTATAAACCACAAACTCAAAACTAAAACTTTTGATCTTGAAACCAATATTAAACCTTGGTGTGAGTGTGTGTGTGTGTGTAAGCTTGAGCAATCAATTCTAATCTAAACTTTATAAGAATTTAAACAACCTTACAAACATGAGAACTCAAGTCTTCTTCTTGATATGATCTTCTTCAAGAATTTAAACAACCTTACAAATATGAGAACTCAACTCTTCTTCTTGATATGATCTTCTTCTTCATCTTGACTCGATCCAAACGTGATTCTTGTTGAGTTTGACTCCTTCTTGAGTACATGATGTGTTCTTTGTGCTTAAGCTCTTGAATCAACACTAGTTAATTTCTTGATTTTTAGCCTACTGATGAACTTAGTACTAAACTATGATCTTGATTAAACATATAACTTAAATAACACAAGATCATTAGTATTATAACTACATGAGTTAGTCATCATTAAAACTAGAATGATGGACCTTTGGGCCAACATAACTCACTGCATGTCTCCTCTCTTCCCTGATCCAAGCCCACCGTATCTTTTCCTCCGATTCAAGCCTACCGTGTCTTCTCCTCTCTTCTCTGATCCAAGTTTGCCCTTGCCCGCCTCCCGTGGGTTGACGGGTCCGTGCCCACCCCGGACCTCGACTGCTTCCTAAAGGAGTACTTCAGTGTGGCCGGGTTGGATCTGATCGCCGACGTGTCATGAATTTCGCAGTGCAACCTGAGGTATTCTTGCCCGAGATTAAGAACCCAAAAGTTAGGGCTTAGGCTTTTGAGGTCCATTCTTTGTGAAAGAATTTGAGCCGGTGGGTTTCTGGTGATATGAAGGCCAACCCAAATTTGCGTACCTGCTGCCATTGCCGGAGCCTGTAGTTGTGTCGGGTTGAGGTTTCAAGAGGTTTACTACTGGGACTCTTATTGGTCCATCAGGTAATTTAATTTCAAGTCTTGTTATTGTAATTTCAGTTCTAGTTCTCAATGCAATGTGTGGTGCTTGTCCCTTTGTTCAACAAAGACTATGTCTTGATTATACATTCATTGTACCCCTCAGTGTTCATCTCTCTGATTTTTGATATGGAGTTTTTCTTTCTTTTTGGTCAATCTTGTATGGATCTTTGTGTAGGGGTTCACTAGTGAGCAAAATGTATGATTCTGCAAAGGCAATTGTGCACAAACCTTCGATCCAAATCCTTATCTAAAGAAGCAATAAATATCCCCTCATCTCCGACCCCAATTCCATTGTTCCACAATGTCTGGATGATGCCCTTCATGAGGACTCATGCCTGCTCCTCCTTTGCCTTCGATTGAGGTAAAGCTCCTACTTTGCCTTTGTTGCTTGAATCTGTTCTTTTTATGTGAATTGATCATTTTCCCCTTTCGATTTCTTTTCTCGTGATAACAAATGCATTGTGTTTAAGAATATTGGTCTTTCGCTATTTATTATGATCTAGTTTTGAACTCTAAGCAAGCTTCTTTATTTGTGAATGAGAACATTTTTCCTCTTTTATTTGTCATTTTGTAGGTTACACAAGGAGATAATGTGAATGAGAATGTTATGGAATCTGTTCTTTTTATGTGAATTGATCATTTTTCCCTTTCAATTTCTTTTCTAGTGATAATAAATGCATTGTGTTTAAGAATATTGGTCTTTCGCTATTTATTATGATCTAGCTTTGAACTCTAAGCAAGCTTCTTTATTTGTGAATGAGAACATTTTTCCTCTTTTATTTGTCATTTTGTAGGTTACACAAGGAGATAATGTGAATGAGAATGTTATGGATGGCAACAATGCTAGTCAACTGACTCAAGCCTAAGCCAAAATCCCACTCCCCAAAGTGGCCAAACTCAAGCGGACCAAACCCAAAGGGTCCAAGTTAAAAGAAAAATAATGGAGCCAAGGCCAGAGGTTAGGAATCATTTTGCAAAAGTTTTTGAGGATGGTATTTTGGTATCTGCCACATGCAATTATTATAAAAAATCATTCACAACACATCTTAAGGGAAATTGTACTACCTCACTTAAGAATCACGTGGAATAATGCAAAAAACATCTACACAACATTAACACTTGGCAAAAACTCGTAAGTTTGACACATTCAGTGGAATCAAGTGAGGAGAGTCGTAATATGGGTACACTAGGGAGTTAACAAGCCATAAGAGATACACTTAATAAGTTTATCGTCCTAGATAAGCTTTCTTTTAAATTGGTAGAGGATATTAGTTTCATATATTTCATGTCCATAGTGTGCCTAGATTCCGTATCCCATTCTGTGGACGGTCCAAAGGGATTGTTATTAGCTTTATTGGAGAGAGAAGATCAATTTGAATTGAAGGTCACATGTTAAAGGGGGTGTCTCACCACAGACACTTGGACTTCCATACAAAATATTAATTACATGTGTCTCACCGTACATTGGATTGATATTGATTGAAAATTGAACAAACGAATTCTCAACTTTTGTCCCATTTCTAGCGATAAAGGTGATGAATACGGTAAGGCGGTAGAGAAGTGTTTAATGGAATGGAGTTCGAGAATGTCTTCACTATCACAGTTGATAATGCTAATTCAAATGATAAAATGCATCAATACTTGAGAAAGAAGATTAATAATTGGCATCGTAGTATGCTAGATGGAAAGTTTCTTCATATGAGATGCATTGTACATGTGATTAATCTTGTTGTGAGTGATGACCTTAAAAATGTAGGAGATTCGATTAATTAGATTCGTTGAGCCTTTAGATATATTAGGCCTCTCTATCAAGGCTAGTAAAGTTTAAAACATGCATTGCAGTGGAGAAGCTTGTATTTACTGGTTTCTTATGCTTGGATGTGTGTGCTAGGTGGAACTCCACCTATTTAATGTTGACCGCCTCTCAACAATATGAAAAGGCTTTTGATATATTTTTGTGAAAGATCCAAACTTCCGTGAAGAGGAGGACAAGTATAAGCTTCCTACAAAGAATGATTGGGCAAATGTTAGGAGGTTGTGCACATTGTTTAAAAGAATTCTATGAACTAACATTGTGTGTGTCTGAATCTTTGTATGTGACTAGAAATACACATGTTGCTGAGATTGATAATGTGCTTGTTGAATTAAAGTATTTCATGCAATCAGATGATATTAATATGCATAGCATTGCAGTTAAAATGAGGGAGAAATATAATAAGTATTGGGAAAGTTAGGAAACATGAACATATTTACTTACATTGCGGTACTTCTTGATCCCCGAATCAAGTTGAAGATTTTTGGCTATGCTCTTGATGATATATTTGGTGAAGGTGTTAAGGAGAAGAGCAAATTTGTCAAAGACACCGCAATTGCATTGTTTGATAAATATAAGGCCAAATATGTGTTTACCGAAAAATTGAGCATGTAAAATCTTTAATTAATTGCAAAAAAGATTACAATGAATCAAAATATTATAACAAAAGAGGGAAGGATGGTTGATCTTCCCTTTATTTAGTGCCGGGTTCTTAATGTAATGGTGGAGAGTTATTTTTGTTCTCCGTTGACAAGCCAAACCTAAAGCTTGACCTCGGATCTTCTTGCTCTCTTTGACAACTCACTAGTGAAGTAAAAAACCTCAAGCAATGGCTGAAATCTCAAAGAGATTAAAATTTGACAAAGCAAGTTGTAAAGAGTCTTCTCTTTCCCTCTCTTAAACTCTCTAGGGGCCAAAAGTCCTCTTCCTATAACTTCTCACAGCTATTAACTGATCTCTTAAATCTCTGATCGAGGAAAAATCGCGCATAAAAAGTGTAATTTTGAAATCAAGAGTTATAGTGTGTGTGCTTTGGCTTCCTCGATACTTCCGTTATAGCATAGAGGCTAAAATGAGTCGAATCCACAAGGACGGGAGGCGATAGAAGCTTACACGGTATGTTCACGTGTATGTTAACAGTTTTTCAATATTTGAAGGAATGGAAAGAAAAGAAAACAAAGAATGAAAAGAGAAGTACGGTGAAACACAAAGAAGTGAGAAACATAGAAGATAAAATATTTGTGGTTTTTGAAATATTTCTAAAATAAAGTAAAAAAGAAAGAAAACTCATGGTTACTAACTACTAATAACTCCACCAACATGCTAACCTCTTAGTGATAGTTGCCTTACATATATCATTGGCCATCACTAGTCTTTGGTTCAAGAGCTTGACAAAGCATGACTCATATGTTAACTTTCACATCCAAATTAAACCAACAAGTGCAAGCTACACTTAAATCATCAAAACCCAATAAGAGCAAGCATGAAATAAAGTATTGTTAGATTGTTAGAGATTTAGATGTTAGAGTGTTAGAATCCATCATCATGAGCCATCAATGGCTCTTGCAAGAGCAAGGCCAAGTAGAGGCTATTAGATTCATGTGGATTATCAAGTAAGAAGTTAAACTAGTTAGTGGTTAGTAGTTAGTTGCCATGAGAGAAAAGATTAGCTAAACATGTAAAAGGAGTTAGAGAAGAAAATAAAGATAAGTTAAGAGAGCACCTTTCATAAATTGTCACCTTCTATTACAGGCACTTTTGCTTCCCAACCATGTACCACTCTCCCTCCTATTACAAGATCTACAAGAAAATGAAAAATACAAAGAGGAAGAAGAACTAACCTAAACTAAACTAACTACAACATGGATAAGAGAACTACCCTAAAACTACACTACTCTCTGTATATCTCCCCTCTGAAAAACCCTAAGGGGTATTTATAGGCACCAAGGGAAAAGGGGCCAGGGGGCAAACCCTGGCCCAAAGTACAGGCGCGACCGCGCCCGTATGGCCGTGTAAACGTGGCTATGGCCGCGTTTTCACGGCCATAGTACGGCCGTGCGCGCGCGGCCACCTGCCGCGCGGTTCTGTCGCCCCCTGTCTGCTGCATGTTCCGGTTTTGGGTCCCTGATTTTGACAGAATCACCCTCCTAGGCAATGGCTATTTTTATAGGCCTTTAATCACCAATTAAATGATGATTTTGGGTCTTCTTATTTATTGCACACCATGGGCTTAGAAACATAAAAGAGAGGTATTATTAGCAGAATTTAATATTAAATAAATGTGAAGATGTGGTATGAAATATGCAGTTTTAGAGACTAATCAATCTCTCTATACTAGAGATTTACTTCTCATTTTGTGAAGAAATGTAAGTATGATTGACCTAGTTGATTGTTGCCTGTTACAGTAGAAACGCGGGTCTCACACTGAACACGGACCTTACTGTTGAGTTTAACATGGAACTCGTAGGCTCGCGTTAGTATTGAAACGCAGAGCTTACCAGGTTTGCGTCTGAAGTTGAAACACGACCTTGATTAAGGTCCGCATTTTGAAGAGGCAATGTGACTTTCGCGTTTAATGTAGAACGCCACCCTCACATTTTGTTAGTGTAATGCAAGATCTGTGTTTAGGGTTGAGATGTGACCTCGTGTTTGGCTTGAGATCAGCATTTTGAGGCTTTGTCTGTAGTAATTAGATAGATTACAGAATCTCCTCCAAAATTTTCGAAATCCCATGGTTGACTGGATAGAATTTCAGAATACTTTGGACTTCATGTTGGCTAAGGAGTGTAACGCTCTTAATCAACAAGAAATCTAGATCATCTCTGCATCTATTATCCAAGACCGATAGGATCATCAGTGCTCAAACAATATAATTAGGACAAATATGAAAGTCTTTGTTTTAGTAATCTAAAACAAAGATCATGTTTCATATCGATGTCGAAGGTAAGCTATACGCATAACACATGATGACTATCTAACAAGAGCAGTCTCCTCTATAAACTGGTCAAGATCCAATGTAAAATATATCACAAGTCAACTCTAACTCTAACTAAGTCAATGCCAATCCAAGTATCGCTAAATCAGTCTATTGGTAAACCAATGTCATATGTATCACTTTCTCAATATCCACGGGAGTTCTAGTCGGGATAATCACCAACAACTGCTATAAATACTATGCGTAAGATATGTCCTCTATCTCAAATATAACGTAGGTCAACTGATCAGTAGATCAAATCAAGTCACAGTCCAGGGTATCCAATACTAGGCCTAAGCCAACAGTGACAACTACCAACACATAAAATGATGCTAATAATCTTTCAAAACAACCAAATAAATAAGATGTAGAGTCAATGATGTCACATGAAGTGGTACAGGTAATCAAAAAAATAAAGCAGACGGTCCCATGTAATAATACAAGTAACATATAAACACTATTGGCAACGGTAAATTGAGAAAATGATACAAAAGCAAACACTCACATGAAATGATACGGTTTTGGATCCAAATTGCCGTCTGGTTTCACTGCACGAACAGGTACTGATCTACCGATTATCTTATGAATCAGTCTTTGAATCGTCACTGTATCGGGTCTACAACGAGAATGAATCTGGATCTCCAATTACCGAGTTCGGATCGCACGAGCGAATCCACAATGTTGCAACACATAACCGGACACACATAGAGGGAGCGGAATTAACACCGACTCACAACACCTAATAAAATACCAAAAGTACCCACACACATTAAACCCATGCATATACACCTACATTTAACTACATACATTTACATAAGTAATTTAATTTACCAATGCATGCAGTGCATACATATTTACTCACACACCGCTACACCTAATACACTACACATGCACACCAGTACACACCAGCGCGCGCAGGGCACAACACTCACACTCATGCACACACCAACACACACACACACACTTGATTTTACAGAGAAGAGAGGAGATAACATACCCAAACACACACATTTGCAAATTATTACATACGTGCCCCTAACATATATTAATGCACGCACTCTTAATTCACAACATACAAAATGCACAGAGAGGGGAGAGAGAGAACTCACAGCTATGGGGAGGCTTCGGCGGCGCTCCGACGAAGCCTCCAGTAGAGGCCGCGGAGGAGGTCGACAGATAGAAGATCTCACCGGAAAGGGTACGAGTGCGTTCGCGCTCGCCAACGGCGATCGGTAGCGACCCTCAGAGAGGCAGAAGATGCCTTCCCACACATATAAATTTACAGCACTCAACAAGAAGGTAAACGACAAGGTTCGTGACGCGCTGATGGAGGCTTCGGTGGAGGGGACGGAGGCCACGGAGGATGTAGATGGATTGCCAGAGAGGGGTGGGGTGTCCTAGCACTCGCCGATGGAGAAAAATGGCTCCGGCGGGTCCCGATGGCAAGGGGAAGAGAGGCAATTGCCATGGATGAACACAAGGGTGTACTCAAAGGGTGCTTGGTTGTTCTCTATTGGAGGGTCTGTGCATGGCTTGGAGGCACGACTAATGGGAGAAAATCATGGGGCTGCAACCTCAAACTAACAACAACAGTAACAGCAGCAACAACAGCTACAATGGCTGCTGTTGTGCGCGCACGGCCGAGAGGCCGGGGGCCGCACGGGGAGGAGGAGGGATGAGGAAAGCACGGCGGAGGTGGGCTCGCGGTGTTCTAGCGAAAGCCGATAGAGAGGCACAGGGGGGCTGCCGCAAAAGGATGTGCGTGGGTGATCTGGGGCTGTCGTGGAGGAGAGGGTGCGTTGCGAAGGGCTCCAGGTGCTGGCGTGAACGGTGCTCGGGCGATGGCCCAGGGAATGCGGAGGGGCTGGAGATGGTGGGTTGTTGGGTTGCCGTGGCCACAGAGGAAGGCTCCGGTGAGGTCTCGCAGCAAGGAGGAGGTGGACACGGCTCGGTTGTGTTCGGCCATGGGGGATGAAGCACGACTGGTGGAGGGAGGTACCGCTGGAAGAGGTAGAGTTCGGTGGGTTGAAGGCGCATGGCCGGCGGTCTCCGGCAAGTGCTGAGAGAGGGTGAGCAATAGGCGGTGGGGGTTTCTCAGACAACCTCGAGCCCATCTCAAGTGGCATAGAGGCCAACTGAGAATGTCCCTCTTACGGTACTGATCAATGATTTGATCTCTACCGTCAATCACGCTCTTGGCAAGAGGCTACACGTATCAACATCCAGCAGACTCTGTTGCCTGTCTCGTTAGAGCTCAGGGATACAGTTGTGTGAGCCTATAAGAACAGATCCTGTTCAAGTAGGGTCATGGCATGGATGCTGGGGGAGAGGGAGGGAGAGAGAGAAACGTGGGAGAGAATTGGGAAGCGGGTGGAAGACGTATGAGAGTGTGAGATGGGAGACGTGGGTGCAGTTGAAGACACTGGAGGGAAGATCGTGGGTGAAAAATGGGGGAGGAAGGTGAAATAAATGATGGTTAACTGAAAGCCAAGTGTTTTACATACGCCATAGAGACTTAAGGATTTTAATGCTGGGTTCAGGGGTTCGAATCAGTGAACTCAAAAAAGGCGGATTTTCTGTTTATATTTTTATTTTATTTTTTTCATTTTTTTTTTTTAAACTAGTATCTAATCATTATTTTATTGGATTAAACTCTATTAATTCAAAAAAATCCTCAAAATTCACAAAAATAAAAGATGTCATCTTGAACATTGTTGTAAAGTTGGATTCCTGAAATTCATCCCCAATTTTTAATTAAAAATCTCGGAGTCAGCTTGTGACACCGATCGACCCCCAATTGAGATTCTTCTCTAATAATTCTCAAAAAATACAGAAAGTTTAGAAAAATTTAAAATAATAGGAAATAATATCTTACACTGAAATGACCTTAATCTGGCTACCAAGATGATTAAATTGGGTATCAGATACCAATATTGATATACGTATATCGAGAACCGAGGGTTCCAAATATTCTTTTAATATGTGTCACATCTGGTGATAACTTTGTAATTGTACTCATATGTTAAAATGTATAATACACCACGTACTTTAGAACTCTGATTCTTTCCTGTACTGATGCTTAGCGTATATATGTGAGGGTATTTTTGACCTACGTATATATGTCGCAGTAACATCTCCGTACCCGCGGGATCGCGATATTACAAGGTAGTATCAAAGCCTAGGCTCTCACATCCTCAGTACATCCAGACGATAAATTAATGGTATAGAAATTAGCAACTGGAATGCATGAGATCTGGATATACAATCTAATTACAAGTGCAGAGTTATTTTTTCTTTCTTGATAATTCTTCCTTTGATTCCTAATCCCTTCCATCTTTCCTCTGTTTTGATTTTTCGTAGCCTTTATGTCAACTTAAGATATGGATAGACATGGAATGTGACAGCAAGTAAGTTATGGTCTACTCTCCTCTAGCTCTGGTATTCTTCTAATTTCGGTGTGTCGTGATTCTTTATGTCGGGTATTCTATGAAGTTTGGGTATTCTCTAAATATTCATCTGAAGATGGATTATTATTCGAAAGATGTTCAGAGGTTGCATTATTTAGTATTTAGAGTTCTTAATTATCAGTTTTTTTTATGCCTACTGAAGTTCTGAAGCTATTCTTTTAACCGCGGACATCAGGTCTATATTATTTCAGTATCGTGAGAAGAATTATACAGCAGGAAGTGCAGAAGATGTCTATGTCTAAAGCTATAGATCAGTGAATTATGAACATTGCCCTTAATTATTCATATCTTAACTAGTATAAATTCTCGACCATGTTCTTTTTGTATTCATTTTACCCCTTATCAAAACTGCGAGGACGCAATTTTTGTAAGGTGGGTGGAATGTAACATCCCGTTCCCGGAATACGTACTTAGTTGCGTATTCAAATTTTTTGATCATATTTTTGATTTACTTCTTGTATTTGTTTTGTTTTATGAATTATTTATGTGATCATTTTACTTGGATCTAGATTCGTGGACTCGGAGTCGGCCCTAGTCTGAACTGGGGACCCGATCCTAGTGTATTACATGATTTGGTCTTTCTTCTATTCAGATTTAATCAATTTCGGTATCAAACATCATTTTTTAATATTTTAGATTTTCTAAGAATTCCTGAAATTTTTCTTGATTAAATTGCAAATCTTCAAAACCGGTGTCGACCTGTGCAGCTGATCGATTCTCGGATTTTTAATTTACGACCTTAGTTGAATTTTTAGAAACTACTTTCACATTATCTCTTAAAATCATATTTTCTACCTTAATGTATATTTGGAGAATTTTATTAATTTATCAAAACTCGGCCGGATTTGGCGTCGGCCAGTATCGCTAGTAGATTCCAAGATTTTTATTTTGAAAATGATTTATTTCTAAAAACTGATTTCTTATTATTTCTCAGTGTGATATTTTCTACCACTGAGTATTTTTTGGGATTTTTCTAAAACAGTCGATATTTCCTAACATTATTAAAATATTATTATTTTTGGAATCTTTTCAATTCTTTCTTCCTTTCTTTTCCTTTCTTTCTAGAACAGCATCTCCGGCCACCGCCGCCGACGAGGACCCCCCAAGCTCCGGCCACCACTCCCCCACTGTCTCCTCTCCCTACTTCTTTCTTTTCTTTCCAATTCCATCTCCAACAAGCACCACCATCTCCTCCACTTCCATATTCATCATCCCACCACCAATTCCTCCACTCTAACTCCACTACCACAACCCCAACACTACCTCCGTCAAGCCTCACCACTAACATCCATCATCATCTCCTTCCTCCACATCTCCCATAACCACGAAATCTCCATCACCCTCTCAACCACCACAACCACCCATTTCCTCCACCATGAACACCACACCACATTCTACTTCTTCTTCTTCCTCTCTCTCTTTCAATTTCATCATCATCATCATCATCTCCATCCGCTTCAAATCTTCTCCATCTCTATTAAAATCACCACCACCACCACTTTTTACCTTCTTCCTTCTCACTTGTTGACCGAAGCCACCTTCGACTACCCTCGGCTGGGCGGCGCCGCCAGTGGCCTACCGGCGCCACCTGGGCCCACGACCAGTTTGATCGTGGGGCCCCTGGCCGTGAGCAGGGGGCAACACAACCCCTCTGTCTTTTTTCCTTTTCATTCAATCTCTTCTTTCTCTCTCTTCTGTCTCTCTCTCTCTAATTTTTTCTCTCTCCTATCTCTCTCCTAATCATCTCTCTAGCTCTCTCTCTAAATTATTATACAAAATATTTATATATTTTATTATATATATTTTTTGGAGGATGCACGTGTTTTTGGGATTCCGGAGTTCATACCGTTTTCAGAGATAGGCGACTGTCCTCTCCTCGTTTTGGGTTCCCCGCTTCGTCTGGTCGATATATATTTTATTCTGTATTTTATGATATTTTATATTGGGTTGTGCTCTTGTATTTGTATATGGCCGTGTGCCCTGTATTGTACATGTATATGCGTATGACGAATGTTTGTACCAGGAAGTTTATATTCCTGTACATGTACTATGCCTGTGATGTTGCCCATCACTACTTTATTACGTAGTGTGATTGACACTAACACTCCTGCAGTTACTATACTTAGCCTCCGGGCTACATTCAGCCTCCAGGCTTTCTATACCCAACTTTCAGGTTGCGTTAGCCTCTGGACTCTCGTGCTCTGCCTGGTAGGCGAGCCAAGCGCTAAGCGCTTTATCGCTAACTCCATCTGAGTGCAGTTACGCAGAGAGCGATTGTTGTACGTTATTGTGGCTTCGCTGCGAGCGGTAACTACACCGGGCGTGATAACGTTTAGCGTTGTATGTTAACCTCATCCCAGCTTGTCTAGCTTCGCTTGATTATTCTCTTGTCTGCTCGCTCATCTTATTCCTGTTTTACTCAGCGTCCGGGCTTCACCACACCACGATAGCCTAGATATTCTTACGTTTATATGCATGCTCGTGTAGTACTAACATCTCGTGCAGGTACCCTGGTACTGACTCTGGGTTTCTCACTCCAGAGCTAGCTACCCATTTAGGCTGCACCCTTATGGGTTTCGTGGTAGCTACCGAGAGTGCGCCTAGACCTTGAGCGTACTTTAGCCTCTGGGCTCCCGCCCACTTCCTTAAAAGAGGAGTACGCTTAGACGTCAGTTCTCTCAGCTATGCCTGGTAGGCATGCTTAGCGCTCAGCGCTTTACCACTAGATTCATCTAGCCAGAACTCTGTCGGATTTTAGACTCGCCTTTTAAGCCGAGTCATTACAGTAGTTTCGTCAAGCGCTTTAATGACTAAACACTATTTGTTGTCCACGCCTCCAGCACTGCTTAAGCTCCACATGATTGGGCTTGGCCGTTAAACTATCACTTGACATATTTTCTCTTGATCTGTGATCGGGGAAAAATCGTGCACAAAAAAGTGTATATTTGAAATTGATATTTAAAGTGTGTGTGCTTTGGCTTCCTCGATACTTCTGTTATAGCATAGAGGCTAAAACGAGTCGAATCCACAAGGACGGGAGACGATAGAAGCTTACATGGTATGTTCACGTGTATGTTAACGGTTCTTCAAAGTTTTAAAGAATGAAAAGAAAAGAAAATAAAGAATGAAAGAAGAAGTACGGTGAAATACGAAGAAGTGGGAAACATAGAAAAGAATGGTATTTGTGATTTTTGGTATTTCTAAAACAAAGTGAAAAACAAAGAAAACTCACGGCTACTAACTACTAATGACTCCACCAACACGCTAACCTCTTAGTGATAGTTGCCTCACAAGTATCATTGGCCATCACTAGTCCTTGGTTCAGGAGCGTTTCAAAACATGACCCATATGTAACTCATCACAACCCAACTCAACAAAACAAGTGCAAGTTACACTTAAATCATCAAAACCCGATAAGAGCAAGCATGAAATAAAGTAATGTTAGCTTGTTAAAGAGTTAGAAAGTTAGAGTGTTAGATCCATCATCATGAGCCATCAATGGCTCTTGCAAGAGCAAGGCCAAGTAGAGCTATTAGATTCATGTGGATTATCATAAAGAAGTTAGACCAGTTGATGGTTAGTTTAGTTGCCATGAGAGAAAAGACTAGCTAAACATGTAAAAGAGATTGGAGAGAAGAAAACAAAGATAAGGTAAGAGAGCACCTTTCATAAATTGTCACCTTCTATTACAAGCACTCTTACTTCCCAACATGTACCACTCTCTCTCCCTAATACAAGATCTACAAGAAATAGAGAATACAAGGGAGCAAGAAGAAGAAAAACTACACTACACCACCTTAAACTACAAAATGAAAATGAGAACTATCCTAAAACTCTGCATATCATCCTTCTGAAAACCCCAGGGGGGTATTTATAGGCACTAGGGAAGAGGGGGCCAGGGGACAAACCCTGGCCCAAAACGCGGGCGCGACCGCGCCCGTACGGCCGCAGAAACTCGGCCTAGGCCGCGCGCGCGGCGCTTCGAGCTGCGCGCTGCCCAGTTTGTCTCCTGTCACTTCCTGTGCCCGGTTTCTGATTTGCAGCCCCTGGTTTTGACAGAATCAGCCTCCTAGGTCAATGGCTATCTTTAATAGGTCTTTAATCGCCAATTAAAAGGTGATTTAGGGTCTTCTTCTTCATTGCACACCATGGACCTAGAATCAAACAAGCAAAGCTTTATTAGCAGAATTTTATACCAAATAAATATATGAATGTGATAAAAATTATGCATAATTAGAGACTAATCACACCCCTACACTTATCTTTTGCTCGTCCCGAGCAAAACAAAAAACTAAGAAAATTATTACACCACTTTCGCAGGTGACGCGATTGCACTGAGCATGTGTAACAAGCCGTTAAACCTCTAAATTTCCCCTAGAGGAGGAGTTTTGTCTCCTGAGGGTTTTCAGCGGATTACACCCACAAAATCCATAAAGAAAGAAATCAAATGTGAGTATTTTTGAAAACGCATTTTGAAAATAGAGAAAAGTGCTGAAGTATTTGTGTGAAAATATAAGTGATCCAAGGTCAGAGGTTAACCAGAAATTGTTCTTTTTTAAACTAAGTCAAAATGCAAAAAATCTTGTTATAAATTAAATGTAAGAATTTCAAATTGAATTGACTCTTTGATCTTTATAAAACTCTTAGAAAAATATGCACCTTGTGAACAGTGAAGGTTTTTGGGATATCAACTCTAAATTTCATGCCATTTATTTATATTATTATATATATATTATTTTTTTCTTTTTCTTTTTTCTTCCCTTAGTTTTCTTAGGCTTTCTTATTTACCCGGGTAGTGAGCCTTTAGCTGGTGACTCCCAAACCAGACGGTCTTAGGGCACCAGATGAGAAAACATCTCTCAGACTTAAGGACTCGAGTAAACAAGGCCACAAAACTAAAGGGGATTATTTTATTTTTGTCCACCGTTTTCAGGTATGAATAATCATGCTTCCCGAGGGATAATTATCCAACTTCAATAAGTGATTTTTTATTATCATAATAATTTTTTTAATATATTTTTTTACGGCATTTTCAATCTTTGTTTTAATCCAAAAATTGTGTAAGTGTGAAGTGCATAAATTTAAGGCAAAAAATTCAAGATCAAATTATCTTTTCAATCTTACTTTCTTGTCTTAGAATTTAAACAAGATCTATTATTTTGACTTGATTTAAAATTTCATAATTTAAGTCTTCCTAATTCCTAAGATAATCTTAATTTTCTTAAAAATGGATCAAAACTATTTCTCTTAATTCAAAAAGTTTTGTAAAAAGAAAAGAAAGGAGTTTTAAAAGAAAATTTTAAAAAGTTCCTAAAAAGAAGTGTAAAAGAAAGAAAATATAAAACTAACTATGTTAGTAAACCCTCCCCACACTTATCTCATGCATTGTTCTCAATGCATCGTGAATATGTATATATATGAAATAAATGGGAAGAGAAGAAAAATTACCTTATGGTGGTGGCTCCGGTGGTGGTCTAATTGGGCCAAGCATTGCTACCCAATCAGGATAATGTGGATCTTGAAGGAACCCACCAGTGACCTCTCTAATACGACCCAATAAAAGAATGATTGATTGAATGATCTTATTTAAAAATTTAACCCCATCTAATTTCTAATTTTCAAAAATAATTACTGAGTCATTTTTGTCAACATTCTTGTCCAATAATGAAGTGTGATTTTGAGAGATGATTGATTTGGACTCAAATGGAACAGGAACAAAAACTGATACTGACTCAGAAAGTTGACTCAGATCAAGTCGAGAGTCAACAATGAGAGCCAAAATTGGTTCAAAAATAGGGTCCAAACCAAAGAATTGATGTTCACACACTGTCCCCATTAATGAAGTGTGATCATGAGAGATTGGTGATTCCATTTCACGGTGTACTGGTACAAGATTCAACATTGACTCCAGAATAGAGAAAAAATCTGGTAAGGATACCGGGGTCATTATTGAATCAAAAAATGAAATGGAATGACCAACTTAAGATTCAGGATCACCTTCAAGCTCAAGTTCAATTTCGGCAAAAGGATAACTTGTCAAAATGTCCAGGTGGTTTTCAAGATTTTGGGCAAGTTCTAATGGATGTAATGAAATTAAATCTTGATTTTTGTCCACAGAAGGAATGTGAATGGGTGAAATGAGTGAGTCAAGTTCAGGAATGATGGGAATCAAAACTGGCTCAAGAACGTCACTTATTTCAGGTAACACTACAGGAGTCGATATTAATTCAAGGAATGGACTCGTATCGCTAACTTGAAGCTCATGTTCACATTCATCTTCAATTTCAGGAAATGGATAACTTGTCAAAGTATCAGGAATTGGATGTTGG
Organism: Agave tequilana; assembly: GCA_038442645.1. Classification (NCBI taxonomy): domain Eukaryota; kingdom Viridiplantae; phylum Streptophyta; class Magnoliopsida; order Asparagales; family Asparagaceae; genus Agave; species Agave tequilana. The sequence goes on from JAVJIF010031382.1 coordinate 221,324, forward strand.
TCAAGTCCAGGTTGGTATGATGAAATTGAAGCTAGATTTCCAAAATGGCAAGATTCTTGAGTCATATGAATATCTGATGGACATTGGAACTTATTCATATGTTAAATTATTCGCTCGGTCTCTTGCACAAATTCCAAAGTTTTTTCCCACAATGATTTTTCTTTGATTGGTTCTGAAAAAGAACTATATGAATGTTGGAAATTTTGTGGACATGATGAGGCCATATTGTTTTCAAATTATTTTTGGGCCTCTATCGCTTCTTCCAAAGTCCTTTGCAATGATGATTTTTCTTCAATTGGTGGTTCAGGAAAAAGGAGGATATGAAGAAGAATCGGGGAATGAAAATGGTGGACAATGTGGTTGATAATTTGACTCGGGAGAGGTGAATCCCCATTGACTCTATGAAGAGTTGAAATTATTTTGAAAATCTTGGTTATAGGATTGGAGATATGGGTCATATTGAGTCGGATAATCCCAACTCGATATATATGATTTGTTCATGTTGTACATAGCTGGGTCGGAGTTAACCGAGTCAAATGAGGTTGGAGTGAAATATTGATTCATATTCGGGTTGAAAAAATTGTTGTTGTTAAAATCCATTTCACAATATATAAAAAAGAAAACAAACAAACAAACAAACAAAAAAAGAAAAAGAAAACAAGCCTATGATAGGGTTGACTTAGACATAGATGTCTCCTAACTGGTTAGACTGTCCACGGGGGGGTATATTGTCAGATGCTGACCACGAGTTAATCGGCCAGGTAGGAGCAAGATCAATGGGAGGTATCCGTGTCGGAGCAACGGGCCTAATTATGTCAAACTACTGTTCTTCGAGGTTTCGCCTCTCAATCCCCAACCTTAGAGACCGATTTGACAAGAGTCAACTTCTAACAACTTTCCCTTTAGGTTAATCTCTTAAATGAGTCCGAGATGTCCCTAGGGGCCAACGTTTAGCAAGTTTTATTTAGGCTTGGGTTGAATAAGAACATCTGTAATTTTCCCTTGGAAACCTTAAATGATCGGTCAGCCAATTGGATCGTGACTTAGGTAAAACTGAGCTCACCCAATTCGAGTTGCTGATATACCGAGAATGGAAGCAAGTTGATACTGGCTCCTAAGTCAAGAAGTGTCCTATTGATCTCAGTTTGTCCTATTGTGCAGGCAATGGTTGGACAACCTGGGTCCTTATACATTACAAGGATTAGGCCAGACACAAGTTCACTGATGTTAGTGACAAAAAAATCTTTTTGGTCATATTAGTTTTTTTTTGGTGCACATGTCTTTAAGAATTTTACATATGAGGGGACTTGTTGGATGGAGCAAGAAGGGGCATATTGATTTTAACTTGTTTAAACAACTCGAGAATTCTCCCTTTTTATGCAGTTTGTTTATTGTTGTTTCTAAGCCTATTTGAAAATAGAGCTCTAGGCTTGTGCACTTATTCGGCTGACTTGTCTTGATCGGGTACTTCGTGAGTTGAGGAAGTTGAGGCTTGACATGGTGTTGATTTATGCTGGATGGATTCTTAGGCACTGAAACTTAGTTATCACTTGTTTTCCAGAGTGAAGAGCATGGATAATATTACACTGGTTAATCTGTGAATCTTGAGCGCTATGAACTTGGTTAATGTTCTTGGGGTTGGTCACAGGTTGGCTGGGTAAAGTTCCTTTGGGTCTTTCATTGATTGAATTGGCCAATTAACTCAACTGAACTTCTAACCTAGTGATGGCTTGTGTGTGAGTGTTCAACATTTGTCTTGTGGTTTGCTTGAATGAGATTTGGGACATGATTACGGTTTTCATACTCTTTTCTAAAAAAGTAATTTTTTTATCAGTGTGAGGATTTTGAAAAGAGGGTGTGGAATTTGGCTCTAAAAATTTGGTTGAATATTGTGAGTTTAGAAAGGTGGTGGAAAATTTGGCTCTTGAGGTTCATGATTGTTTTAACTCCACGAAAATTGAGATAATTTCTCCAACCAGGATTATATGTTTGAGAGAATGAATTATTTTGGGGTCTTTGAAAAGCAGCATTCATTTGTTCAGACAACATCTGCTGAGCTAGGAAGACATACATACTTCAATAACTTGGTTTTGGGCCTGACAGTAAGTGCAACTAGAATTTATGACTTGGGTTGGACTGACTTGGTTCACTAGGGTTGACTCTTTTGCTTCTAGAGCTTCTAGTCTTCTCAATAGATTGGTAATTTTTTTACTTCGGCAGTTATGAATGACTCTATTGAATGGAATCCACTTTTGGAAGAGGTTGGGTTTGGGTTCCTAGGTTTCTCTAAAAAGGAATCCCACCGGATGGTCTTTTTAGCTAGGTCCTCAAACAATCCCCACCCTTGATTCTCATTCTTTTACAAAAACCTGTATTGGCACATGGTTTCTAGAGTATCTTAGTTTGCTAATCTAAACCATCATAGACAATCTGGCACTGATGTCATTTCTCTATGCCGTGGTGAGGGTACTGAGTAAGGAGATCCTTGAAACATTCATAATACCTCCAAAATGGCTCATTAGAGTCTTGTCTAAATTTCATCAAGACATTTATAATGTATGCGGTTCTTGAATTGGGTTAAAAAATAAGAAAACTTTCGCAAATTCATCCCAAGATGTGATTGAGTCAACAACTAAACTATACAGCCATTTTTTTAGCTAGGTCCTTAAGAGAGAATGAAATAAATCATAGTCTAGTGGCATCATCTCTTAACTGGGTATCTCTATTAGTAGACAAACTTCTTCGAACTCTCTTATAAAAAAGTAAGCATCTTCGAATTCTAAATTATAAAACCTAGGAAGAGTGTTGATAAACTGGGACTTGAGCTCAAAATTTTTGCCATTAGCTTCGGGAAGTCTAATGCACAAAGGTAAAGAGGTTCGGATCGGGTAAAAGCTATCCTGAAGAGCGGCTAGTTAAGTTATAACTGGAATCTATTTGGTGCTACGAGATTGTAATGATAAAGTGGTTGGGCCTCTTGAGCACACTTGCATGCACAATCAATCACACCACTAACAAGATCATATACAGAACAATCAAAGAAAAAGGAAAAAAAATTCACTCAAGCCTAATCTATGGTAATCCTAGATCTAGACGACTCCTAACTTGTCGATTATCCAGGAGAATGATATTACAGTAGTCTAACCATAAGTTAATTATCCAGGTAGGGGCAAGATTTAGTGGGAGATATCCATGCTTAGCAGCGGGCCTAATTAAAAAATCACTGAATCTTCGAGGCTTTACCTCTTAATCCCCAATCCTTAAACACCAATTTACTAAGAGTCAAACTCTAACAACTTTCTCCCTAGGTCAATCTCCTAATAAGTCCGAGATGTCCCTAACGACAATATCTATTCAATTTCAAGTTAGGCTTAGGTGAGTGAGTGCAATGAATATGATTTTTGGGCTAAGAAAGGGTATTGACTTTCCCACCTCATGTTATTTCTTGGGTTTTGCTCTTAAACTCAGTTTAGTGCAATATGTGCAAGTAATTAGCAAGAAAATAACACTTAAAGCAATGTATATCACTCAATGTTTTTCCTATACTATATGCTATGCAAATGTAACTGACTCCAGCACTCATCAACAATAATTAAAAAAATCAAATTAGACAAGTGCCTAAATGCAAAGTCTAAACGTCTTTTTTTTTTAACAATTTCAAGCACATGCTACTATTGAGTTAATACAGTTAACATGATACAGTATAAGAAAAAAAACTAGCAGTTGAATAACAATTATATTGCATTTTGCCAGTCCTGTGTCAGCAATCACTAGCCAGGCCACAGAAACACAATTTTTATGGCGAAAATGGGGTTTGTCTATGGGCTCTGATGCTCTGCTTTTTAGAACAGAGTCACATAGTAACAAGGTATTTTCTGCAGCTATTAGTTTCTTGAAATTTGTACTGCACACACAAACAAGGAAGACAAAACAATTATGTTTGAAAATGTACCGTTCCCTCTCCAATAACGGCGCCAAAAATTGATTGAAATAATACTGAAACATTGAAATCTATTGAAAACATAGGACATGTGTGTGTTGTGAGTTGGCACTCAATGTACCATGTATCTTTAAGGTTAAATGGTCGGCCCACTTGGAGGGATGCTAAGAAGAGTTCCTGACACTTTTTAAAATTTGAAAACAAGTTATTCTTTGCTTTAAAAAGGAAAAAAACAAAGAACAAAAAAACAGAAAAGAGAAGAAGAATTGGATGTTGGTTTTTGGTTGAGAGAAGAAAACGAGAAAATTAGAAAACTCAACAAAACTTAATAAAAATAAAAGCAAGATGTAGCGCCCCAATCCCATGGATACGGAGACACTATTGCGACGTACATACGCAGGGCGATGGTACCATCACGTCTGTACGCTAAGCATCAGAATAACACAGGAATCAGAGTAGCGAAAATACGTGATAATATACATCCCAATACAAAAGTATAAGTACTCAATCATCACAAATTGTGACATAATATTACATCACCAGATAGTACAAAAGTAGACTGTATAGGGTACAAAAGATAAGGATTCACGAGCTGGAAGAGAGAATCTCGCGAGCGGGAAAAACGGGATGAAGCTATGGCTGATCCGCCTGCTCCTCGAAGTAGGTCTGGTCCTCAGCTGAAGGGTCCACCTCAGTCCAAGCTGTAAGATCTGGATATGTAAATTCAGGGTTGTTAGTGGGCAACCCAGCGAATGCAAGAACCCAAATGGTAAGTATAAACAAAAGTGAGTGCATCAGGTCAAGTATTATGTACTAAAATCATTAAGCATGAAATAATCACAATAAATAGTGAAATATGGAAATGACATTAGAATTTATGTGACATGAAATAAAAGCAAGTGTAGCGGGTCAAATGTTATGTAATCAAATTAGCATGCATGGAGTAACTACAATAGATAATAAATATAGATATGACAATAAAATTCATATAGCATGAAGTCAATTATCAAGTTTTCATTAAGACTCGTTCAATTTGTATGTTTCGTTATATGGCCCGTACCATATACTTTCGCATACAAGTCGAGCGAGGTTGGTTATTGGAAATTGATGGAGAACGACGAACCATGTTTAGAGTGGGTCCCGTGCATGCCCGGGACAACGGTCCAGGAGTATCCGGTACTGAGCCGGAACGTACCGCTAGGTATCGGGACTTACTATATGCCCGTAGGACTTAGTATACGCCCGAACAGGAATAGAGTGTCACTGCTCCCCAAAGGAATATACCCCAGGGAATACGACACACCCGGCAGGCAGGCAGGGGGTTGGGGTGCCAGTACACCCCACGAAAGCGCGTGGTGGTCTCCAGGTCGAATCCTAGGAATTAGTTGTACAACATTTGTATGACCACTATAAACACAAAAGCTATATCGGTACCCATCATTTTCCCCCGTCCTGGTGTAAGTTGTTTAATTATTATAGATTGTCTAATGATAATGTCCACACGGTATTCACAAAGGTCCCATATCCATGGTTATCCTATTACGGGGATCAACAGGAGTATAATATCAGGAGTAATGTCAGGTGTTTTCCTATTTTAGGGGTTCAAGTATACAAGAGTTCAGGAGTACCAAATATCTGGTAACAGTATAACAATCATATTAAGTCCCCGTAAAAGTGATAGTCATGAATATACCATATAATGCAGGTATCAGCGGTAATAGTATCCGATCAGGTGTCACAATATCAAGTCAATGTGCTTGTACCACGTGAAAGCATGTCAAGTGAGCGTTAGCATGTGTCATATATCGGGTGTCAGGAGCAGGTGTCAAGTATGACATATCAAAGTACCGTGTCAAGACATCAAGTGTCGAGGATCAGGAGTCAAGTATAACATATCAATTGCCAGTGTTCAATATCACGTGTCAAGTACAACATGTCCAGTGTCAGATATCACGTGTCAAGTATAACATGTCAAGTGTCGGTGTGAATACAGAGTACAACATCATATATTAACTCGTATAGCAAGGTATCATGTACTAAATATTACAGTAGCAGGTGTTAGGCATGTTAAAATATCCACATATCAATATCATTCTATAAATATAAGAGTAGTAATTATTAAGCCTAATACAAAGCACTCGCCTAAAAATAGGAACGCAATACGGGATAAAATCTGAGAAGTCCGCTAACGCGTGCGAGCATGCCACTAGCCCATATATTAAAATATATATATTATAAATATTAGAGAGGGGATGAAAGAGGAGAGAGAGGAGAGAGAGAGTTATAGGAAGAGGAGAGAGAGTGTGTGTGTGCGTAGGGTATTTTTGAAAGTGGAAAAATAAGAAATAAAGGGGAGGGGTATATTTGAAATTATAGAGAAGTAATTAGGGAATGAGGGGATGGGTATTTAGGAAAAGTAAGAAAAGAGGGTATATTTGGAAAGAAGGAAAAGAAAGAAAGAAGAAAAGAAAGAAAGAAAGAAAGAAAGAAGAAGAAAGAAGGAAGGAGGGGGGAGATGGTGGCCGGCGGCCCTGGGGTGGCGACGGCGCCACCGGAGGTGGGGGCGGCACGGCTGCCCCGGGGAGGGGAGGAGTGGGGGGTGGATATAGTGTGTTAGTTATTGTTGGTGGAGTTTGTTGGTGGTGGTAGTTGGTGGTGGTGGTGGTTGTTGAAGGTGGTGGGAGTTGATGAGGAGGAGAAGGAGATGATGATTGGGGGTTGAAAGTGGAGGAGGAGGGGTTTGGTGGAGAATTTTGGGGAAGAAGATGAAGTTGTGGTGATAGGTTTAGATGAAATTGAAAAAGGAGGAGTGGTGTTTGGGGGTGATGGAAGTGGAGAAGGAAGTGGGAAGGTGGGTAGTGTGTGGCCGGCGGCTTGGGCGGCGGCGGCTCCGGTGGTGAGGCGGCGGTGATGGAAGGGAGTGGGTGATGGTGGGAGAAATGGAGAAGAAATTGGAGGGAAGTGGGAAGAAGGGAAGGAAAAGAAGATTAAATAGAAAGAAAGGGAAAGGGAGAGTAATAGAGAGGGTATGGGGGACGATGGGCTGCTGTTGCATCCCATCATGCTCTGTTGCTGCTGCAAGCGGCCGCTGCGGAAAAAGTGGAGCAGGGCATGGGGAAGGTAAGAGGAAGAAAAGAAAAGAAAGAAAAAGAAAAAAATGGAAAAAAATAAAGGGAAAGAAAAGAAATAGAAAAAATAATAAATAAATGTATTATTAAATAATTAAATTAATAAAATATTCTGGAAGTATAAAGTAGGAGAGTGGATAAGGAAAAAGCAAGAAAAGAAAAGAACGATAAATAATATTATTATTTTAATAAGGCAAAATTTGACTGTTTCAGAAACGTTCCGAAAAATTCTCAAAAATAGAAAATATTATTTTAAGATTCTTGGTGAAATCAGATTCAAGGTATTCAATCAAGTTTTCAAATTAATAATCCTGGAATCTTCCAGCGGTACAGGCCGACACCATGATCGGTCAAATTTTCATAAATTTAGAAAAATCTCAAAAAATGTATTTAAATAGAAAATGAAATTCTAAGAAGTAATGTGAAATCCATTTCTGAAAATTCAATTCCATATGAAAACTAAAAATCTGATCGCTGACCGACACCGGTTTTGGAGATTTTACAGAAAAATTCTAAAAAATTCCAGAAAATCATGAAAAATCTAAAATATTAGAAAATAGTATTTGAAACAGAAATTGATCAAATTAGACTACCAAAAACGTCAAATCGAGCCGGGTTCCCGGTCCAGGTCAGAGCTGACTCTAGGTCTGAGAATTCAGATCCGATACAACATCATAAGCAATCACAACCCAAAAATAAATACTAGAAGAAAATTGAAACAGTACGGTCAAAAAAATTTGGGACACGTATCTGGGTACGTATCCCGGGAATGGGGTGCTACAATCTGCCAACTTAGCAAAAATTATGTCCTAGAAATTTCTATAAGGAAGGAGATGAATATGGAAATAAAGAATTAATAAGACAAGAGATGGAGTTCATGTGAAAATTACCACTAAAGGCTCGAATAGATGCGGGTAACGGTCATGAATGATGTCTTCCCGCTTTCAAGTGGCTTCTCCTAGACTATGCCTGTTCCATTAAACTAGCACCAACGGGATGGTCCGATTCTTCAGGGTCTTGATACTTCTGTCCATAATAGCCATTGGTTGCTTAGTATATGACAAATTCGGCTGTAACTCCAACTCTGAATAATCCAATACATGGCTCTCGTCCCTGATATATCTTCTCAACTGTGACACATGGAACACATAGTGTACTCCTTCCAGTGATGGCGGTAGTGCCAATCTGTAGGCCACTTCTACTCGTTCCAATATCTCAAACGGGCCAATATACCTTGGACTCAGCTTCCTACGTGAGCCAAATCTGATCACTCCCCTGGTCGGAGATATCCTTAGAAACACATGCTCTCCCACCTGAAACTCCAACGGTCTTCTATTGGAATCTACCTAACTCTTATGTCTGTCCTGTGCTGCACAAAGGTGCTCTTGGATGGTCCTGATCTTGTCCACTGTCTGTACTATCACATCCGGTCCGAAATGTCTTCTCTCACTAATTTCATCCCAACATAATGGTGATCTGCATCTCCTGCCATATAGGGCTTCAAACGGAGCCATCTTAATGCTCGCCTGATAGCTGTTATTGTAGGAAAACTCTGCTAAATTTAGATGGTCTTCCCACGATCCCTTGAAGTCTATCAACATGCCCTCAACATGTCTTCTAGGATCTGTATGGTCCGTTCGGACTGCCCATCTGTCTCTGGATGTAAGATGTGCTAAACTTCAGACGGGTCCCCACACTCTCTTGAAGGCTCTTCTAGAAGCGAGATCTGAACCTCGTGTCCCTGTCCGACAGAATACTAACCAGAACTCTATGCAGTCGAACTATCTCTCTCATGTACTTGTCTGTCTGAAGCTCTATAGATTGCCCTACTTGAATGGTATGAAATGTGCTGACTTAGTGCGACGGACAACAACTACCCAAACTGCATTGTTCCCCTTTGGACTGCGGGGTAGAGCGGTGACAAAATCCACTGTAATATGCTCCTACTTCCATTCTGGTATTGGTAAGGGCTGTAGTAATCCAGCTGGTCTCTGGTGTTCAGCCTTCACTTGCTGACACACTAGACTCTTGGCCACATATTGTACGATCTCTCTCTTCATCGCATTCTACCAGAAATATTGCTTCAGATCCTGATACATCTTTGTTCCTCCAGTGTACATAGAGTAAGCTGAGCTGTGGGCCTCAGCTAAGATCTTTTGTCTAATCTCCCCCTGAGGTACACAAATTCTGTTCCTGAAATAGAGCGCACCATCAGTATGTATGCAAACATCTGACCTCAGCCTCGCTTCCACTTGCTCCCTAAACTTCAGTAATTTGGGATCTTCTTTCTGTGCTCTCTGATCTCCTCCATTAATGTTAGCTGGATCTGAAATGCCATCAACTGTACGGATCCACTGACCCTCTGAATCACCATCAAGTCTAGCTGCCTTATCTCCTTAAGCAACTCCTCTTACTGAGTGAGCAGCATTACCATGTTGGCTTCAGGTCTCCTGCTCAGGGCATCAGGTACCACATTAACCTTGCCAGGATGGTATTGCAAATCTATATCATAATCTGCCATCAACTCGAGCCATCTCCTCTGCCTCATGTTTAACTCCTTCTGGGTGAAAATATACTTCAAGCTCTTGTGATCGGTGTAAATCAACACTCGGTCACCCAGTAAGTAATGCCTCCATATCTTCAACGCAAAGATCACAGCTGCCAGCTCTAGATCATGTGTTGGGTAGTTCTTCTAATGTGATTTTAATTACCTAGATACATATGCTATCACATGTCCATGCTGCATCAATACACGTCCAAGACCCTTTCCTGATGCATCACTGTTTACCACCATTCCTCATGTCCCTGAGGGTGTCTTCAAGATTGGAGCTAAAATCAACTTGTTCTTCAACTCCTCAAAAGCAGACGCACACTCCTCAGTCCATACATACTTCTCTCCCTTCCTGGTAAGCTTGCTCAAAGGAGCTGCAATTTTTGAGAAGTCCTGCATGAACCTTCGATAATATCTAGTTAATCCGATGAAGCTCCTGATCTCTGTTATGGACTTCAGAGTTTGCCAATCCTTCACTGTCTAAATCTTACTGGGATCCATCGAGATTCTTTCCTTAGAAACAACATGGCCCAAGAATTCTATACTCTCCAGCCAGAACTCACACTTACTAAGTTTGGCATGAAGCTGATCAAGTCGGAGCATCTGTAGCACAACCCTTAGATGCTTTGCATGCTCTTCTTCATTCTTGGAATAGACCAAAATATCATCAATGAACACCAACACAAACTTATCCAAATATGGTGAGAAGATTCTATTCATCGAGTCTATAAAAACTACTGGGGCATTTGTAACTCCAAAGGGCATAACCAGGAACTCGTAATGACCATAGCGAGTCCTAAATGTCGTCTTCTGGATGTCTTCCTTTTCACCTTCAGCTGATGGTACCCTGACTGCAGATCTAACTTTGAGAATACTTAGGCCCCATGAAGTTGATCAAAGAGATCATCAATCCTCGGCAAAGGGTACTTATTCTTAATGGTGACTTTGTTCAATTCTCTGTAACCAATACACAGTCTCTTTCCACCATCCTTCTTGTTCGCCAACAACACTGGTGCTCCCCATGGTAAAGTACTCGGTCTAATTAGATCCTTGCTCGAATACTCCAGCAGTTGCTCCTTCAATATAGTCAATTCTGTTGGTGCCATCCGGTACGGTGCTTTAGAGATGGGAGTTGCTCCTGGACTAATGTCAATAGAGAACTCCATAACTCTGTCAGGTGGGAATCCTGATATCTCCTCAAAAACATCTAGGAATTCATTCCACTCTGACACCGACTTCTTCTCTTCTGCAGTGGCATAATCCAGTTGATCCTCTTTCTTGAGGGACTTGCGCTCTCTAATGAACTGAAACTCCGGTTAGTGTGAAATTTTGAAGATCACCTTCTTGTTCTGACAGTCGATCACTGCATGATACTTGCTAAGTCAAGTCATGCCTAGGATCAGATCGTACCCTCCAGTGTCCAGTACGAACATGTCGGCTTCTAACTTTCTACCACATAACTCCACAGTGTATACCTTGCAAATCTTGTTAGTAATGACTACCCTATTCCCCGTACTAATTTTCTATCGATTACCCATACATACTAGGGGTATAGAATGTAAGACAGTAAATCTACTAGATATGAAGCAATGTGATGCACTGGAGTCAAAGAGTGATAAGACTGGAACTTAGTGGACCAAGATTGTACCTGCCACTACTTCTCCTGATGCCTCAGCTTCGTCTGCGTCAAGTTGTAGGTCTGGCCTCTCCTGTGGCCTACTCCAGTCCTGGGTCCCCTCTGAGTCTAACCCAGAGTCCGATACTGGGGAGGAAGTGGAGCCCCTCTGCCTGCAGACCCTGAATTCCTCCTCATCAGTGGTGCCGAAAGTGCTAGGGGTGCCACTCGTGCCGGAGGTGCTGGTGGTGCCACTCGTGCTGGAAGTGCTGGTGGTGCTGGAGCTAGGCCTGTCAATGGGTCGGGTCCAGACCCAGACCCGACCCGGACCCGACCCGATTAAGCGGGTATGGAAAGGGCTGCTCTGTACCATACCCATTTACCCGTATACCCGATTATTAAATGGGATGGGTCTGATTTTACTTGAACCAGACCCGATTACCCATTTACCCATTTCAAAACATAAATATAAATAATACTAATAGAATTAAAATCCTAGAGATCTAGGCTCCAGACTCCATGAGTAAATGATCTTTTTGTGCTTTAAGTGTTAAAGATTGTTGGTTGATCAATGGATGATCCTATTACTGTGTTTTCCCAAATAAATTAGGGAGCCTTGCTTTAAATTTTTTTCTTTATTAAAGTCTTTCATAAAAAAATTTCCCTCCACCTCTTGCACCTAGTTGCATTTCATTCTTTATTGATATTAAAACATACTTTCTTTCTTTTTACAAAAGTTTTTCCCCTCTCCTCATATGTTTTTGTTACTGTTTTTGTTTATGTATCTTGCTTTTTTTCTTTTGTTATGGGTTCGGGTAAACGGGTCTGGACCCGCGGGTACAGCGGGTCGGGTATGGAAACCCACCTTCTGGACCCGCGAGTAAATGGGACGGGTATGGTACCCTCTTGGGTAAACGGGTCCGAGTCTGGTACCACCTGTACCGCCCCGAACCCGAGCCATTGACATGCCTAGCTGGAGCTGCATTCCATGCCTTCTTGAATGGACAATCACCCACTAAGTGGTCTCCAGATCCGCAAGCCAAACACAGTCCATTGGCCATACGGTAATTGCGTTGATTGTGTCTGGGCTTCTGACAATATCCACACACAAGCTACTGAGGAGGAGACTGAAATGGCCGCTTAGCTACTGGGGCACCAAAAGATCTGACTGGATTCCCTCTGTTCACCTGCTAGAATTGGCGCTTCATAGGTTTGTGCTGCAGCTCGATTCTTCTCTTCTTCTCCAACCCCTACTCCACATCACGAGCTATAGAAAGATCTTTGGAGTATGTCTTCAGCTGATGGGGTATAAGTAACATCTGGATATCCACCCTCAATCCTTGCTGAAACATGCTAGCTCTCTTCTCCTCGTCGGCCACCATATATGGTGCAAACTGACTAAGTCTCAGAATTCGGCAGCATACTCATCCACCGATCGTTTCCACTGCTGTAGCCTAATAAACTGCTCCTTCATCTCCTTCTGAGTCGTCGCAAGGAAAAACCTCACATAGAAGCCCTTTAGAACTGGTCCTAAGAGGTGGGCTTCTCCAGCCTCGCCTCTTCAGCTAGCACCAGGTCCTCGTTACATCTTTCAGCTGGATCTTGGTCACTTCCACCTGGTTCTCACCAGAAACTCTGGCCACCTTCAGAAGATCAGTCATGTCTATCAGCCACTGCTCTGCATCCAGGGGCTTCTCAGTGCCCGAAAAGTCTTCCAGCTGCAACCTCCTGAAATCTGACACAGTACCCGGCCTCTGCTCCCGAGGTGCAGTCAACAATCTTTGCCGCAAGAGCTCTGTTTACTGTTGCTAGCTATTCATCATCCCCTGAAGTATCCTCATCATATCGTTCTCCCGTTAGAACCGTCACGAGAAACGCCAGGACCATTACGTGTCCCCCGTCTTTCCATATTCGAGCCGGCTGAAAAGGTGACAAAATAAAGAACGGCATGAGATTTCAGGAATCAAGGATGAATTTCAAGGAAATAATAGATAACTTCGCACTTGTGATTGGAATGTATAGTAATGACTCGTGTTACCCAGTTGCAAATTAATCCAACATTAATCTGCAGATTGGTTGTACTGAAGGTGTGAGAGCCTAGGCTCTGATACCAACCTGTAGCGCCCCGAACCTACAGATACGGAGACACTACTGTGACATATATACGCAGGGTGATGATACCATCACGTATGTATGCTAAGCATCAGAACAACACAGGAATCAGAGTGCGAAAATATGTGGTAATATACATCCCAACACAAAAGTATAAGTACTTAGTCATCACAGATTGTGACATAATATTACATAAATATTACATCACTAGGTAGTACAAAAGTAAATTGTACAGGGTATAAAAGATAAGGACTCACGAGCTGGAAGAGAAAATCTCGCGAGCGGGAAAAACGGGATGAAGTTACGGTTGATCCGCCTGCTCCTCGAAGTAGGCCTGGTCCTCAGCTGAATGGTCCATCTCAGTCCAAGCTGCAAAATCTGAACAAGTAAATCTAGGGTTGTTAGTGGGCAACCCAGCGAGTGCAAGAACCCAAATGGTAAGTATAAATAAAAAGGAGTGCATCAGGTCAAGTATTATGTAGCCAAATCACTAAGCATGAAATAATCACAATAAATAGTGAAATATGGAAATGACATTAGAATTTATGTGACATGAAATAAAAGCAAGTGTAGCAGGTCAAATGTCATGTAATCAAATTAGCAAACATGGAGTAACTACAATAGATAATAAATATGGATATGACAATAAAATTCATATAACATGAAGTCAATTATCAAGTTATTATTAAGACTCGTTCAATTTGTATGTTTCGTTATATAGCCCGTAACATATACTTCCGCATACAAGTCGAGCGGGGTTGGTTATTGAAAACTGATGGGGAACGACGAACCATGTTTAGAGTGGGTCCCATGCATGCCCGGGACAACGGTTCAGGAGTATTCGGTACTGAGCTGGAACGTACTAATAGGTATCGGGACTTACTATATGCCCTAGGACTTAGTATACGCCCGAACAGGAATAGAGTGTCACCGCTCCCCAAAGGAATATACCCCGGGAAATACAGCACACCCGGCAGGCAGGCAGGGGTTGGGTGCCAGAATACCCCACGGAAGCGCCTGGTGTCCTCCAGGTTGAATCCCAGGAATTAGTTGTACAACATTTATATGGCCACCATAAACACAGAAGCTATATCGGTACCTATCATTTTCCCCCGTCCCAGTGTAAGTTGTTTAATTATTACAAATTTTCTAATGATAATGTCCACAGGGTATTCACAATGGTCCAATATCTATGGTTATCCTATTACAGGATCAATAAGAGTATAATATCAGGAGTAATGTCAGGAGTCTCCCTGTTTCAGGGGTTCAAGTATACACAGGAGTACCAAATATCTGGTAACGATATAACAATCATGCTAAGTCCTCATAAAAGTGATAGTCATGAATATGCCATATAATGCAAGTATCAGGGGTAATAGTATCCGGTCAGGTGTCACAATATTAGGTCAATGTGCTTTTACCACGTGAAAGCATATCAAGTGAGCGTTAGCATGTGTCATATATCGGGTGTCAGGAGCAGGTGTCAAATATGACATATCAAGTACTGGTGTCAAGACATCAAGTTGTTGGCCCAGATGCCCTTCACTCTAGTTTTGATGATGATTAACTCATGTATTTATAGTTTACTAATAATCTTGTGATATTTAGTTTCAGATATTTGATCAAGATATTAGTAGGAGATTAGCTTCAATAAAAGTGTTTTGGAGCTTTCACATGGTGATTCAAGAGCTCGAGCGTCAAGTTCACATCTAGCACTCGGTTGGAGTCAAGCTCGGTGAATCGCGTTTGGATCGAGTTGGCTTGGAGATAAGAAGACATCAGTTTGTTTTAGTATTGTTTGTTTAGATCTCATTGTAAAGATTAGATAGTGTGATATGCTCAAGTTCACAATACACACACAAGTTTCATGTTTGATTTTTCGGTTTAACCGATCTTGGTTTTTAAGTCAAAAAACATAGATATACTATATTTCATGTATATTGGATTCTATCCATATACAACATGCTTTAAAGTTGTTTAAATATCATGTTTTTATATTTACATGAGTTTTGAAAAAATCAAATTTCCATTTCAAAAATTCAAGTTTTAGAAAATATGGATTTTGGTTTAAGGCAAATTTTCAATCACACAAAAATGGTTCAAATTGTTTAAAATATGTGTTGAATTTTTATCACACATATTTGTATTCCAAAGATATAATAAAAACTGATTTTTATGAAATTTATGTGTTTTTATGGGATTTAATTAAAGATAAAAGCCTAAGCTTTTAAGTCCTATAATGGTTAGACTGGCTGTCTGCTGGTCGATCGGAATGGTCGACCGTAGCAGTAGTCGGTCGACCAGTGCGGCCGACCGACGTGCACAAGCGTGCACGCCAGCTTGAGCTGGTGGGCCGGTCGACCGTCCAGAGAGCTCTGCTTTCTAGAAATGGCCCCGGTCGACCAGGGTCGGTCGACTGGCAAAGAGCTCTGCTCTCTGTATCTAGTCTCGGTCGACTGAGCCGGTCGACCGGTGGGCTCAACGGTAAAAATATGACCGTTGGCCGGTCGACCGCCTGGTCGAGCGGAAAGGCATTTCAGCCCTTTCCAGCTGCCAACGGGCAGATTTGAAATGAGGCTATAAATACCCCATTTGAGTTGGTTTTTCAACAAGATTTCCAAGAGCAAAAATTCTCATTCTTTCTAGTATTTATATACAAGTTTTCAAGAGAGTTTTTAAGGCAAAAGATTTTATCTTTATTTGTTTAAAGGGTTGGAAAAATCAAGAAAAGGAAAAGTTTTTGGGATTAGTTTTTGATCTTCATTTCTATTATATCCAGAAGTTTTCTCAAGTATTTTCTTTATGTTTTTGATTTCCAAACTCTTTATTTTCTCACACTTGAGCTTATCTATCTATCCTATCTATAGAATCATTGTTTTGTGAGAAAGAAAATTAGTTTGTGGTTGTTTATACCACCAAGTTGTAACCCTCCTTGATTTGTAATATCCCTTTAGTGAGAGGTGATTGTTTTGGTATCCCTCTAGTGAGAGGTGATAGTGGAGGTTGTGTTAGAATTCCTCAAGTGTGAGGTGATTGTGGTTGTTTGGCTTTGTGCCTATCCCTCATTTGTGAGGTTGATATCGTTTTTTAGTTGTGCCTTGCCTCTAGTGAGAGATTGTACTTGAGAGAGGAGTTATGTACTCCCAAATTGTATTTGCTCAAATCTTCAGTGGAGGTTCCCTGTGTGGGAAGTCCTGTGTGGACGAGTTAGTGAAAATCCTTCTGTGTGAAGGCGGGGATGTAGAGTTGTGTGCTCGAACCTCGAAACATATCTCGGTGTTTGCGTTTATTCCACTTTCTCTAACTCTCTCTCTCTCTTACATTGTGCATTGATTCATATTGTTCATATCATATACATGCTTGGTTTTTTTGTGTGCCATACTTGTGTTAACCAAGAGAGCTTCATATAGCACCTCAACTCTTATTCAGAGGAATCAAGAGGAGTTAGTCCAGAGCCCTTCACCGGGAATTCGGCTACACTCTTTGGTTACACTAAGTGTGTTGCAATTAAGTTTTAAATTTCACATTATTTATCATAGATTAGCCTTGCACCTATTCACCCCCTCTAGGTGTACTTTTAATTGGTATCAGAGCCTACGCTCCTGATATTAGGTTTAACCACCTAGGAGTGTGATCTTGGTTGCTAATCTATCATTTGCATTTGCACACTTATATTGTTCACACACACTCAAGGATTTCTTGACCCTCCCATGTTTGATGTTTCCAACATTGACATGTGAAAATTTAGGATGAGTATGTACCTAAAAACTCTAGGCTTGCATGTTTTCCTTACCGCTACCAAGAAATCCTATCTTGATAATAGCAAGCATATAGAGGCCAATATACAAGCTCTAACGGCACTTAGAAGCACGCTTAATAAAGAATATTTGTTTATGATTTCTCATTGTGATTCCGCTTTTGCAGTGTAGAACACTTTGACCTCCTCGGAGCTTCAAACGCCAAACATTATGGAGAAGAATCTAGTGAGGATGGATCCGAACAACTTTGCTACATGGTCTAAGGGAATGACCCCCTTGAGGTACATTCGGATACTCAACTAGATAGTGCTAGCTCTTCTTTTGATGATCTTGATAGTATGGATGCCGATGCACTAAATGAAGAGTTATCTATTATTTGTGAGAACCTCTTAGAAAAATATAAAGTTTTAAAAAAGAAAACTTTTAAGTTAACTAAAGAAAATAAGGACTTGTCTTCAAAATTTGATATTGTTTTGCAAGAAAGAGATGAGATTTATAATGAAAGGGATTCATTGAAATCTAAACTTGATCTTGCCCGAAATGAAAACAAGATTCTGAAAAGTAAAAATGATTGTGAAAATGTTTTAAAGAAAAACGAGGATTTAACTTTAAAACTTGATTTTGTTGTAAAAGAAAATGAAATTTTGAAAAACAAAATTTCTTCTATTTCAAAAGAGCTTGATTTGTTTTCAAAGAAAAATACTTCTTTGCAAAATGATATTGATTCACATGTTTGCCATGCTAGTGTAGCTTCATCATCTAGAATATTTATTGCATGCACCTCTTTTTCATAATCGAAAATGATATTTGTATGCTTAAAAAGAGTGTTGATTGTTTGGGCTCCACTTTGAGCCAATGTGCCATGAAACACACACGGTTGGAATCCATGTTTTGAAAGAAACAAGTTCCAAATATGCACGTACACAAACCATGACATACACATGCTCCTCATGTTCAAGTAAATCACCTAGAGGGGGGGTGAATAAATGATAAGCTAATCTTATGGTCAATAATGCGGAATTAAAAACTATATGATGCAAACTAAAAGCTTCTTAAATTAAACACCAAGTATAATACAAGAGTGTAGCTGGATTCCCCGTGAAGGGCTCTGGACTAACTCCTCAAGATTCCTCTAAATAAGAGTTGAGGTGCCGCGTTGGCTCTCTTGGTTAAATACAAGTGTTAGCAAACAATCCCCAAGCATATAACAATTAAGCACATAATGTATATCAAGCATATAAAGATAAACACAATATAAGTATGCAAGATATAAACAAGTAAGAGATAGAGAGAGAGCAATCGCAAACACGGAAGATTTGTTTCGAGGTTTGAGCACACTTACTCTACATCCCCGCCTTCAACACCTTGAAGGATTTCCACTAAAATCGATCCCACCGGATCACTCGGTGCCGCAACACCTACAAGGCGAGTTCACACTTGAACTCCTCAGACTCTCTAGTCCCTTCGAACACACCGCAAGCCCACAAGCTTCGAGGCCACACCTCAAACACCGAGTTCACATAAGAACCCGAAACAACCGCGAACACACACGTCCGCCTCCTCAAAGCACAAGAAAGAACTCTTGGTGATCTAAACACTTTGATCACCAATAAATACTCTCACAAAAATACTCCTATAGGATGAATATATCAATGGATAGCTCAAATGTTTATGAGAAAAATAAGGATGGAATGTGTGGTGAAAAACTCAAAGAAATTACTTTAAAAACTCTTAATAAACTCTCCTTTTGAATGGAAGTATTTGGCTCAAATACAAGTGGAGAAAACCTCTTAAAAGAGATGAAAAAACTAGCTTAAAACCACTTGAAAATCTTAGAGAAAACAACCCCCAAATGCCCCAATTTATAGGGTTAGAAAAATTAGCCGTTGGGAGCCAGGTTGGCCTGTCGGTCGACCGCCCGGTCGACCAGCCAACGGTCAGATTTCTGACCGTTGAGCCAGCGGTCGACCGGCCGGTCGACCGTGGCCTGGGTACAGAGAGCAGACTCTCTGTCCGGTCGACCGCCCGGTCGACCGGGGCCTTTCCAGAGAGCAGAAGCTCTCTGCGGTCGACCGGGTCGGTCGACCAGCCCTCCAGCCAGACTGGCGTGCACGTTTTGTGCACGTGGGTCGACCGACTCGGTCGACCGACTTCAAGCATGGTCGACCGGTCCGGTCGACCGGCAGAAGCCAGGTCAGGGATTTATAGGAAATAAAAACTTGGCATTTTGGCTATGATAAAATCCCATAAATTCATGAAAAATATACAAAAATAGTTTAAATGTTATACTTTGATAAACAAACATGTATGAGTAAAATCAAGACATGTTTCAAACAATTTGAACTATTTTTGTAACTTAGAAAATTTAGCTCAAAACAAAAACTGTATTTTTTCAAATTGGTTTTTTTTCTTTTCAAAACTTACTTTTCCAAAACTTCTCCAAATACAAAAACAAGATATTTAAAACACTTTTAAAGCATAGAGTGTATGGATATGATCCACTACACATACATGATGAAATATCTATGTTTTTGACAATAAACACTAAACATGGTTTTGGTTAAAACATAATACTTTGAATTCCAAAAACCAAACCGGTATTTTTTCAAAATGAAAATTCTTTTCTAAAATGAAATCTCTTTTATGAAAACACAATTAAATCAAGAGTGTGTGTGTATATGGTATACTTGAGCAATCCACCAACTATTCTATCCTTTACATTTTAATCTAAAACAAAATCTTAATAAAAAAAACCTAGACACAAGTCTTCATGAAGTCTTCACTTGAAGTCTTCTCATTTCCTTCTTGACTTGGTCCAAACACGATCCAACGAGCTAGACTCCTCTTGAGTACTTGATGTGGTCTTGATGCACAAGCTCTTGAATCAAACCGTGCTAGCTCCAAAACTTGGCTTTAAATCCTTTGTTGAAGCTACACACCTACTAAGATCTTGATCACAAATCTGAGACTAATCAAACACAAGATCATTAGTACCATAACTACATGAGTTGATCATCATCAAAACTAGAGTGATGGGCCTTTGGGCCAACAATCTCCCCCTTTTTGATGATGACAAAACTCATGAAGTTATATATGCATGGATTAAAGTAAAGCTTTAAAGAAGCTCTCCCTTAACTCATGCATAACAATAAACGATAATATATGCAATGAAAGCTCATAACATGTATGCAAATATAAGGAGATAAACATGCATAAACAAGCATGAAACATATTAAATTCTTTTTCTCCTATTTGTAGAACAAAACAATATGCATGAACATAAATCCTTTTACAAAACATGCATATATACTAAAATACTTCTCCCCCTTTTTGTCAATCATCAACAAGGGGTTAAAGTAAAAAAAATAATGTTCTCCCCCTCTTTGTTAGAAACAAAAAGGTGAAATCAAATCAACCAATAAATAGATATATGCGATATACATTCATGAAGAGGAAGACGCTAAGTTAACTTCCCTACATATATACATTACATGAAGAATGGATGACAAGCCCTAATTCACATAACACATAATATGCAATGCATAAGAGGAGATGTGAAGCTCCCCCTACACACGTGTATCATATAAAGAAGAGTTGTCAAGCTCCTCAATACAATATACACTCAACATGAATCTATATGTAGAAGAGATGTTAAGCTCTCCTTGCATATAGGCAATACATATCAAAACATTTTTAATATTCCTTATTAAAATAAAATTTTGAATTTTCTCAATAAAACAAAATTTTGAGATATCTTAGTAGATCAAATTTTAAGATATCAAATGTAAATAAACATTACAATTTTTTTTTTGATTTTTCTTAAATTAACAAATAGGTAAAACATATTGATACCAATTGAAATTTATAACAAATTTGAAATTTGAAGCATATTGATACCAATTTAAAATAATGCATTAGCTTATTAAAATGTCAATTGAGATGCCAATTGAAAATAAAGTTTTGAAAACAAGCTTAGCATAAACTTTGTACTTTAAATATCTAAACCAATTATAAATTAAGCACAAACAAATCATATATATGTATGAAAAATGATAATACCAATAGAAATTGATATAAGTTGAATTTGAAGGCATACATATATAGAAACTAAATTATGAGTATACAAAATATATCAATTGTGATACCAAATGAAATTATGATACCAATTGAAATTATGAAGTGAAATTAGTGTATAACTCATAAAAAATCCACCCTTTTTATGCACAAGGTAAAAGATTTATAGTTTTAGCATACAAGGCATAATCACCCATCCTTCCACCCATAAGGGGTTGGTAGGGGTTTTCAAAAATAGGTGTTTGAAAATATTTTTATTGAAAATAAAACTCTACCAATTGAAGAATAAATAACTAGTTAAAGATAATTTTTGAAAAACTAGTTAAAGATCCTTCAAAAACATGAAACCAAATCATATGTTTATCATGAAACATACTAAAAACACAAAATTCAACACTCGAAGTCTATAAGGCTCAAAAATAATCATGAAACAAAGTCATGAATAAATAAATAAGGTGTGAGTGTACAAAAGTCATGTAATTAGCATTTTCCATGAAATTAGTCAATAAAGCTCAAAAACAAATATCACTTAAACAAACAAGTGATAAACATGAAAAATTTATTTTCATTTAAAAATAAACTTCAAGGTATATGTATGTTTTTATTCAAAACTAACAATATGCATACATATCCCAAACATAAAAGAGAGTCCATAATATGAATTGCATGAAGGCAAATGACTCAAGGGGTATACATGTATATTTATTAGATTTGAATACAAATTGCATATACATGAAGCAAGACATAAAAATAGGCAAAACATGTATAAATGAGAGAATCATCAAAACTAGCCTATACATGTGCATATAGTGAGTACAAATGAACAATGAAGTGCAAACATATATGAATCAATTTGTTGCTCACTATTTGTACACGTATAAATACAAGTTTTGATAAATACTACATCTAACCATGTATTTACCACATGAAGCACAAAAATACATAAAATATGAACATGCTAAATAATCATCAAATGAAAGCATGTAAATAAACTAGGAGTTTTTAGAGATAGTTACCAAACCAAAGAACTATGCTCCAAATCTCCAAAATATGGTGGTTGTCCCACCAAACCTCCTTGATAGCGGTGCATCAAATATGTATCCATCAAGTCCATGTGCATCCATGATTGGTCACTAATGTTGCATATTTAGTATCATATTTCCATACTTATTATAGAATAAAATATGCATTGTCCTAATTAATTGTTTAATTTATTTGCAGGCCCATTCCTTAAGGAGATGAAGAGAGATGAGCCCAAAAGCCCACCAAATTCTGAATTAAATCAGAATTAACTCGCACTCAATAAATCAGGGCAAAATCAAGAGGTTGAAAACCGGTTGAGAAGAATCCTCTCAGAATCGATTGGTTAAAGCCAAAAATCAAAGGCCATTTCGTCACAATCATGCACTCAAACGAGAAAACCAACTAAAGATAAAAGCAGAAGGAAAAACCAGGGAGACCCACCAACTGGGTTTGGCCACCTGGCCACACCCTGGCCGCGAAAACGTGGCCAAAGCCGCGTTTTCGCGGCTTGGTTGGGGAGTTAGGGGAGCGTTTGCTCCCCCGATCTCCCCGGGATCCTCCTCGTGTGGGTTATGCCTATAAAAAGCCAGTATTTGCACTGAAAATGGGACGACCATGCAGAGATAGGATTTAGACTAGTTTTCTATTTTTTAGTTTAGGTTTTTTCTTTTCTTTTTCATGTAATTTTAGTTTTCATTTATATAAATCAGAGGAGATCAGACTTTCATCGAAGAACAAGAATGAAGCTTGAGCTGAGAGTGACACCGGTGTAAGGTTTCTTTCTTTTCTTTAATTATTATGAAATCGAATCTATGTTCTTTCTTTGTATGTACTTCTTTTTAGTTTTCTTCTTCTTCTTCTTTTCTACGTTACTCTTCTTTTGGTACAAATTGTCTTCCAAGTGAGTCTAAAAGCATCGAAAGAGCCTTGCCTTTGCGAGTGCCGCCGATAGCTCATGACGATGGATGTGAGTCTCTCTGTATCATTTCATGCTTGAAGTTGTCTTGATGATGTAATGTGGAAGAGACCAATAATCAACTCTTATGGGCTATGTGCTGATTGCCTCCAATTCAAGGTAACATCGTCGCTGAAAATTCAAGGTAAGCTTTTGGTGAAAAGAAGGTAAGTAATTGTTTTTATTTCTTTTCTTTTATTTCTGTAAATTAAATCACCAACAATACCTCTTCCAAATCATTCTTTTTCAACTCATTTGTACATAGTCGCTTTCTTTCCGTTTTCTTTGTAAATAGTCATTCTCCATTCTTTTCCACCTTCTCATTCTACCGTTTTCTTTCTAACTTTAACATAACGATTTTTCAATTTCATTTCTTAAAACAAAGAAGAACATTCGTTTTGTTTTCATAAAGATTTCAATAAAGAACCTTAAACGCTTCTATCGCAAAACCCTCCTTGTGGATCACGACCCGCATAGCCACTTGCTATAGTGGTAAGAATTGAGCACTTGCACATTTTTATTAAAAGTTCTGAAATTTTGTATTTTCTGTGCAGGTAAAGCTTCAATCAAATTTTGGCGCTGTTGCCGGGGAGGGTAACGTTTTTATTGAAATCTGATTTTTATTGAAAATTTTTAGAACTAAAACGAACTTTCTTCTCTGTTGCAGGTTATAGGGCAAGTAAAGCAGGAAAATAAGATTGCAGTAACATATAAGTGGTCTTGGGCCTCTGCTCTAGAAAGCAGAGACCAAGTGCCCTCTGATTTGTTGCGTTTTCGCGACCAAAGACGCGGATCTGTGGCACAAAGGAGTTGACTACTAAACAGGTTTTTTGCTGGGCTGCTTGTTTTGCAAAAATATTGTTTTCTGCAAATCTTAATTCTTATATGCCATCACCAAAAGCTTGCTAATAAATCAACAGTAAAATATTGTTGAAAAAGATAAAAAATTGATTAGACGTTTGCATTTTTAGGCACGTGTCTTTTCAATTCATTTATTTTTACTGTTGAAGAGTGCTGGAGCAAGGTACGTTCGCATTGCATCTAGAATAGGACTCATCTCTTGGTTGATTTACATTGCTTTGAGTGAATCTTATTTACATATCTAGTGCACTTGCACGAATTGATTTTAAGGGCACCACCCATTAACAAGATAAGGTGGGGATTTAATCACCCTTCCTTAGCCTAAAAATCAGATTCCAAGCACTCACTAACCCAAGCCTAACTAAAAATGAGTAGACGTTGGCCCTAGGGACATCTCGGACTCAATTAGGAGATTATCCTAAGGGGAAAAGATGTTGGAATTTGACTCCTGCCAAATTAGTGTCTAGGAAAGGGATTAAGGGCCGAAAGCCCAAAGGTTGGTGGTTATTTAATTAAGGAACGTCTTTGACGAAAAACCTCCCACCAACCTTGCCCTGACATGGCTGATTAGCTTGTGATCAAAGTCGACATTAAACCTCCCGTGGACAGTCTAATCAGTTAGGAGTCGTTTAGGTCATAAGTCTACCCTAACTTAGTTTAGAATTTTTTTCTTTTTTTTTTGCTTATTTGTTTGTTTTTCCTTTATTTGTATTCTATTGTGTGATATGGCTTATAATAACAATTTTTCCAATTTTAATAATAATCCATATTACACACCGACTTCATTTTCAGATATTACCAACCCGGCATATCATAACTTTAACCAACCTAGTGTGCCGGATTGGTCTTATCCGAATCAATATAACCCATGTCCCCAGTCTTATAACCATAATTTCCATAATGATTTCAACTCTTCACAGAGTCAGTAGGGCTTCACCTCCCCCGAGTCCAATTTTTAACCAACTTGTCCTCCTTCTCCACCTTGTCAATAATATTTCCAAGATTCATACTCAGTTCCACCAGTCCAAAATAGAAAACTATCAATTTTGGAAATGAGTATGCGTGAGTCCAAACACAAATCCCAAAATCTGATGGACTCACAATTTCACCACCAATTCCAAAATAACTCTTCATCTTTTCAACAAGACAATGAACCTATCAACTATGAAAAGATGCTTGAAGCCATGACTCAGGCTCAAAACGCTCGTAATCGTGACATAGATATGATGGTCCAATCTCTACGTTCCCACCGTTTGACCAGTTCTGATGTCACTAACCATCCTGTTAGAGCCGATGAGTCAGGTTGTTTTAGAAATCAAGGTTCCATTTCAGAACAATCATTTGAACTTGCCCAAACTTCAAATTTTAAAAAGAATATTGACAGTTTGGCAAGTTATCCTTTTCCTGAAATCGAACTTGAAAATGAATATGATCATGAACCTCAACTTAGTGATTCAATTTTACTTCCTGATTCAATAATGACTCCGGTGTCTTCACCTGATTTCAATCTTTTCCCGAGTCAACATTGGATCCTGTGCCAATTCATCATGAAATTGAATCATCCATTTTTGATGATCATATTGAACTTGACCAATTTTACACTTTTGAAAATCCTATTGACAAATAGGCAAGTTCTCATTTTTTTGATATTGAACTCAATGAGATATGTGACCTAGATTCTCAAATCTTTGATCCAGTTCAACTTTTCGAATCAATATTGACTCCTGTTTTGTTACCAAACTTGAGTAATATTTTAGAGTCAGTTTTGATTCCCACACCTATCATTATTGAACTTGAATCACCAATATTAAGTCACATTCCATTGTTGGAAAATAAATGTGGACTTGAGTTTCAACTTCTTGACTTGGACCCGCTTCCTGAACCAATTTCGACTCCTGAACCTTTACTTGACTTAAGTCACCTTCTTGAGTCGGTATTAGTTCCTGTACTTCCTGAGTTCAAGTCAATCATTCTATCTTTTCACACTCCATTCTGGGACGAGGTGGTTGACAAATTTGACTCCGAAATTTGTTATGAAATTTGAAAATTAGATGGGGTTAAATTTTTAATAAAAATCCTTCATGGATACATCATTCTAATGGGTTATATTAAAGTAATTTCTGGTGGGTTCCACGAACTTAACGAAAAGTCGATTGGGCCGCATTTCGTGGACCAATCAGACCACCACTGGAACCACCACCTTAAGGTAACATTTTCCTTCCCTTTCTTCTTTTTCATGCATCTATGCATTAATTCATACATTGAGGACAATGCATGAGATAGGTGTGGGGGAGGATCTAACATAACTTAGTTTTTTTTCTTTTTATTAAAAAAATTTTATTAACATTTTCTTTACTTTTAAAAAACTGTTTGGAAAATAGAAACAATATTTTGACATATTTTTGTAAGAAATTAAGTTAATTTTAAGGAATAGGAAAATCCAAATTAGGATTTCTTATACTTGGTCAAACTAAGATTATTTATTTGATTTTTAGAGTTAGGAAGATAATTTGTCAAAGTAATTTAGTCTTGATTTTTACCTTGATGAAATATGCACACTTCATACACTTACACACTTAGGGTTCAAAAACAAAGATTCTTATGCTTTATAAAAAAATTTAAAAAAATGAAAATGAAAAAATAAACAAATCTAATTATTTATTAGCTAGGTGCTTTGGTCTAAGCAAGCCTTAGTATTTATGCGAAAGATGATTAGATAAGTTTGAAATATATATATATATATATATATATATATATATATATATATATATATATATATATATATATCCTCTGATTAAGCTGGGTATTTGTGCCTAATAAAGCATAAGTATTCACGCCTAAAAGAGGTTCATATAATAAAATCCTTAGTTTTGTGACCTTATTTGCTCAAGTCCTTAAGTCCTTGGGTGTTTTCTCACCCAGTGCCCTAAGACCGTTTGGTTTGGGAGTCATCGATTAAAGGCTCGTTACATGGACAGATTAGAAAGCCTAATAAAACTAAGGAATAATACCACAAAAAAATAAATAAGGCATAAGAGTTAGAGTTAATGAACCCTTAGTCAAAATTTTCATAGTCACAAGGTGCATATGACTTAGGGTAAAGTAATAGACTAGATGAGAAGTACAATTTGACTCCTTACTTTGATTGATAACAATTTTTTGAATAGAGACTAAGTGTAGGAATGAAAAATTTGGTTTTCCTATAACTTATAGATTGCTTAAATCTTATAATTATATTTCAAATATTTTTCTCTTTCAAAATGCTTTTCGAAAATACTAACTCTTTGTTTCTCTTTATTTATAGATTTTGTGAGTGCAATCCGCTGAAAACCCTCACGAGACAAAACTCGTCCTCTAGGGGAAACATAGAGGTTTAACGGCTTGTTGCACATGCTCAGTGCAATCGCGTGACCTGCGAAAGTGGTCTAATAATTCTTAGTATAGTTTAGTTGTTTTGCTCGAGGACGAGCAAAAGATAGGTATGGGGGTGTGATTGGTCGCTAATGTTGCATATTTAGTATCATATTTTCATACTTATTATAGAATAAAATATGCATTGTCCTAATTAATTGTTTAATTTATTTGCAGGCCCATTCCTTAAGGAGATGAAGAGAGATGAGCCCAAAAGCCCACCAAATTCTGAATTAAATCAGAATTAATTCGCACTCAGTAAATCAGGGCAAAATCAAGAGGTTGAAAACCGGTTGAGAAGAATCCTCTCAGCATCGATCGGTTAAAGCCAAGAATTAAAGGCCATTTCGTCACAATCCTGCACTCAAACAAGAAAACCAACTGAAGATAAAAGCAGAAGGAAAAACCAGGGAGACCCACCAACAGGGTGTGGCCACCTGGCCACACCCTGGCCGCGGAAACGCGGCCAAAGCCGCGTTTCCGCGGCTTGGTTGGGGAGTTAGGGGGAGCGTTTGCTCCCCCGATCTCCCCGGGATCCTCCTCGTGTGGGTTATGCCTATAAAAAGCCAGTATTTGCACTGAAAATGGGACGACCATGCAGAGATAGGATTTAGACTAGTTTTCTATTTTTTAGTTTAGGTTTTTCCTTTTCTTTTTCATATAATTTTAGTTTTCATTTATATAAATCAGAGGAGATCAGACTTTCATCGAAGAACAAGAATGAAGCATGAGCTGAGAGTGACACCGGTGTAAGGTTTCTTTCTTTTCTTTAATTGTTATGAAATCGAATCTATGTTCTTTCTTTGTATATACTTCTTTTTAGTTTTCTTCTTCTTCTTCTTTTCTACTTTACTCTTCTTTTGGTACAAATTATCTTCCAAGTGAGTCTAAAAGCATCGAAAGAGCCTTTCCTTTGCGAGTGCCACCG
Source organism: Agave tequilana (assembly GCA_038442645.1). Classification (NCBI taxonomy): domain Eukaryota; kingdom Viridiplantae; phylum Streptophyta; class Magnoliopsida; order Asparagales; family Asparagaceae; genus Agave; species Agave tequilana. Next base: position 249,680 of record JAVJIF010031382.1, read on the forward strand.
ATAGCTCATGACGATGGATGTGAGTCTCTCTGTATTATTTCATGCTTGAAGTTGTCTTGATGATGTAATATGAAAGAGACCAATAATCAACTCTCATGGGCTATGCGCTGATTGTCTCCAATTCAAGGTAACATCGTCGCTGAAAATTTAAGGTAAGCTTTTGGTGAAAAGAAGGTAAGTAATTGTTTTTATTTCTTTTCTTTTATTTCTGTAAATTAAATCACCAACACTACCTCTTCCAAATCATTCTTTTTCAACTCATTTGTACATAGTCGCTTTCTTTTCGTTTTCTTTGTAAATAGTCATTCTCCATTCTTTTCCACCTTCTCATTCTACCGTTTTCTTTCTAACTTTAACATAACGATTTTTCAATTTCATTTCTTAAAACAAAGAAGAACATTCGTTTTATTTTCATAAAGATTTCAATAAAGAACCTTGAACGCTTCTATCGCAAAACCCTCCTTGTGGATCACGACCCGCATAGCCACTTGCTATAGCGGTAAGAATTAAGCACTTGCACATTTTTATTAAAAGTTTTGAAATTCCGTATTTTGTGTGCAGGTAAAGCTTCAATCAATCCACCATCAAGGCACCACTCTCTCACGTCGTGTGAGAGCCCGCACCTACATCAAATATACAAGGTGGGAATTTTGGTACCCATTTTCTTTTGGGTCCTTGGGGGTTAGCTTTGTAAGGAACCCAAATATTTTTATTATTAGCAAAATTAATATGATGTAACTTATCAAAACAAAATTTTGCTAAATGGCCTTTGCGGCCACAATGTGTACAAGTGTACACTCTACTATGCACATGTGTATGAGGGTGATCGTGACGTACAAAGTGTTCATAAGCATGATGTGGGTGATGTGCATAAACATGTGGAACTTGTTTCTTTTGAAACAAGGTTTCCAATCTCTTATGATTAAATGCACATGTGCTCAAAGTTGAGCTCAAACAATTTATTTTATTTTTTAAAAATTTCATTTCATTAGTAGTGGCATGTAAAGCATGGTGAGAATGAGAATCATTTTTCTTATTCTTTTTAGAAACATTTTCTTTTTCTTTTTCAACAATTTTTCTTTTTAAAGAGTTATTTTCATTCAAAGCAACTTCTTTTTGTTTTTCCACCAAAATAATTTTATTTTTCAAAGAAGTGTTTCCTTCACAAAGATGCTCAATTTAGAAAGCAAGGAAAAATATTTTCATTTTTCAAAGATTCATTTTCTTTTTCAATGCATGCAACTTTATTTTTAAAAGAATCATTTTCTTTTAACCTGCAATCAAATTTCTTTTTCAAATTCTTGTTATCCTTTTTAATCATGTCATATTTTTCAAGTAATTGTTGACAAAAAGATGCAAGCTCATCATATGACATTTCTACATCTTCATCTAGCTCGGATTCGGTGTTTACCTCAAGGGGGTTATCCCCTTGGACCATGTAGCACACGTTGAAGCGTCACTTCCAACATCCGAGTCGCTCCCCACATAGTATTGTCCTTTTTCGCCAAGGGAGATCAAAGAGTTCCATACTACAAAAGTCGAATCAAGATTAGCATCCCTACATAAATAAACATCATTTAGGGTAGATCTTAAAGCATGTAGGGCTTTTGCATTAGCCTCATTATATTTGCCATTTAAACAATAAGAATCTCTAGTAGTGACAAAATAAACATGAGTGCCTAGGGCTTTGAGGTACAAAGACATCTTAACCTTCTAAGTTTGGATGTTAAGGATGTCAAAAATGGGAGGTGACATGAAATCCATGGTGTGTGAAACAAATATTGTGATTAGCTATAAAATGAGGATCTTTAACTCTAGATTGTTAGACCCAAATCAAGAGCAGTTGGCTCTGATACCAATTGTAAATCACCTAGAGGGTGGTGAATAGGTGATAAGCTAATCTTATGGTCAATAATGCGGAATTAAAAACTATATGATGCAAACTAAAAGCTTCTTAAACTAAACACCAAGTATAACACAAGAGTGTAGTCGGATTCCCCGTGAAGGGCTCTGGACTAACTCCTCAAGATTCCTCTAAATAAGAGTTGAGGTGTCGCGTTGGCTCTCTTGGTTAAATACAAGTGTTAGCAAACAATCCCCAAGCATATAACAATTAAGCACACAATGTAATCAAGCATATAAAGATAAACACAATATAAGTATGCAAGATATAAACAAGTAAGAGATAGAGAGAGAGCAATCGCAAACACGGGAGATTTGTTTCGAGGTTCTAGCACACTTGCTCTACATCCCCGCCTTCAACACCTTGAAGGATTTCCACTAAAATCGATCCCACCGGATCTCTCGGTGCCGCAACACCTACAAGGCGAGTTCACACTTGAACTCCTTGGACTCTCTAGTCCCTTCGAACACACCGCAAGCCCACAAGCTCGTTGAGGCCACACCTCAAACACCGAGTTCACACAAGAACCCGAAACAACCACGAACACACACGTCTGCCTCCTCAAAGCACAAGAAAGAACTCTTGGTGATCTAAACACTTTGATCACCAATAAATACTCTCACAAAAACACTCCTATAGGATGAATATATCAATGAATAGCTCAAGTGTTTGTGAGAAAAACAAGGATGGAATGTGTGGTGAAAAACTCAAAGAAATTACTTTGAAAACTCTTGATAAACTCTCCTTTTGAATGGAAGTATTTGGCTCAAATACAAGTGGAGAAAACCTCTTAAAAGAGTTGGAAAAACTAGCTTAAAACCACTTAAAAATCTTAGAGAAAACAGCCCCCAAATGCCCTAATTTATAGGGCTAGAAAACTAGCCGTTGGGAGCCAGGTTGGCCTGTCGGTCGACCTCCCAGTTGACCGTCCAACGGTTAGATTTCTGACCGTTGAGCAAGCGGTCGACCTGCCGGTCAACCGTGGCCTGGATACAGAGAGCAGACTCTCTGTCCGGTCGACCGCCCGGTCGACTGGGGCCTTTCCAGAGAGCAGAAGCTCTCTGCGGTCGACCGGGTCGGTCGACCGGCCCTCCAGCCAGACTGGCGTGCACGTTTTGTGCACGTCGGTCGACCGACTCGGTCGACCGACTTCAAGCACGGTCGACCGGTCCGGTCGACCGGTAGAAGCTAGGTCAGGGATTTATAGGAAATAAAAACTTGGCATTTTGGCTATGATAAAATCCCATAAAATCATGAAAAATATACAAAAATAGTTTCAATGTTATACTTTGATAAACAAACATGTTTGAGTAAAATCAAGACATGTGACAAATAATTTGAACTATTTTTGTAACTTAGAAAATTTAGCTCAAAACAAAAACTGTATTTTTCCAAATTGGTTTTTTTTCAAAACTTACTTTTCCAAAACTTCTCCAAATACAAAAACAAAATATTTAAAACACTTTTAAAGCATAGAGTGTATGAATATGATCCACTACACATACATGATGAAATATCTATGTTTTTGACAATAAGCACTAAACATGATTTTGGTTAAAACATAATACTTTGAATTCCAAAAATCAAACCGGTATTTTTTCAAAATGAAAATTCTTTTCTAAAATGAAATCTCTTTTATGAAAACACAACTAAATCAAGAGTGTGTGTGTATATAGTATACTTGAGCAATCCACCAACTATTCTTTCCTTTATATTTTAATCTAAAACAAAATCTTAATAAAAACAAACCTAGACACAAGTCTTCATGAAGTCTTCACTTGAAGTCTTCTCATTTCCTTCTTGACTTGGTCTAAACACGATCCAACGAGCTAGACTCCTCTTGAGTACTTGATGTGGTCTTGATGCACAAGCTCTTGAATCAAACCGTGCTAGCTCCAAAACTTGACTTTAAATCCTTTGTTGAAGCTACACATCTACTAAGATCTTGATCACAAATCTGAGACTAATCAAACACAAGATCATTAGTACCATAACTACATGAGTTGATCATCATCAAAACTAAAGTGATGGGCCTTTGGGCTAACAGTTCACACTCATAACACTTTGTATGCTCATGTGTACACATGTACACATTGTGGACGTAAGGGCCACCTTGCTAAGTTTTGTTATGATAGACTACATGATGTAAATTTAGCAAATAGATTTATTTGGGTTAGGAAAGGAGCTAACCCTCATGGACCCAAAAGAGTATGGGTACCAAAGACCATTCCTATTTTATTTGATGTGGGTGTGGGCTCTCACATGACGTGAGAGTGATGGTGCCTTGAGGTGGATGTGTTCCAAGCTTAATGGTGACTATTTTAGATGCATCACTTTCAAGGAGAGCTTGGTGGGAGGACCACCTTGGTTTGGAGATATAAAGATGTACCCTCATGGTTTTGGTAATGATCTCTAACTCCCATTTATATTTACATGCTTCCATTGTTGATTTTAGCATGTTTTAATATTTCATGATTATTATGATAAATTTCATGATAATTAGATTTGTGACATACATGTATAGTAGTTGAGTTACACCCATGTTCATATGGATTATTACTTTTGTGTTCTCACTTTAGTTTAGCTATCATGTATATCATAACTCTAAACATGTGCATTCAATAATGATCATATTTATGTTTTGTTTCTATACTTCATGATTTGATTACATGTTTAGATGTTAGTTTTCATTAAAACTTGAGTATATACTTGTACAATTAGTGAGCCACAAATAGATTATTAAATGTTTGTACTTGATTGCTCATTTGTACCCATTAGATGTACCAGTATAGCCTAGTTTTGATGATTCATGCATTTTGACTTGTATTCCCTATCTTTATGCATGTTTTCATGTTTGTGTTTAAATTTCATGTATATGTCTATTTTGTCTAAACTAATAGCTATACATATACATTCTTGAGCCACTTGCCTTCATGCATATATTTTTGTGGACTCGTTCATGTTTGGATATGTATGTATACCTTTAGTTTTGACTAAACATACATATGCCTTAGAGTTAGTATTATTTTATTAAAAATTAATTTTAATGATTTTCGTGTTTTTATTTATAAAGGAATTTCACGTTGAGCTTATTGTCTATTTTCATGATTATGTTTTTCACAAAACTTATACACTCACATTATTTGATGTTTTCTCATAATTTGTTTTCATAAGTATTATATGTGCTATATAGACTTTGAGTATCATTGATTGAGTGATTTTCATGTTTCATGGATATCTTCTTCTTTTATTCTTTACTTGAAGGATTTCGTACTAGTTTGCAATTTTATCATATAACTAGTTGCGTATTCTTCATTTTGGTAGAGTTTTCAATTGTGTTAAAACTATTTTCAAATTTATTTTTGAAACCCCTACCCGTCAAGGGCGGTTGGTTGGGTGACCATGCCTTGTATGCATTATTAAAAATCTATTTAAACATGTGCATGAAATGGGTAGTAGGGAGTATGAGTTATATACTTGATTCTCATTGAGTTTTCAATTGGTATCACAATTGATTTCTATTTTGTATACTCATATTTGTTTTTATATATGTATGCTTCAACTTCAAATAATATCAATTTTGATTGGTATTTATATTTTCATACATATATATGTGTTTTGATTGTGCTTACTATATCTTTATATTTTGAGCACAAATTTGATTATGCTAAGCTTGATTTAGTTCTTAATGACAATTATTTTTAAATTGGTATCTTATACAAGGTTATGCATCATTATTATTAGTATTTCATAAAGGGAGAGAAATTCATATTTTACCTTTCAATTGGTTTTGTCTACCATTGATATCTTACTCCCACTCTTTATGTGAAAAATGATTGAAAAATGATATTGATTTTTTAATTTGGTATCATATGCTCCTAATGAAAATTATTTTCACTTGGTATATGGTTCTTTTTCAATATTGGTATTAAGAATATTAAATTGATATTATTCTCTATTTGGTATCTCTATTGCAAAATGTTTTTAGTATTTAACCAAAAAGATTGGTTTATATTTTTCAATTGGTATCAAAAGTGTTAAATATTTTCAATTGGTACTAATTTTTTTCAGTTGGTATCAAGATTACCTATTTGTTTATATCTTTCAATTGATATCAAAATTTTTGTTTGTTTTGTTTATTTTCAATTGGTATCATAAATTTGTGTCATGATGTTTCGATGTATACCTTCATACTTAATTGATATATCTTTCAATTGGTATCATTTTGATTTGTATTGCTTATATGTAAGGGAAGCTTAACATCTTCTCTGTATATAGATTCATGTTGAGTGTATGCCATATTGAAGTTATTGACCTTTCTTTGGTATATAGTACACGTGTGTAGTAGGAGCTTCACATCTCCTTTTATATATTGCATATTATACTTTATGTGGTTAGGGTTTAGTCATCTCTTTTTATATAAATGCATGTATGCAGGGGGAGTTAACTTCACGTCTCTCCTCTTCATGAATATATATAGCATATATACCTTTATTGTTTTTAATTTATACAAAAGGGAGAAAAATATTGTTTATACCTTTATTGTTTGTAACTTGAATTGACAAAAAGGTGGAGAGATATTTTGGAGTTTATATGCATGTTTGTTTATAAGATATTTTAGAGTTTATATGCATGTTTGTTTATATGCATGTTTGTTTGAATTAGTTATCCTTTACCATTGGTATCAAAAGCATCTTTTATTGGTATTGGTATCAAGAGTATCTTTTATTATTTTTGTTGGTATCAAGAGTTTTTTTTTATTTGTATCAATAGCAACATTATTTTATTGTTTTATTGGTATCAAGAGCTACATTTTTTAAAAAAAAAGAAATTTTTATTGGTATCTAGAGCAACATTGCTTTTAAGAACATGTTTATTTTAAAATAGAGTCTTTATTGGTATCAAAAGCATGTTTATTTCATTGGTATAAAAGATCATGTTTGTTTTATGCATGTTTATGCATATTTATGTTGAGCATTCATTGAATATCTTATTGTTTATTGCTATGTATGAGTTAAGGGGGAGCTTCTATGAAGCTTAACTTTAATCCATGCATATATAACTCCATAAGTTTTGTCATCATCAAAAAGGGAGAGTTTGTTGGCCCAGAGGACCTTCACTCTAGTTTTGATGATGATTAACTCATGTAGTTATAGTTTACTAATAATCTTGTGATATTTAGCTTCAGATATTTGATCAAGATATTAGTAGGTGATTAGCTTCAACAAAGGTGTTTTGGAGCTTTCACATGGTGATTCAAGAGCTCGAGCGTCAAGTTCACATCTAGCACTCGGTTGGGAGTCAAGCTCGGTGAATCGCATTTGGATTGAGTCAGCTTGGAGACAAGAAGACATCAGTTTGTTTTAATATAGTTTGTTTAGATCTCATTGTAAAGATTAGATAGTGTGATATGCTCAAGTTTACAATACACACACAAGTTTCATGTTTGATTTTTCGGTTTAACAGATCTTGGTTTTTAAGTCAAAAAATATAGATATACTATATTTCATGTATATTGGATTCTATCCATATACAACATGCTTTAAAGTTGTTTAAATATCATGTTTTTATATTTACATGAGTTTTGGAAAAATCGGATTTCCATTTCAAAAATTCAAGTTTTAGAAAATACGGATTTTGGTTTAAGGCAAATTTTCAATCACACAAAAATGGTTCAAATTGTTTAAAATATGTGTTGAATTGTTGTCACACATATTTGTATTCCAAAGATATAATAAGAACTTATTTTGTGAAATTTATGTGTTTTTATGGGATTTAATTAAAGATAAAAATCTAAGTTTTTAAGTCCTATAATGGCTAGACTGGCTGTCTGCCGGTCGACCGGAACGGTCGACCGTAGCAATAGTCGGTCGACCGGTGCGGTTGACCGACGTTGATTGGTCGCTAATATTGCATATTTAGTATCATATTTCCATACTTATTTTAGAATAAAAGCCTGCATTGTCCTAATTAATTATTTAATTTATTTGCAGGCCCAATCCTTAAGGAGATGAAGAGAAATGAGCCCAAAATCCCACCAGAATTCTGAATTAAATCAGAATTAATTCGCACACACTAAATCAGGGCAAAATCAAGAGGTCGAAACTGGTTGAGAAGAATCCTCTCAGAATCGATCGGTTAAAACCAAGAATCCAAGGTCATTTCGTCAGAATCCGGGGCTCAAACGAAGAAACCAATAAAGGATAAAGCTAGAAGAAACTCCCAGGATGACCCACCAACAGAGTGTGGCCATCTGGCCACACCCTGGCCGCGGAAACGCGGCCCAAGCCGCGTTTTCGCGGCTTTGTTGGGGAGTTAGGGGGAGCGTTTGCTCCCCCGATCTCCCCGGGATCCTCCTTACTGGTTTATGCCTATAAAAGGCCAGTATCTGCGCTGAAAAGTGGACTCCAATGCAGAGTTAGGATTTTAGACTAGTTTTTCCATTTTGTAGTTTAGTTTTTACTTTTATGTAACTTGTATGTAGCTTAGGTTAGATGATGATTCATGTAAGTAAGAGAGAGAGGCATATGTTGAGAGTGACACCGATGTACCCTCCTCCTTTCTTTCATTGTCTCAAGCAATAAAGGTAAACTTTTATTTATTTTCGTTTCTTTACTTTTATTTTCTTTTGTTTTGCTTTCCTTTTCCTCTTCTACTTTACCTTGGTTGTATTTGTTGAGTTTACAAGTGAATTCCAAAGCAAGTATAACTAAGCTACGTGAGAGCCAGCGATAGTTCATGAAGACGTTCTCCTCTTCCAAGCTCCGCATCACTTCGTTCTTGATATGCTTGACGATATAATGTGCACGGGGACTGAGCTCGAGCTTATGATCTATGCGTTGAACGCCTCCGAAGCAAAGGTAGAACATGCAACGGTTTCTAGGTAAGTCATCACTCAACCTAGGTAAGTATTCCTTCCTTTTCTTTCCTTTCTTTCATTTCTGTAAATTAAATCATCACCTCTTCCAACTCTTTCTTCTCCACTCACTCCATTTGTACATAGTCGCTTTTATTGTTTTCTGATTTTTCCACCTTCTTCATCTCTCACTTTCTTCTTAACTTTAACTATTAATTATTTTTCCTTTTTCTTAACTTTAAAACAGAGAAGAACTTACGCTTATTTTTATAACGATTTCAATAAAACTGTAAACGCTTCTATCGCAAAACCTCCTTGTGGATCACGACCCGCATAGCCACTTGCTATAGCGGAAGAATTGAGCACTTGCACATCTTCTTTCTTAAGTTCTATAATTCAGTATTTCGTGTGCAGGTCTAGCCTCAATCAGACGTGCACAAGCGTGCATGCTAGCTTGAGCTGGTGGGCCGGTCGACCGGTCGGTCGACCGGCAGAGAGCTCTGCTCTCTGTATCCAGTCTCGGTCGACCGAGCCGGTCGACCGGTGGGCTCAACGGTCAAAAATATGACTGTTAGCCGGTCGACCGCCCAGTCGACAGGAAGGGCATTTCAGCCCTTTCCAGCTGCCAACGGGCAGATTTGAAATGGGGCTATAAATACCCCCATTTGAGTTGGTTTTTCAACAAGATTTTTAAGAACAAAAATTCTCATTCTTTCTAGTGTTTATATACAAGTTTTCAAAAGAGTTTTTAAGCCAAAAGATTTTATCATTATTTGTTTAAAGGGTTGGAAAAATCAAGAAAAGGAAAAGTCTTTGAGATTAGTTTTTGATCTTCATTTTGATCGTACATATATTTTGTATTCTTTTCATTACACTCCTACATTTATCGTGTAATAAATCTGTTAATTTTCTTGTCTTAAATATCTATTTTGCAGAAGATAATAATGAAGAAGAGGATTAAACCAAATAAATACTATTTAAAATTAGATTTAGCTGGATCTATTTGGTTAGCTGAGGATGATCTCAGATGTAGTTAGAACAAATCAAGGATTGGGGCAAATGTTCAGCTGAAGATCAGAGCAAATCAGAAAGATAACACCAAATGAAAACTGATAAAATTTAGATTTCTATAAATCCATTTTGGTTAGCTAAAGATCAACCGAGGATTATATCAAATACAGAGAGATAAATGGATAGAGAGAAGATCAACGGATGAGATGAAGCAAGTTTGACTCAGATTCTGACTGAATACATTTTAGTATTTAAATCATAACTTTCGCTACCGAATCTCAAATCTGATGAGCCAAGATGATCCAGAAAGAAGACGTACAGGGCTACAACTCTTATGTTGATCACTATTTCTAATTCTATCATTTGATAAGTAATATTCAGAAATCAACACGCCAACAAACTACAAATCAGAACTGAATATCCACATCAAATCAAGTTTGGAGATAAGGGGAGGATTCAAATTCAGAAATAGCCAGCTTTCCCTATCTTCATACTCCTCTAACTTCTGCATTTCTTCTATAAATACCTGCAATCTCAAGGCAAGGGGGACGACCAAGCAGAAAGAATTTAGTCCACATTTTCATTTTTTTAGTGTAGGTTTTTATTTTCTTTTCATGTAATTTTTATTTCTTTGTAAGTATAGTTTAGACTGAGATTCATGTAAGTAAGAGAGAGAGGCTTATGTTGAGAGTGACACCGATATACCTCCTCCTTTCTTCCATCGTTTCTGTAAGCAATAAAAGGTAATTTTTTTATGTTTGTCTTTACTTTTGTTTTCTTCTTCTTTCTACTTTTCCTCTTTTGGTTATGATGAGCATTCAAGTGAATCTATAAGCATCAGTATAACCATGTTTGTGTGAGTGCCAACGATATTACATGATGATGTTCTCCTCCTCAAGATTCCGTATCATTTCATTCTTGTTCGTCTTGATGATGTAATGCGAATGGGGACTTAGCTCGATCTTATGTTCTATGCGTTGAACGCCTCTGAAGTAAGGTAGAACATGCAAGGGGTCCAGGTAAGTCATCAACCAGAGGAGGTAAGTATTTCTTTAATCTTTTCTTTCTTTTCTTTTATTTCTTTAGTTTAGATCACCAACACCAACAACACCCAACTCTTTCATCACTCATTTCGATTTCTTTGTATATGTCTATTTTCTGTTTTTCTCCATCTTCTTAATCTACCACCTTCTTCCTAATTTAACTTTAACTCAATTTTTTCTTTTTCTTTTAAAGAGCTAAAAGAAGAATTTTAACCATTCTTTGTAACCTAAAAGAGAACTTATCAAAAAAGCTTCTATCGTTAGTCTCTCCTTGTGGATCACGACCCCCATAGCCACTTACTATTGCGGTAGAATTGAGTAACTTGCACTCTTTAATCTTAAAATCTGAAATACTGTATTTTGTGTACAGGTTCCAGCTCAATCAAATTTTGGCGCCGTTGCCGGGGAGGGACGGTAAGTAATTCTCATTGAAGTTTACATTTTGGTTAACCTTCTTCTTGTTTTTGGTGTATAGATTTAACAATAAGGAACTTTTGCTGCAGTGGATATATAAGTGGCCTTGGACTCTGCTCAAGAAAGCAGAGCCAAGAAGCCCTCAGATTTGCTACATTCCTGTGGCAATCTGAGTGAATTACTAACCTATATTTTCTGCAGGTTAGCTGAATTGCAAAGTTTAATATCTGTAGCTATTAATTTTCTTGTTTGTCTCACTGTACTTCCTTTCTAACCTCAACAATAAAATGATGCTTGTTAAATGCTAAAAACGGTTTAGACTTTGCATTTAGGCACGTGTATAATTCGTTTACATTTTACATTACTGTTGAAGAGTGCTGGAGTAAAAGGTATGTTTGCATGGTATATAGTTTAGGAAACATTCTTGAGTGATTATTTGCTTGTTGAATGTTACTTTTCTTTATCCTGCACACTTTGCACAATCAATCTTAAGGGCTTGTCCTATAAACAAGATAAGGTGGGAAAGTCATTACCCTCCCTTAGCCCACAAATAATCTCCTCACTTATTAACCCAAGCCTAACTAAAAATGAGTAGGCGTTGGCCCTAGGGACATCTCGGACTCAATTAGGAGATTATCCTAAGGGGGAATGTGTTAGAATTTGACTCCTGCCAAATCAGTGTCTAAGGAAAGGGATTGAGGGGCGAAACCCCAAAGGCTGATGGTTTGGCTTACTTAGGCCCATCGCTTTTGCGTGGATACCTCTCACCAATCTTGTCCTGACCTAGCTGATTAGCTTGTGGTCAAAGTCTGCATTATACCTCTCGTGGACAGTCTAACCAGTTAGGAGTCGTCTAGGTCAAAGATCTACCCTAACTTAGTTTAGAATTTTTTTTCTTTGTTTGCTTATTTGTTTGTGTTTATTGTGTGATATGGCTTATAACAATAATTTTTCCAATTTTAATGGTAATCCATATTACACCTCTTTTTCGAATATTAACAATCCGGCATATCATAACTTTAACCAACCTAGCGTGCCGGATTAGTCTTATCCGAATCAATATAACCCATGCCCCCAATCTTATAACCATGGTTTCTAAAATAATTTCAACTCTTCACAGAGTCAATGGGGATTCACCTCTCTCGAGTCCAATTTTCAACCAACTTGTCCTCCTTATCCACCTTGTCCACAATATTTCCAATATTCATACTCAGTTCTACCAGTCCAAAATAGAAAACCATCAATTTTGGAAATGAGTATGCGTGAGTCCAAACAACAATCACAAAATCTGATGGACTCACAATTTCACCACAAATTCTAAAATAACACTTCATCTTTTCAAGTCCAATCGCAAAAAAATGATGAACCAATCAACTATGAAAAGATGCTTGAAGCCATGACTCAGGCTCAAAACGCTCGTAATCATGACATAGATATGATGGTCCAAACTTTACGTTCTCACCGTTTGACCATTTCTGATGTCGCTAACCATTTTGTTAGAGCCAAAGAGTCATGTTATTTTGGAAAACAAGATTCTATTTTAGCACAATTATTTGAACTTGCCCAAACTCCAAATTTTAAAAATGACATTGATAGTTTGGTAAGTTATTCCTTTCCTGAAATGGAACTTGAGAATGAATATGATCCTGAACCTCAACTTAGTGATTCAATTCTACTTCCTGATTCAATAATGACTCCGGTGTTTTCACCTGATTTCAATCTTTTTTCCGAGTCAACATTGGATCCTGTGCCAATTCATAATGAAATTGAATCGCCATTCTTTGATGATCATCATATTGAACTTGACAAATTTCTTACTTTTGAAAATCCCATTGATAACTTGGTAAGTTCTCATTTTTATGAAATTGAACTCCATGAGAAATGTGACCTAGATTCTAAAATTTGTGATCCAGCTCAAATTTTTGAATCAATATTGACTCATGTTTTGTTACCCGACTTGAGTAATATTTCAGAGTCAGTTTTGATTCCCACGCCTGTCATTCTTGAACTTGAATCACCAATATTAAGTCACATTCCATTGTGGGGAAATGAATGTGGACTTGAGTTTCAACTTCTTGATTTGGACCCACATCTGAACCAATCTCGACTCCTGAACCTTTACTTGACTTAAGTCATTTTTCTGAGTCGGTATTAGTTCCCATACTTCCAAAGTTCAAGTCAATCATTCTATCTTTTCAAACTCCATTTTGGGACAAGGCGGTTGACAAAATTGACTCTGAAATTAATTATGAAATTTAAAAATTAGATGGGGTTAAATTTTTAATAAAAATAATTCATGTATACATTATTTTAGTGGGTTATATTAGAGAGATTTCTGGTGGGTTCCTCCGAACTCCACGAAAAGTCGATTGGGTCGCATTTCATGGACCAATCAGACCACCACCGGAACCACCACCTTAAGGTAGTATTTTCCTTCCCTTTCTTCTTTTTCATGCATCCATGCATTAATTCGTACATTGAGGACAATGCATGAGATAGGTGTGGGGGAGGGTTCTAACATAACTTAGGTTTTTCTTTTTATTAAAAAAATAAAAAATATTATTAACATTTTCTTTACTTTTAAAAACTTTTTGAAAATAGAAACAATATTTTGACATATTTTTTGTATGAAATTAAGTAAATTTTAAGGAATAGAAAAATCATAATTAGGATTTCTTAGACTTGGTCAAAATAAGATTATTTGTTTGATTTCTAAGGATAGGAAGAAAGTTTGTGAAAGTAATTTAGTCTTAATCTTTACCTTGAAGAAATATGCGCACCTTATACACTTACACACTTAGGGTTCAAAAATAAAGATTCTTATGCCTTATAAAAAAAAGAAAAAAGAAAAAAATATATCTATGAAAGATGAACAAATCTAATTATTGATTAGCTAGGTGCTTTGGCCTAAGTAAGCCTTGGTATTTATACGAAAGATGATTAGATAAGTTTAAAATATATATATATATATATATATATATATATATCCTCTGATTAAGCTGGGTATTTGTGCCTAATAAAGCATAAGTATTCACGGCTAAAAGTGATTCATATAATAAAATCCTTAGTTTTGTGGTCTTGTTTGCTCGAGTCCTTAAGTCATTGGGGTGTTTTCTCACCCGGTGCCCTAAGACCGTTTGGTTTGGGAGTCATCGATTAAAGGCTCGTTACATGGGCAGACTAGAAAGCCTAATAGAACTAAGGAATAATATCACCAAATATATATATATATATATATATATATATATATATATATATATATATATATATATATAAACAAGGCATAAGAGTTAGAGTTAAAGAACCCTTAGTCAAAATTTTCACGGTCACAAGGTGCATATGACTTAGGGTAAAGTAATAGACTAGATGAGAAGTACAATTTGACTTCTTATTTTGATTGATAACAAATTTTTGAATAGAGACTAAGTTTAGGAATGAAAATTTTGGTTTTCCTATAACTTCTAGATTACTTAAATCTTACAATAATATTTCAAATAATTTTCTCTTTCAAAATGTTTTTCGAAAATACTAACTCTTTGTTACTCTTTCTTTATGGATTTTGTGGGTGTAATCCACTGAAAACCCTCACGAGACAAAACTCGTCCTCTACGGGAAACCTAGAGGTTTAACGGCTTGTTGCACATGCTCAGTGCAATCGCATAACCTGCGAAAGTGGTCTAATAATTTTTAATTTAGTTTTGTTGATTTACTCGAGGACGAGCAAAAGATAGGTGTGGGGTGGGGGTGTGATCGTATATATATTTTGTAATCTTTTCATTACACTCTTACATTTATAATGTAATAAATCTGCTAATTTTCTTATCTTAAATATCTATTTTGCAGAAGATAATAATGAAGAAGAGGATTAAACCAAATAAATACCATTTAAAATCAGATTTAACTGGATCTATTTGGTTAGCTGAGGATGATCCCAGATCTAGTTAGAACAAATCAAGGATTGGAGCAAATGTTTAGCTGAAGATCAGAGCAAATCAGAAAGATAACACCAAATGAAAACCGATAAAATTCAGATTTTTATAAATCTATTTTGGTTAGCTAAAGATCAACCGAGAATAATATCAAATACAGAGAGATAAATGATAGAAAGAAGATCAACGGATGAGATGAAGCAAGTTTGGCTTAGATTCTGACTGGATACATTTTAGTATTTGAATCATAACTTTCGTTACCAAATCTCAAATCTGATGATTCAAGATAATCCAGAAAGAAAACGTACAGGGCTACAACTCTTATGTTGATCACTATTTCTAATTCTATCATTTGATAAGTAATATTCAGCAATCAACACGCCAATAAACTGCAGATCAGAACTAAATTTCCACATCAAATCAAGTTTGGAGATAAGGGGAGGATTCAAATTCAAAAATAGCCAGATTTTTCTATCTTCATACTCCTCTAACCTCTGCATTTCTTCTATAAATACCTACAATCTCAAAGGCAAGGGGGACGACCAAGCAGAGAGAATTTAGTCCACGTTTTCATTCTTTTTAGTGTAGGTTTTTATTTTCTTTTCATGTAATTTTTATTTCTTTGTAAGTATAGTTTAGACTGAGATTCATGTAAGTAAGAGAGAGGCTTATGTTGAGAGTGACACCGATGTACCTCCTCCTTTCTTCCATCGTTTCTGCAAGCAATAAAAGGTAATTTTTTTTATGTTTGTCTTTAGTTTTGTTTTCTTCTTCTTCTTTCTACTTTTCCTCTTTTGGTTATGATGAGCGTTCAAGTGAATCTAGAAGCATAAGTATAGCCATGTTTGTGTGAGTGCCAACGATATTACATGATGATGTTCTCCTCATCAAGATTCCATATTATTTCATTCTTGTTCGTCTTGATGATGTAATGCTAATGGGGACTGAGCTCGATCTTATGTTTTATGCGTTGAACGCCTCTGAAGTAAGGTAGAACATGCAAGGGGTCCAGGTAAGTCATCAACCAGAGGAGGTAAGTATTTCTTTAATCTTTTCTTTCTTTTCTTTTATTTCTTTAGTTCAGATCACCAACACCAACAACACCCAACTCTTTCATCACTCATTTCGATTTCTTTGTATATGTGTATTTTCTATTTTTCTCCATCTTCTTAATCTACCATCTTCTTCCTAATTTAACTTTAACTCAATTTTTTCTTTTTCTTTTAAAGAACTAAAAGAAGAATTTTAACCATTCTTTGTTACCTAAAAGAGAACTTATCAAAAAAAACTTCCATCACTAGTCCCTCCTTGTGGATGACGACCCACATAGCCACTTGCTATTGCGGTAGAATTGAGTAACTTGCACTCTTTAATCATAAAATCTGAAATACTGTATTTTGTGTGCAGGTTCCAGCTCAATCCCTTTTCTATTATATTCTAGAAGTTTTCCCAAGTATTTTCTTTGTGTTTTTGATTTCCAAACTCTTTATTTTCTCACACTTGAGCTTATCTATTTATCCTATCTATAGGATCATTGTTTTGTGAGAAAGAAAATTAGTTTGTGGTTGTTTATACCACCAAGTTGTAAACCCTTCTTGATTTGTGATATCCCTCTAGTGAGAGGTGATTGTTTTGGTATCCCTCTAGTGGGAAGTGATAGTGGAGGTTGTGTTAGAATCCCTCAAGTGTGAGGTGATTGTGGTTGTTTGGCTTTGTGCCTATCCCTCATTTGTGAGGTTGATATCGTTTTTGAGTTGTGCCTTGCCTCTAGTGAGAGGTTGTATTTGAGAGAGGAGTTGTGTACTCCCAAATTGTATTTGCCCAAATCCTCAGTGGAGGTTTCCTGCGTGGGAAGTCTTGTGTGGACGAGTTAGTGGAAATCCTTCTGTGTGAAGGCGGGGCGTAGAGCTGTATGCTCGAACCTCGAAACATATCTCGGTGTTTGCATTTGATCCACTTTCTCTAACTCTCTCTCTCTCTCTCTCTCTCTCTCTCTTATATTGTGCATTGATTCATATTGTTCATATCATATGCATGCTTAGTTTGTTTGTGTGCCATACTTGTGTTAACCAAGAGAGCTTTATATAGCACCTCAACTCTTATTCAGAGGAATCAAGAGGAGTTAGTCCAGAGCCCTTCACCGGGAATTCGGCTACACTCTTTGGTTACACTAAGTGTATTGCAATTAAGTTTTAAATTCTGCATTATTTGTCGGTGATTAGCCTTACACCTATTCACCCCCCCTCTAGGTGTACTTTCACAAGTGTCGTGGATCAAGAGTCAAGTATAACATATCAAGTGCCGGTGTTCGATATCACGTGTCAAGTATAACTGTCCAGTGTCGATGTCAGATATCGCGTGTCAAGTATAACATGTCAAGTATCGGTGTGAATACAGAGTGCAACATCTTATATTAACTCGCATAGCAAGGTATCATGTACTAAAAATTACAATATCAAGTGTTAGGCATGTTAAAATATCCACATATCAATATCATGCTATAAATACAAGAGTAGTAATTATTAAGCCTAATACAAAGCACTCGCCTAAAAATAGGAACGCAATACCGGGTAAAATTTGGGAGTCCGCTAACACGTGCGAGCATGCCACTAGCCCATATATTAAAATAAATATATAAATATATATATAAATTATAAATATTACAGAGGGGATGAGAGAGGGGGAGAGAGAGAGGAGAGAGAGAGTTGTAGGAAGAGGAGAGAGAGTGTGTGTAGTTTATTTTTGAAAGAGGAAAAATAAGAAATAAAGGGGAGGGGTATATTTGAAATTATGGAGAAGTAATTAGGGAATGGGGGGATGGGTATTTAGGAAAAGTAAGAAAAGAGGTATATTTGGAAAGAAGGAAAAGAAAGAAAAAAAAAAAAAAAGAAAGAAAGAAAGAAAGAAGGAAGGAGGGGGGAGATGGTAACCGGCGGCCGGCCACCCGCCGGCGGCCCTGGGGCGGTGGCGGCGCCGCCGGAGGTTGGGGCGGCGCGGCTGCCCCGGGGAGGGGAGGAGTGGGGGTGGAGTTGGTGTGTTGGTTGTTGTTGGTGGAGTTGTTGGTGGTGGTAGTTGGTGGTGGTGGTGGTGGTTGTGGTGGTTGTGGGAGGTGGTGGGGAGTTCGAGGAGGAGGAGGAGATGATGATTGGGGGGTTGGAAGTGGAGGAGGAGGTGGCTTGGTGGAGAATTTTAGGGAAGAAGATGAAGTTGTGGTGATGGGTTTGGATGAAATTAAAAAAGGAGGAGTGGTGTCTGGGGGTGATGGAAGTGGAGAAGGAAGTGGGGAGGTGGGGGGTGTGTGGCCGGCATCTAGGGGCGGTGGCGGCGGCGGCTCCGGTGGTGGAGGTGGCGGTGATGGAAGGGAGTGGATGATGGTGGGAGAAATGGAGAAGAAATTGGAGGGAAGTGGGAAGAAGGGAAGAAGGAAAAGAAGATTAAATAGAAAGAAAGGGAAAGGGAGAGTAATGGAGAGGGTATGGGGGCGACGGGCTGCTGTTTCAGCCCATCATGCTCTGTTGCTACTGCAGGCGGCGGCTACAGAAAACGGGGAGCAGGGCATTGAGAAGGTAAGAGGAAGAAAAGAAAGAAAGAAAAATGGAAAAAATTAAAGGGAAAGAAAAGAAATAGAAAAAATAATAAATAAATATATTATTAAATAATTAAATTAATAGAATATTCTGAAAGTATAAAGTAGGAGAGTGGACAAGGAAAAAGCAAGAAAGAAAAGAACGGTAAATAATATTATTATTTTAATGGGGCAAAATTTGGCTATTTTAGAAGCGTTCCAAAAATTCTCAAAAATAGAAAATATTATTTTAAGATGCTTGGTGAAATTAGATTTAAGAAATTCAATCTAGTTTTTAAATTAAAAATCCTGAAATCTTCTGGCGGTACCGGTCGACACCAGAATCGGTCAAATTTTGATAAATTTAGAAAAATCTCAAAAATGTATTTAAATAGAAAATAAAATTCTAAGAAGTAACGTCAAAGCTGTTTCCGAAAATTCAATCCCATATGAAAACTAAAAATCTGAGAATCGGTCCGCGATGCCGATCGACACTGGTTTTGTAGATTTTGCAGAAAAACTCTGAAAAATTTCAGAAAATCATGAAAAATCTAAAATATTAGAAAACAATATTTAAAACTGAAATCGATCAAATCGGACTAGCAGAAAGGTCAAATCGGGCAGCATGCTCGCATCGGGTTCCCGGTCCGGGTCAGGGCTGACTCTAGGTCTGAGAATTCAGATCCGATACACATCATAAGCAATCACAACTCAAAAAAAAATACTGGAAGAAAATTGAAACAGTACGGTTAAAAAATATTTGGGACACGTATCTGGGTACATATCCCGGGAACGGGGTGCTACAGAAGAAGTGAGGAGAAAGCTCAAGAAAACACAAATGAAAATAAGAGCCAGAAAAAAAACTAGAAGAAATTCAAGAAGAGAAGCACATGGCTAACTAATCAACTAAACACCATTAACATACTAACTCTTAGATTGAATTATGCTTCATATTGAATCATTGGCAAGTGATATACCTAGAATCTTCAAGAACATCAAGTGTTGCTCATGAGATGATTTGAGCTTCTAACACTTTATGAATGATCACCTCAAATTAGTCATTGGCTCATGATTAGTATTCAAGCATGAAATATAAGATGGTGATTACATCACACGTTTTGCATAACAAGGCAACAAAAATCATTTTGACGAGAGATGTTGTCTGTATTTATTTTTAATTTTTATTTGCCACTAGCACTAGTAGATTTGATCTTCAATTCAGTCTTAAAATGGGTTGCTACTTTGAGCTTCTAGAACAAATGGCTTTTTAACTTAGGCTGCAAGAAATCTTTGAAAAAAACTCATAAATGGGTCCCATTAGCTAATTTTCTCCATTTTTCCTCTATTCATTAAAACATGCACACACTAAACAAAAATTCATTAATAGTAAGGTTTTATCAAAAATAGATGGGAGAGTACAAGTAAATAATGAAGAAATTAATGAGCAATTAATATATCACAAGGGAAAAGGGGATGGTGTCGGCAGAAGAGGAGGGATTGATAACCAAAACAGGTAACGATAGTAGAGATTAGTAGTAGAGAAGGCGGAGAAGATGGTATTGACAATATAGCCAGGAAAGGGAGAGGATGAATGACAGTTGTGACAGAAAAAGAGACAATAGTCATAGCAATCGAGGGAAAAACACTAAACTCCTTAATCACAGGAGTGACTTTCATAGAAATAGTGCTATCAGTCTTAAGTGCTTCAATGGGAATTTCATCATTGATGGTAATCTTAAATGATCTTGGACAGTTGCCAACAACATTCCTATAACCTTGACGCTTGTAGCACTCATTGTAGGATTAATTTTGGAGAAGTCTCTTTCAGTACTTTTATGTTTAGTGTTACTTTCCTCGCTTTTGACTTTAATGTCTGCCTTGTTGCTTTGTCAAAAAAATTCGAGGTAAAATTTCTTTGTGTAGATGAAAGATTACAATGAATTCAATCTCGATTACAAAAGAGAGGAGAATTTATTGATCTCCCCTTTATTTAAAACTAGGTTTTTCATGTAGCGGTCGAGAGTGATTCTTTTTCTCCGTTGACGAGCCGAGTTGGGAGCTTTCTCTAGATCTACTTCTTGCTATCGGTAGAAGTGCACTGGTCAGGTATAAAACCTTAATCAGTGGCTAAAACCTCAAAGAGATTAGAAACTCAATTTGAACTCAGCAAGTTTATAGAGTTTTCTACTCCAACACAATGTGTGCACAGCAATCTTGTGCTTAGCTTTCAGCCTTTTATGATTATCCAGCTTCAAGCATCAAGTGTGTCTTTTAGGTATTCTCCTCCTTTAGCCTTTGGTTTCTTGGGTTCCGCCCCTTTTATCCCTTAGCTTTCATAGCTATTTATAGGAGTTTTCAAGGGGATAACTACCCCCTTAAATCTCTTCATAATTGAGATTTATGCTTTATTATGTGGAGAGAAAGTGGATATTTCTTGCTCCATAATGAGGATTTATACCCTATTATGTAGAGAGAAAGTGGGTATTGATTGAACCAATAACTGTTGTCTGTTACATCAAAAACACGGGTCTTATTAGATGCAAACCTCGCTATTGGACGCGGACCTTGCATTTTGATGTTGAAACACTACTCTAAGGTCCGCGTTTTGAAGAGCAGCATGACCATCACGTTTGGTACAGAACGCGACCCTCACATTAGTTTGTTGAGGTGCAACATCCGCGTTTGAGTTGAAACGCGACCCTCGCATTGGGAACGACGTTCGTGACTGAGTTTTTGAAATTTGACCTCCGCATTTGACAAAGGATATGAGATCCGCATTTGGGTTGAAACGCAACCCTCGCGTTTGGCATGAGGCCTACTCCTAAGGCTTAGTTTCAATAATTTTTAAACAGCCTAAAGAATCCCCTCCAGAATTTTCGAAACTCCACAGTCAATTGGGACGGATTTCAAAATACTTTGGAGTTTATGTTACCTTGGGCTTTCGTGATTGGACTGGCAATCTTTTAAAATGCCCTAAGTTTGATCTTGTTTAGATTCTGGTCCTCATGAGTGTACTATTGAAGTGCTTGAAGTCTCTAAAAAAGATCATTGTAAGTATCCAGAAGCTCAGTGAGAAACTTTTCTGAGCTTTGACTTACTTATCGGTATACTGTTGAACCGGTTTTGTTATTGCCTTTTTCTGCCAGTGTATTGTTAAACTATTTGCTGAAGTCAGATCTAAGTCAGCAAGTTTGTTGCAACGTCAGACAGATCAAAGCAATGAGTTTTGATTGCCAGAGGTAATGTTTAACTTAGCAATTGAACTTTAGACAACTTTACTGGGGAAGCAGAATAGGAGAGGAAGTTACTGTCAGAGGTATGATGTTAACATGGTAGGGACTTGTTTTGCATGCTAGGGATAACGATTAACTTAGCACTGAAAGATCTCATTTTTACTGAGAAAATCGAGGAGATAACTTTTAGAGGTTTGATGTTAACATAACAAAACTATGTGCTAGAGGTGTAATGTTAACTTAGCACTAAAAAAAATCTCATTTTCACTAAAAAAAATAGAAGAGACAACTGTTAGAGATGTGATGTTAACAAACAGGGATATGTGCTTGAGGTAATAGTTAACATAGCACTAAAAGATCTCATTTTCACTGAGAAAATTGAGGAGATAACTGTCAGAGGTATGATGTTAACATAACTGGGATGTGCGCTAGAGGTGTAATATTAACTTAGCACTAAAAGATCTTATTTTTACTGAGAAAATCAAGAAGATAACTATTAGAGGTGTGATGTTAACAAAACAAAAATGTGTGTTAGAGGTGCAATGTTAACTTAACAGTGAAAGATCTCACTTTTATCGAGAAAATCAAGGAGATAACTGCTAGAGGTGTAATGTTAACATAAGAATGTATGCTAAAGATGTAATGTTAACTTAGCGTTGAAAATTTCATTTTCACTGAGAAAATCGAGGAGATAATTGTTAAAAGTATGATGTTAACATAACAGAAATGTGTACTAGAGCTGTAATGTTAACTTAGCATTGAAAAATCTCTTTTTCACTGAGAAAATCGAGGAGATAACTATTAAAGGTGTGATGTTAACATAATAGGTATGTATACTAGAGGTGTAATGTTTACATAGCACTGAAAGATCTCCTTCTAAATGAGAAAATCGAGCAGATAACTATTAGAGGTGTGATGTTAACATAACAGGGATGTGTGCTAAAGGTGTAATGTTAACTTAGCACTAAAAGATATCGCTTTCATTCAAAAAATCAAGAAGATAAGTTTTACAGTTGTGATATTTACATAACAGGAATGTGTGCTAGAGGTGTAATATTAATATAGCACTGAAAGATCTCATTTTCACTGAAAAATTGAGGAGATCACTGTCATAGATGTAATGTAAACTTAAGAGTGAGATGAGTTCTAGAGGTGACTAAAGAGAAATTACTTTCAGAGCTATGGTATTAACTTAATAGTGATTTGTCTTACGATTTGAGCAAGTTTGGTCAAAAGTGTGATGTTAATTTTTCCGGAATTTGTCTTGTGATTTGAGCAAGTTTGATGGACCTGTCATTCTATTGAGGAAATTGACAAGTAGAGGTTATACACATTGAGGATATATTAAAGTATTACTGTTAGAGGTTTAATGATAACATGATAAGTTCGATCTTTAATTCTTTTCATTGGAGAAACGAATGAAAATTTTTGTGGATCTAGCATTTCATGGAAGGGAATTGGTATAGGATTTTGGAGGGGAAAGTTGGGATCAGGTCTCATAGAATTTTTAACAAACACTCAGCTATTAATGAATTTAGTATGCCTTTACCAACTACATTTTAGTTTGGCTAGCCATGCTATTCCGCTCCGCATGATGAGTTGTCGAGGATTTTGTATTAGACTGAAAAGCAAATGTGTTGCTCTATCCTTTAGCCGTCGGAGGCACTGGATTATTGTTCCACAGTTAACTTCTAAAATCTTGCTAGGGATTAAAAAAGTATAAACTCCATGGGGAATTTACAAGGAAATTAGCGTTTTTTGTGAGTACTTATTTGATCAGAGGTGTGGTGTTAACTTAACATGTATAGCATTTTTTGTTTGGAGTAATACATGATGTATTTCCAGGGTTTTTATTCTATAGGAATGACAAACACAGATAGTCTTTGACATTATACAGATGAAATGATTTGAACTGTTCAGATGTAACTGTTGAACGTGACAGTCATAGAAGTCAGATCACCTCGTTACCTAGTAGATTCAATGTTACATACTCTTGTAATCTTTCTGGATTACTCTTCCAACTATATCTCATGTTTTTTTCGCCTTGTAGGATTAGTTGCTTTTAGGTGCAATATTGAGTTACTTCTATTTGAGTTAGGAGTGTGGTTTGCAGATTGTGGCGGCAAGTCTCTACCATTGTAGACTGCATCATGCCACTTGGACATCAGAACGCCATCTCGAAATCTCTCCACAAATGCTTTGATTGACTCTCTTTTCTTTTGCTTCGTAGCAAATAGAGTTGGCACGAATACTTCGGTGTCACCTTTGAAGAATCGTGCCAGGAAGAGCTTCTTGAGGTTGACCCATTTCTTGATAGAGCGGGCAGAAAGCTTCATGAACCATTCAAAGGCAACCACCTTGAGGGTGCCAATGAATAAACGAGCCATAATGGCATCATTTGATACTTCCTTATTTGGGATTTGAAGTAGTATATATGTTGGTTTGGCGAACCTTTGTCATCAAAAGCATGTAGATTTGGTGCCCTGACCTGGAAGGATACGGAGCTGAATCCCACTTAACTGGGTATGGTCTGACCACCCTCACTTCTTGAATATTGCTTCAATTTGAGATAGCCTCCAAGCGTTTCTCAAGCTCATTTATCTTCTTGGCATGATTATCTTCTGAATTCTCTGGTTCTTCAGAAGAAGACTCAGGATTTTTATATCCAAGTTGTTCTCATTGCCATCAAAATGTTCGGAGGTAAAGTTTTCATCTTCCTTTTTACCCTTGCTTTTGTGGGAAGAAGCTTTAGTCTTCGAACTCTTTGTCTTCTTCTTTGACTTTTTAAGCAAAAGAGCCACCAACTTCTTGAGATTGTTGATAGACTCTTGTTGGGCTTGGAGTATCTCGTGAAGTGCATGTTGCACTTAAGCCTGCTCCTCGATCGTTTGGCCACCTCCTCTGGAGTGCCAACCATATATGCGAAGGCTTCCGCCTTCACATAAGAGTTCGATGACAGGGATTCCACGATGGCAGAGTGCTCATCATTTATCTCAATCTCCTTCGCTATTAAATTATAGTCGACCTAGGTAATTGTTCTAGTTCAGATTCAAGTATGTCAGTAGATTCCTTGGGCTCGATTAATATTTTTTCAAACCCAAAAAATGTCCAGTATCCGACTCCTCAGAATTAACGGCTAGTCGCTTCCTTTAGACTTGCTTGGTGTGGTGCTTGGACTCACCAAGTTGGAAGTCACCTCCGCGTACCTAGCATCAAAGAATGACTTCTTGTGAGATTGTCACCTCTTGGCGGAGTTTGAGTTTGAATCCCTTGACAATTGGCTAAAAAATGACAGCTTAGTCATCGGAAAGTTGCAGTGGCAGTCAGAGAATACCACCAAGATGAGCTTCTCGCAATGGCACTAAGGAGTGTTTTTAAGAGCACTCCTCTTTCTCGCCAAGTAGACCCTTAGATCCATTCTAGGGGTATCTGAAGAACTAGCCTCGAACCCATGGGGGTGAGGACTTCCTAGTTCAGTGCTGAATTAGGCCACTTAGGGTTGGACGTGACTTTTATATTTTAGAAGTGAAACACAAAGGTCGCATTTTGGCGTAGCCTCCTACTAAATGCGGATCACGTGCTTCTAAAGAAAAATAGGAAGGTTACGTTCTGGCACAGCCTTAGGCTGAACGCAGGTCTCACGTTTCTGATGTGAGACGCAGACCTCGCCTTTTGGCACAGCATGAGGCAAAACGCAAGCTTCGCATTTTGGCACTGAAACGTGCGGCTCATGAATTCGAGCATCATTTTTCGTTGTAGAAACGCGAGACTGAATGTAAGCTTCACATTTAGTGCCAACAACACTGTCTTCAACTTCTATTTGCTGATGGTGAGCTCGACATCTTCGTCAACGATCAACAATCTGCTTGGCTCACAAGAGTTGATGCAAACCCCTGCAAACTGAGTTTGCTGAGCCTTGGGAGGAATTTGACGATGAGATTGGTCTCTGCTATTGTCTTGGCTATGAGCCAAGACATTGGCTTAGGATGTCTCTTGAGAGACATTTTCACAAGCCATGTTGACTCTTTCAGAGTTTGTTAGAACCCTAAGAGAGGTTGAGCCACTGCTTTGTCAAAAAGCGTATGAGTTTCTCTATGAGAAGTCTCCGAAGAGACTTGAGAGGGAGTCTCATTGGAGCCCGAGGAGAGAAGTTGTTCGAACTTCTCTTGGTTGAATTCGACGACGAGTGATTCGACAGTTGATCCGAGAAACTTGAGGTTGCCTTGCGCTACGACCTTCTCATCAGTAGAGAAAACTGCCCCCCAATGGAGTCGCCATCTTTGTTTTGTCAGAAAAACTCAAAGTAAAATTCTTTAAATGGATGAAATTACAACGAATTCAATCCGACTACAAAAGGAGGAGAATATCTAGATCTCTCCTTTGGTTAATTTGGGTTCTTCATTTAGCGGTGAAGAGTGATTCTTGTTCTCCATTAACGAGCCGAGCCGAAAGCTTATCTCTGGATCTTATTTTTACTCTCGTTGGAAGCGCACTGGTCAGATATGAAACCTTAATCAGTGGCTAAAATCTCAAGGAGATTAGAAACTCAACTTGAACTCAGCAAGTTTATAGAGTTTTCTCCTCCAACACAATGTATGTTCAGCAGCCTTGTGCTTAGCTTTTAGCCTTTTGTGATTATCCAGCTTCAAGCATCAAGTGTGCCTTTTAGAGATTCTTCTCCTCTAACCTTTGGCTTCTTGGGTTCCGCCCCTTTAGCCCCTAGCTTTCAAAGCTATTTATAAGAGTTTTCAAGGGGATAACTGCCCCTTAAATCTCTCTATAATGGGGATTCCCCATTATGTGGAGAAAAAGTGGGTATTGATTGCTCTATAATGGGGATTTATTCTCCATTATGTAGAGAGAGTGGATATTGATTGACCTAATAACTACTATCTGTTACATCAGAAACATGGGTCTCGTTGGACGCGGACCTCACCTTAGATGCAGACCTTGTGTTTTGATGTTGAAACGCTACCCTGAGGTCCGCGTATTGAAGAGCAGCATGACCATTGATTGGACACACAAATTGCATATTTATTATTACATTCCTATATCTATCTTATAATAAATATGCTAATAACCTTGTCTTAATGTCTAATTCATGCAGGATATGGTTAATGAAAGAAGAAAAATAATACCAAATAAAGATCAGTTAAATTGAATTTATATGAATCTATATGGTTTCGTGAAGATAAAAGGGGATATTTTCAAATCCAGAGCAAATCAGAGAAGATAATATTGGATAAATACCAATTAAAACTAAATTTTAAAATTTATTTGGTTAGCTTGAAGAATATAGGAGATAGAGACAAATCTAGAAGTCCAAATGCAACCCTATCAATATACAAAGGGATATCTAAGAATTGAGATGTATATTCAGAAGAATCAAGAGATAAAACACAATCCAACAAAAGATCAAGAAATAAATAAATTCTCCAATCTTATCTCCAACCTTCTCAGAAGATCTTTTCTGTTGGGTAAGCGAATTTGTCCATATCTCCACACGCATTTCCACTTCATCTTCTCCTATATATACTGAAATTTCATAAGGTAAAAGGCACGACTGAGCAGAAATAGATTCTACGCTAGGTTTTTACTCTAATTTAGTTTAGTGTTTGTTTTTCTTCTAATGTAATTTTTAGATTTATTTATGTAACTTAGAGGAGAAAAAAGTTTCATGAGAGAATGCGAGTGAAGCTTGTACTGAGAGTGACACCGGTGGAAATATTCTTATTTTCTTTCATTTTTACTTGATTGAATCTAGAGTTGCATTCTTTTTCTTCAATTTTGTTTTTCTTCTACTTTTCTCTGAGGTACATGTAAATTCAAATGACTCCGATAGCCTCGAAACTGTCTTGTCCTTACAAGTGCTACTGATGGCTTATGGTAATGGATAGCCATTTCTAAATTAGTTTAAATTTACACCTTTATTTCATAGTTTAGAATGAAAATAGGGAAGATCTTATATGCCATACTTTGATCGCCTTCAGGACAAGGTAAATCATTGCAACGGATCCACGATAAGCAAGCGCCAAAAAGGTAAGTAAGTATTCTAGTTTTTCTTTCTTTTCATTACTTAGTTTAGAACACTTCTAAATATCAACGCTTTCCCCCTTCTTTCTTTACTATTTTATTTCCTTTTTTTAATTTAGCTTTTCCTCTCTTTTTAATTAAAACACCAACATCATCATCTTCTCCAATCTTTCACTTTCTCCAAATTAACATAACTTTTATTCTCTTTTCTTTTAAAAACATAGAAGAACTTTTAACCAGTTTTAGTAACTTGAAAAGAACTTATCAACACGCTTTCAGCGCAAGTCCCTCCTTTTGGATCACGACCAGCAGAGCTACTTACTATAACGGTAGCATTGAGAACCTTGCATGTTTCTTAATTCTGTATTTTTCTGTGCAGGCTTATCGCAGCCAAATTTTGGCGCCATTGTCGGGGAGGGACGATAAGTTTTTCTTTTAGTTTACTTAACTGTTACATTTTTCTTCTCTTTTTTTGTGTGTAGGGGCTGAATTCAAGAAACTAAGGGTTGCAGTGGACATATAGTAACCCTGAGCCTCTGCTCTAGAAAGTAGAGCTCATGGCGCCACAAGATTACCGCGAAAATGTGGCCAAAGCCGTGTTGGCGTGGTATTTGTGGGTGAACTACTAACATGCTTTGTGCAAGTTGCTTGAATTGAAAAGATATATACTCTGCATATCGTGGTTTTTTTGTTTAACCTATTGTACACAGTGTATTAACTAAACAGTAAATTATTGATTGTAAATACTAAAAAATATTTAGACTTGCATTTAAGCATGTGTCTAAATTCATTTACCTTTACATTACAGTTGAAGAGTGCTGGAGCAAAGGTATGGTGCATTGCATATTATTTAGGAAACATATTTTGAGTGATTCATATTGCTTAAGCGTTTCTTTTACTATGTACTTATACACTTGCACTAAATTGAATAAGGGTTTGTCCTATAAACAAGATAAAGTAGGAAAGTCATTACCTTTCTGAGCCCACAAACTATATCGTCACTCACTAACCAAGCCTAACTAAAACTGAGTAGACGTTGGCCCTAGGGACATCTCGGACTCATTTAGGCTATTAACCTAAGGGAAAGTTGTTAGAATTTGACTCTTACCAAATCAGTGTCAAAGGTCGGGGATTGAAAGGCAAAACCTCGTAGGCTGGTGGTTTGGCTTATTTAGGCCCGTCGCTTTAGCGTGGATATCTCACACCAATCTTGTCCCGATCTGACCGATTAACTTGTGGTCAGATTCTTTAATATACCCCATATGGACAGTCTAAACAGTTAGGAGTCGTTTAGGTCTAAGGTCTATCCTAACTTAGGCTAAAATTTTTTTCATTTTGATTAATTATTTTTTTGACATCTTTGTGATATGAATTACAATTACAATTATTCTAATGCATATAGTGATCCATACTTTACCTTAATCTCTTTTGACTCGGATTTTACCAACCCAGCATTTCATAAGTTTAACCAACCAAAAATGCTAGATTGGTCTTATCCGAATCAATATATGCCCCAGTCGTAATATTATGAGCAAGACTGGAACAATCATCACCACTCTTCCTAGATTCATTAGGGATACAACTCTTCTGAGTCATATAGTCAATCACCTTACCAACATCTTGCTTCATATACTCATTATCAAGATCAACTTATAGATAAAAATCTTCTTTAGAAAAGAGTTTTGAAGCCTTCCTTGAGTTCACACGATAATTCCAAATCTCAAAAGACTCAAGTATCCTACAAAATTTCCAAATTCAAGATTCTTACTCCATTTTTCAAGTCCCATCGCAACAAGAAGAACCTATCGACTTGGAAAGAGAATAGAAAACATGATTCAGTACCAAAATGATTTATCAAATCAAGTCTTGATTGTACCCAGTCTATCAACAAGCTAGAAGCACAAATGAGTCATTTGGTCAACACGCTTAATGATAGGAACGAGGAAACTCTCCCTACCCAATTTTTGATCATTCTCGATTCCCCTAGCCATACTGATAGGAAACAGAATCATGGTGCCTTGAAAATTTTAACCAAGATTCAATTCCACCACAACTTATTGAACCTGACCATTCCCAAACCTTGGACAAATTGGTAAGTTTTCATTTCAAGAAAATTGAACTTGAATATGAATGTGACCCCGATCTATAACTTTGTCATTCAATTTTAATTTTTGAATCTATGTTAACTCTGGTGTCCTTACCTGATTTAGACCCATTTCCTTAGTCAACACTGATTCCTACCCATAGATCTTGACTTTGAACCACCTATTTGGAAAATCACATTCTATTGATGGGAAAAGAAGGTAAATTTCAATTCTTTGATTTGGACACAACTCTTGAATCAAAACTGACTCTCGAACCCAAACTTGATTTTCTTGAGTTAGTATTGGTTCCCAAACCTTTCATTTTTTAGCCTAAATTAACCATTTCTTCGAATCACATTCTATTGTTAGACCAAGGTATAGACTATAATGACTCTGAGATGATATTCCAAGATTGATCATATAACGAGGATAATTTTTATGATAGGATCTTGCATGATCATATTCATATTGGGGATTGTAAATATGTAAACAGAAAATAGGTCATAAAAGTGAGTTCCGTGAACTACCACATTATCTTGGTTGAGCAGCAATGCTTGGCCTAATCCAACCACCACCGAAACCACCACCTTGAGATAACATTTTTCATTCCCTTTCTTCTTTTCCATGCATATATACATTCATTCATACATTGAGGACAATGCATGAGATAGGTGTGGGGGAGGGTTCTAACATAACATTGGTTTTCTTTTAATTTAAAAAAATCTTTGTTTTTAAAAACTTTTTGAAAAGAGAAACAATATTTTGACTTAATTTTGTAAGAAATTAAGTTAATTTTAAGGAATAGGAGAATCATAATTAGGGTTTCTTATACTTGGTAAAAAATAAGATTATTTGTTTGATTTGTAGGGTCAGGAAGAAAAATTAAAAAAGTAATTTAATCTTAATTTTACCTTGATGAAATATGCATACTTTATACACATACACACTTAAGATTTAAAGACAAAAGATTATTATGCCTTATTAAATATATATATATATTAAAAAATCCTCTGATTAAGCTAGGTCGTTGTGCCTCATAAAGTATATGTATTCACGCCTAAAAGTGATCCATAAATCAATAAAAATCCTTAGTTTTGTGGCCTTATTTGCTCGAGTCCTTAAGTCCTTGTGTTTTCTCATCCGGTGCCCTAAAATCATCCAGATTGGGAGTCACCAATGTATAGCTCATTACATGGGTAAATTAGAAAGCCTAAAAAAACTAGGGATAGTACCACCAAAAAGTTGTAAAAAAAATAAAAAATAATAATACATAAAGTTATAGTTGAAGAACCCTGAGTCAAAATTTCACAGCCACAAAGGAGCATATGACTTAGGGTAAAATAATAAACTAGATGATAAATTCAGTTTGACTCCTTATCTTGATTAATAACAAGTTTTTAAATAGAGATTAGGTTTATAAATGAAAATTTTAGTTTTCCTATAACTTATGGATTACTTAAATTTTTACAATAATACTTCAAATTTTTTTCGTCTTTTCAAAATGTGTTTTCAAAAAACTAATACTTTGTTTTTTTTCTTTTTAGATTTTGTGGGTGTAATTCACTGAAAACTCTCACGAGACAAAATTCATCCTCTAGGGGTAACCTAGAGGTTTAACGGCTTGTTACACATGTTAAGTGCAATCGTGATTCATACGAAAGTGTGTTAGATTAGGTTAGCTCTATTTTTCTTTATTTTGCTCGAGGACGAGCAATAGATAGGTGTGGGGTGTGATTAAACACACAAATTGTATATTTATTATTACGTTCCTACATCTATCTTGTAATAAATATACTAATCACCTTATCTTAATGTTTAATTCATGCAGAATATGATTAATTAAAGGAGAGAAGATAATACCAAATAAAGATCAGCTAAATCAGGTTTATAAGGATCTATTTGGTTCCTTGAAGATAAAAGAGATATTGCCAAATCCAGAGCAAATTAGAGAAGATAATATCAGATAAAAATCAGTTAAAACAAAACAGAATTTTTAAAATTTATTAGGTTAACTTGAAGAATATAGGAGATAGAGACAAATCCAGAAGTCCAAATGCAACCCTATTAATATACAAAGGGATATCTAAATGATTGGGATGTATTTTCAAAAGATTTAGAGAGATAAGACGCAATCTAACTGAAGATCAAGAGATAATCAAAAATCTATCTCCAACTTTATCAGAAGATCTTTTCTGTTAGGCAAGCGATTTTGTTCATATCTCCACATGCATTCCCCACTTCATCTTCTCCAATAAATACTGCAATTTCAGAAGGCAAAGAGCACGACTGGGCAGAGATAGATTCTCAGCTAGGATTTTACTCTAGTTTAGTGTAGGGTTTTGTTTTTTTAATGTAATTTTTAGATTTATTTATGTAACTTAGAGGAGAGAAGAGCTTCATGATAGAATGAGAGTGAAGCTTGTACTGAATGTGACACCAGTGTAAGTATTCTTTTTTCTTTCATTTTTTACTTGATTAAATCAAGAATTGCATTCTTGTTCTTCATTTTTGTTTTTCTTCTACTTTCGTGTGAGGTAATTGTAAATCCAGATGACTGATAGTCATAAAACTGTCTTGCCCTTGCAAGTGCCATTGATGGCTTATAGTGATGGATAGTCATTGTTGACACTTTAAAAAAGACAAGATTCTGACTGGCCTGAACAATTCTAAACTTGTTGACATTTACAAAGACAAGTGACAGACAAGCTGACTGGCCTGAACAATGTCTAACTTGTTGACATTTACAAAAGACAAGTGCAGACAAGCTGACTGGCCTGAACATGTCTAAACTTGTTGACATTTACAAAGACAAGTGACAGACAAGCTGAGACCAGTTCTGTACTTGTTGACATTTACAAACGACAAGTGACAGATAGGCTGACGACCAGTTTTCACCCATCTCCGAGTGACAAAGAAGCACTTGGACTCTACTGATCCAGTGAAGCGGACAATGAGCCCGGATTGTCTCTAAACAGACCTCAGCAGGTCTAAGATGCTAGCACTTAGCATCACATGAGCCCAAGGGGATAGCCTCGCCTGAGAGGCTAAGATCATCCAACTTCGCCTTGAAGCCACTCACAGCTCCATCACGAAGCTAACTTATAGCTTCGCCTGAAGTACTCAGTTAACTCCGCAGAGAGTTTGCTTCGCTGGAAACCACACACGCAACGCGCAGAAGGATGTTCGGTAGCTTCGCCATAGATGTTATCTAGCTCCGCTGAAGAGCTTTCTTCTGACTTCGCCAGATGCGCCTTCCAGCTTCGCTGTGAGCTCAACGCGGCAGCTCCACTGCGGTTTGTTATGGTCAACCTTTGACTAATTAAATCTCCAGATGAGATCAAATCTAATCGGATCAAGATCAAATCTAATCAAGATCAAATTTGACAGTTGATTGCCATAATCTTTTGACTCTCCTAAAACGAGTAAGAGAATCAAGAGAGATCTTTCAATTATATGGAAAGGATCAAAACAAATCAGGAGACCGATCTACCTGCTACTTCTAGCTTCGCAGAAGCTGATTCTAGCCTCGCAGCAAGGCTACTTTCCAGATTTGAACAGATTTAATTCAATCTGTTTCCATATTTTCAAGAGATAATTATACCCTTGCTCTCCCTAAATAATAGCCCACCAGGGGCACAAGGAGAGAGGACCGGCTCCAGAGACGGCAGACTTCTCGAGAAGATGGCACAAGGCACGAAAGAGAGGCTAAACAGAGATCTATTCTCTTGCTTCCAAGAATTTAGAGACTTTAGAGAACTGTTTCTCTAATCAGGATGCTAATACCCTAATACCTTCTTCTCAAGGAATCTCCGAAACCAGGCGAGAAGGAATTCCTAAGTGAAGGCAGTTTTGAGAAGTAACAAGAGGTTCTACCAACCTTCTGTTCTCTGATTCCCCAAACCAGGCGAGAAGGGAATCTCATCGCTCGCATCGTCAAAGGGACAAAGTGGTCGTGCGCTGACCAGCCTCCTATCGGCACACTTCTCCAGAATCTCAGAGGAGATCTACTTGTAATCTTTTTAGAATACTTGTAATTTAGCTCCTCGACCCTTTTTTTTGTAAGTTTTCCCCTTTGCATATCAATAGAAAACAAGATGGCGACTCCGCTGGGGATTGATTTCTCTACTGCTGAGAATCAAGTGTCGCAATGAAACGAACAGACCTTCGGGTCTATCTCTGAATTCAAGAAAGCCGTGTAGCCGGAGCTCCTCTGGCTAAATCTTCAAAGCAAGTCTCTGTGGAGACAGATAAGGTTCCCTGCGAGCCTACCGCGGTCCTCTGGCGCAACAAGGAAGCAGGCCCGCAGTGCAAGCCTATCACTTTCGAGAACCTAGTGGTTCACTTCGACCAAGAAAAATTTGAAGAAGTCCTCTCTGGAGGTGGTCTAATGCTTCATGCACGGAAGCATAGAAAGGTCTCCATGGTCAAGGTTTTAGAACAGAAACCGGAAGCAGAATTCTGCCAACACCCCTCAGCCTCGCGTGTGGCTAGTCAGGTTCCTTGCGAACCTATGTCTCCCTTGTCAAAGCAGATGTGGAGGCCAAAGCAGAAGGCTCCGTATAAAGCCTCAGGCGTAGTTACGCCACAAGTGTGTCTCTCTTGCGAAGGCAAGATGTCTGCCTACTCCAACAAGGCTGCTAGCCGTAAAGTCACAGCGGCGACCATACCTTCACCCAATTCAAGAGCGGTAACGCCTCGCGCCAGCCTCGCTCTCATGAGCGAAGCTACTGTACCACAGGGTACGCACGATGTTCATAGCCGTGAGCTAGAACCAAAGCACCACAGCGTGCTTCGTTCCCCAGTTCTTCAAGTACTAAGCTCGCTCTTCGCAGCGGAGCTAAGGGATTGTCCCTAAGTGCTGATAGCGTTGCTTATGCAGCTTCAGCGCCCAAGGGCGTTTCCAAAGCTTCTAGCTGCGAACTTAAAGCCAAAGCACTATCTAAGGCTAATCGCCTTCGCAACAGCATATCAAATAAAGCACCATAGCATGCTTCACTTCCTAGTTCATCAAGCGCTAAGCTCGCGCTTTGTAGTGGAGCTAAGGGATCGTCCCTAAATGTTGACAGCGTTTCAACATCCAAGGGCACTCCCAAGGTTCTTAGCTGCGAAGCTAGAGCTGAAGCACTATTCTGTGCTAATCCCCTCTGCGGTGATAAAAGGAGCAGGACATCGTCCTATGCGCGATCCAAAGAGCTTCTGCGCTGGATCGTTTAGCCCAAACGGGTCTGACTTGCGGGAGTTCTTGACAAGTAAACGGAAGTCAGAATCTTTCCAACTTCTTCCTCCTGCTGTCAACAATGGGATGTCAGTTGGTGACACTCCACTCAGTCCATTGCCGGCTAGGACCAATCCCCGCCGCTCCTCCAGGTCGACGGTCAGTTTTTGATCGACTGACGGTGCAAGCTCCGGGAAAACATCGCAAAAGGAGCATACCACGAGATCTGCCCTCTGCGTCCATTAACATGACCGGAAGAGGATGAGAGCTACACAGGGGCAGACGAGCGTCCCATGACACTCCCTACAGTTCCCCAGATCCAGATTATAGCCCAGGCTTAGGCGAAGTCTTGGTACATGAAGAGGGCGTTTTTCGAAATACCAGATCTAGGGTTGTAATACCCTACAGTTATGAACAGCCATCTTCTTCAACTGCGGTAGCCTCACCAGAATCAAGGAGAGGATCAGTCTAATGGTCTGATGAAGAGGATGAAGACAGTGGGTATGCCTCTTCGGTGACAGTCAGCTCAGTGCGAACGGACAGAGTATCAGTCAATATGGCTGAAAACAACAATGACCTTCGTCGACGTTTGGAAGCTCAGGAGCAAACTTCCAAGACCCAGCAAGAAGCTTTGGACAACATTCAACAGATGCTCGCTCCCTCTCAATAACCAGAATAATAATAATACCGGGAGTAAGCAGGATGAGAAGAACATCTTAGTAATGAACAGCCAAGGACGGAGAAGTCGAAAGAGGGTTCTTCTTTGGATGTTGAAGTCCTCAAAGGCATCCAAGCTCAAATTGCATCCCTAACTCAGAGGGAATTAAAAAAGGTAGGGGCAGTCCGTCCTTACCCGCTGGAATGGGATTCCGTACCATACCCACCAAAGTTCAAACCACCAACGTTACATACGTACGATGGTAAGAGCTCGCCGAACTCAATCAGCACATCTACTATTTCCGATCTCAGACCGGTAATGTTATAGACAATGATGCTATCATGGCTAGGCTGTTCATTGGCCCCTTAAAGGGGGTAGCATTTGATTGGTTCCAAAGTCTCCCTCCGGGCTCCATCAATTCCTGGATCGACCTGGAAACCCAATTTCTTTCTCGTTTCTATGAGGACGATACCGAGGTAACCATGGACAAGCTCCTCTCCACCGTGCAGAAGAAGAGCGAATCTGTCTGTGACTACATTGAGCGATTCAGAACTTGTCTCTGATGTGCCCAGCAGGGATGCCATTACCCATGCTCTTACAGACGTGCAGGCACAACTTCTTAGACCAAGTAGAGGTTCGCATGGGGGTTGTCAAAGCCCATACCTAGAAAGAACTGGTCGAACAAGCTGAGATAGCCGAAAAGTCAGCTAAAAAGTTCGAACCATCCACCCCTAAAAGCAAATGGGGTATGAATAATAAAGGACGTGGCGACATGGCGTAGTCTTCTCAAGCCAAAGGGAAGGAGACTATGTCCGTAGAATTGTTAGGGGATGTTCAGTCGAAGGCCAAGAAGAGCGGCTTCAATAATCAGGAGTCTAAGTTTTCTCCGAAACAGTACTCCTTCAAAGACGATCAGGTGGTCACAATATTCCATTTACTCCACAAAGGGAATAAAATGAAGCTGCCAGATGCTCGACGTCCCAATGAGATAGGACGCACGAATGATCCCAAATACTGTCTCTTCCACAGGATGATTCACCATCCTACCGACAAGTGCTTTGTCCTCAAGGACAGAATTCAAGCTTTGATCGACGCCGGGGTCCTGACACTGAAGTCAGAGCAAAAGAAGTCACTGCCAATATGGTGACCCTCGAGTTCGGCAAAACCCCAAGGTCACAGTTCCTGACGGGACTTATCCAGTCCCTGAGCCACGGCTTGAAGTCAAACATCCTGCAGTTAAGACTCAAGATAATATGGGTCTTGTTCCTTTGACATTGGAGACAGGGGAAACCATGTGGGTACACCCAGACCTTGTCCAAGACGAACAATGGGATTCAAAGAAGTTCAAGTCGAAGGACAAATCTTGCAATGTCATCTCCATCTTGCCAGACGATGACAATTTTGCATCAGCTTCTCTCAGTGATTCTGAAGGAGAAAAGTACGCTTGCACGACGCAGGCCGATGTACCTCAGCCGACGGGTACTCGATCCAAAAAATCATACTTAAAACAGTATGAAAAGTTACTGACGAGACACAACAGCAAACAACATCAGTATAAGTACCAGCATCCGCTTCAGTTCCAACCAAGGGAAAGGAGAAGCTAAAGGAAGTCCGGTTCGACCATGTCCTGAAGAAGCCTTCAGGCCCAGGGCTTGACACGCCCTTTCACTTTGATATATTGTGGCCCAGCTGGCTAATATCCCGGCTCGTATTACCATGCACGAGCTCCTTCGTCTCTCAAAGAGATAAGAGAAGCACTCAGAGATGCGCTGGCTAATTCAGAATCATTCCTGACATGTATGTCAGAAGTCCCTAATGATGACGCTCAGTCTTCTTACCCTGAATGCCATCATGTACAATCAAAGGTACCTGCTATTACCTTCACAACAGAGGATACGTTGGCGATGGAGCATCACGAATAGGCCCTAAAGGCAGGATCATTGTCGGCGTGGAGGTTGTGTTTATCTCTCCACAGAATCATGTCCTCCCTAGAGCATTTTCTCTGACGGAATCGTGCTCCAACAATGTAGCGGAATATAATGCTCTACTCATTGGTCTTCAGCTCGCCCACGAATGGGGGTACGCTACCTTGAAGCTTACGGCGATTCAAAACTGATTATCAATCAGGTTAAATGCGAATATGAGGTCTGTCACGAGGATTTGGTGCCTTATTATCACACGGTCATCGAATTGGCTAATCTATTTGATGGTTTCTACATCGGGTACGTGTCTCGATCTCAGAATACTAAGGCAGATGCTCTTGCCGCGTTAGCAACAACGTTAGCATTGCCAGTCGACACCGAGTATCACCTTACAGTGGCGACTCGACACCTTGTCTGCTCTAAACATATGTTAAGAACCAGAGAGGTCTATAATGTCTCGACGGATCTTGAGCTGAGAGATTGGCGATTTCCTTTCATCGCTATGCTTTACATGGTCTGCTGCCAGATAATCCTAAAGATGCGGCATCTACCAGACGAAGATCTCTCCGTTTTATTATGATCCAACTCTGAAGACACTTTACCGTCGTTCATATGACGGTGTCCTCCTCCGTTGCCTTTCTAATTCAGAGGCGCAGGAAGTGCTCAAAGAAGCACATGATGGCATATGTGGAGCTCATCAGTCAGGTCCAAACTTAAAGACAGATTGCATAGATTTGGATATTATTGGCCAACCATGATAGCCGATGCCATCCAATATGCACGAAGGTGCAAACCATACCACTGGTTGAAGTCAAAACTTCCAACGTGGTTAATTTCATTAAATACCATGTCATCCATCGATTTGGCGTCCCTAGGCGGATCATCCATGATAATGGTCCTCAATTCATAAGCTAGGTATTCTATCGATTCTGCGATAAATACTGAATTCAGAATGTGGCTTCAACTGCCTATAATCCCGCCGCTAATGGCTTGGCGGAAGCATTCAACAAAACGATCATTAAGTTACTCAAGAAGTTCGTCTCCTCGAATAAGCGAGATTGGGACGAAAAGCTTGGTGCATGTCTTTGGGCCTACCGAACCACGGTTCGGGCCCCGACAGCAATACGCCTTTTTCCCTGGTGTACGGGTGTGAAGCAGTCATACCATTGGAAATCCAGATGCCGTCATTGCGAGTCGCTTTATGACTAAATCACATCAGAGGACAATGATCGGTTGCGTCTTCAAGAGCTCGAAGCCCTAGATGAGAAGCGACTACAAGCTCAGCAACACATTGAGTTGTATCAAGCTCGAATCTCAAAAGCCTTCAATAAGAAGTCAAACAAAGAGTCTTTCAGAAAGGAGATTTGGTTTTAGCCGTCAGACGACCGATGATCATGACGCACAAAACCAAAGACAAATTTCAACCTAAATGGGAGGGACCGTTTGTAATAGAAACAGTCTATTCAAACGGAGCATATCGCCTTATGACTTCAGATGGCGATTTACTCATGATGCCGATCAATGGCAAGTTCTTAAAGAAGTATTATCCTTGATTAAGGATCTTTCTCATAATCAAGTCAACATTACACCTGATTGAGATTAAATATAATTGAATGAGTTCAGATTGTCTTAGTCTCAATGCGAATCCGCTGTAGCAAGGGCTCGAGCGGGTCGTGATCCTCAGGGAAGGATGCGATGAAAGCGTTTCGACTCGATTCCTCTGTATCTTCAAAAAAATAGGAGAGAGATTAGATCTTGATATGAAAAATATGTAAAAGAGGTGATTTTGCTGATTTTCTACCACAACCCTATTGCAAATTAAAGAGCTTGATCTTCATCTTAAGATTAATATAATTCACCATAGGTTATTACAACTATATCAAGAAAGAAAATTAATACACAATTCTAACTAAGTTACATAGATCAAAAACCTAACTATGGTTCCTCCTAACATCTAGGTACAGCCTAATAGAAGACGAATCTCAACTTATGCTGTCCTAGTTCTTAAGTTGAAGTCATGAAAAGGTCCTTTTATCATGTAACCTAGATTAAGAATTTAAGTATTTTTTAATCTTCTAGAATTAGTTGCCTTTAACCTAGGGTTTCTAGTGATGTTCATTAATCGGATCAAGATTTAATTGCTTCTAGGGTTGCTTCAAGAATCTCAGCAAACCACTAGGAAGATTAGTTCTTCATCATCATTTTTTGCTTTTTCAATTATTTAATTTTTTGGTTTTTATCTAATGAGAAAGACTGCAAAAATAAAGAAAAAACGAAAACAAGAAGAGATCGAAGATTAAAACACGAGAGATTGCAAAAAAATAAAATAATTGCAGAAATTTAACAGAGAACAAAAGAGTGACCTTTATTGATGGATCTCCGGTTACACAATCGTCTCCTTTTTCTCCACAAAGAACTTGAAATAAAAATTACAACTTTGAATAAAAATGGCTAAGCAAACCCTAATCGTCTCTGCATGCCCCTCCCTGTTGCGACTGCACTGATATTTATAGTGCAGAATGTAGAGGAGTCCCGGATAGAGTTACCAACGAAATTTGGTAACCAGATCTATCCAGATTGCCGCGGCTTCTCTGGATTTGCCGCGGGTCCGCGGCAGTCCTGGCACTGTTGGCTACGCGCTTTGGCGCGTGGCCTCTTCTGATCCGTCCCTTTGGGCGCCTCCTTCTAGAATTGTGATCCTGGCCTTTTAATCTGGATTTTCGAGATAACTTGATAATCAAGTTACTCTTAATCCAGATTTCTTCAAATCCTCTCTCCACGAAATTCCTCTTTATCTTGGCTTTTTATCCTTATCCCGCAGGTGTTTAGGGTTTGATAGAAGTCTATCCAACCCTAATTTCTGATATTTGCAACTTTTAGCCCTTGTATTTGCATTTTGAATCTTTGTATTTGCGCTTCTTCACCTGGGCTTCAACATGGGCTTGGATCTGGGCTTTTGGGCTCTTTTAGCTTTATTCTTTATTAAATTGATAATTTGAGGCCTGCACATATTAAATAAAGAAATATAATAATTGTGCATTATAATATGAATAAATGTGCAAATGCGATGGTATATATGATGTCAATTATGCATTTTTCACTACCTATCAACACCTCTGATCAAGACCTTCAAATCCAGGTACATATAAGAGCCCTCTCTCTTCCTCCAAATGGGATCATACAACCATAAACCAGTAGGAATCTGGTCATACACTGGTTGTCTCAAGGAAATCAAGGTTACACATGCGCTAACCAAACGATCCAACACCTTTAACGGTTAAGGATGAAAATGTTGGCCTTTAAGCCCAACATAAGTCCTCGATAACTCATCATGCTGAGGGGAATAGCATGCTAGCTCGACTCAAACGGTAGTTGGTAAAGGCATATCAACCCGTTGACAGCTGAGGATTTTCTAAAAATCCTAAGGGACCTGTTCCCATTTGATTCCCTCTCCAAAATCACTTACCAATTCTCATCCATGGAATGGTAAGACCACATCTAAAGATCTTTTCATCCCTTTCACTGTTACGTTAACATTAAACCTATGACAGTGATTTCCTCGTTTCTCTCTGCGAGAACGAGACCCTTTCATGCTATGTTTAACAGTATAACCTCTGTCATCCATTTCGCTGTTAAGTTAACATTAAACCTATGACAGTGATCTCCTCGTTTTTTCGCAATGAAAACGAGACATTTTTCCAATCCCATCAAAATTTCGAGCTTGGTGGCTTCTCAATCGGTTATGTCATTGCGACCTCTGAACTGGCAGATAGCCAAGTCTCACCTTTCAGTCCGACAAGGACTAACTTTGAGCTTGGTGGCTTCTCAATCGGTTATGTCATTGCGACCTCTGAACTGGCAGATAGCCAAGTCTCACCTTTCAGTCCGGCAAGGACTACCTTTGAGCTTGGTGGCTTCTCAATCGGTTATGTCATTGCGACCTCTGAACTGGCAGATAGCCAAGTCTTACCTTTCAGTCCAGAAAGGACTACCTTTGAGCTTGGTGGCTTATCAATCGGTTATGTCATTGCGACCTCTGAACCGGTAGATAGCCAAGTCTCACCTTTTAGTCCGACAAGGACTACCTTTGAGCTTGGTGGCTTCTCAATCGGTTATGTCATTGCGACCTCTGAACCGGCAGATAGCCAAGTCTCACCTTTCAGTCCGACAAGGACTGCCTTCGAGCTTGGTGGCTTCTCAATCGGTTATGTCATTGCGACCTCTGAACCGGAGATAGCCAAGCCTCACCTTTAAGTCCCGACAAGGACTACTTCGAGCTTGATGGCTTCTCAATTGGTTACATCATTGCGACCTCTGAACTGGCAGATAGCCAGTCTCATTATTCAGTCCAGTAAGGAATATTTTCCCAAATGGCTGCAATACAACTTGGAAGCGACAATTAAAAAAAAGCAGTCGAAAATACAATGGGGGAGTCAAAATAAATCACTTTTCATTGATTTCAAAAAGAGGATACATGAAGGCACATATTACAAGCTATGATGGTGCTTCATAAGATTTAATCCGCCCTTCAAGAATGGCCAACCTTGTCTTCCGATCATCAGCAGCCCTGACAAGAGCCTGCGACCTCAGCTCAGCCTCATTAAAGCTCGCTGTCTGGGCCAAGCGAGCTTCAACTTCAATCAAGGTTGCGCTCTGAGCTAGCTCTTGCCGCAAGAGTTTCGTCATTCTGAGCCCTAAGCTGCTCAAGCTGGGCAGTCTCTTCAAGACGCACTAGTTCAGCCTTGGATAAAAGAAGATTTGCCTTCCTGATCATCTCCTTGGCCTTTTCAATTTTATCTTCAGCGTCAAGAAGCACTGCTAGAAGCGTCTATGGCGTCCCCGAGCTCTACCTTCCTTGTCTCCAGGATTTCAAGTGAGAAGAAATGGCCTTAGCGGCTTCCTGAGCGGCAAGATGAGCTTCATGCATTTGAGCAACAAGGTGCGCAAGCTGCTCGTTAACCGAAGACTCCAGGTCCGAATGGCTAAGACGGCGCCATTCGTCTACATCCCTCTCAAGTTGGTCCACAAGAAGTTCCAATGCAGTGGCCTAGTCATCCCCTCCAAAGTCTCGGATACTCTCAATGCTTCGGGAGAGGACCACCTTTAAGCAGAGAATGAGGTAGTCAAGCCTTTCAAAATCAAAGCGATGGATTGCTTCAAGCTCTTATAAAAGCTATCGACTAACTCAGTCACAAATTCATTCTCGGCCTCAATCACTCCTAGCAGACGAGCAGCCCCTGAAGATTCCACTGGCTTTATTGATACTACTGTGGAAGAAACAGTAGAAGCACTGGCTGCAGCAACATGAGAGGTCACCGTGATCTCGGAGGAGTCTT
The DNA here is from genome assembly GCA_038442645.1 of Agave tequilana. Classification (NCBI taxonomy): domain Eukaryota; kingdom Viridiplantae; phylum Streptophyta; class Magnoliopsida; order Asparagales; family Asparagaceae; genus Agave; species Agave tequilana. The sequence goes on from JAVJIF010031382.1 coordinate 292,882, forward strand.
CATTAAAACCAGTACACTAGCCACAACCGAGGTCGGACTAGTGACTATTTCTAGGAGAGCGGGCTCAACCACCAGTGTTGGAGAAGTAGGACTGGTAATCACCTCAGCTCCGCACCTGGCAAGATAGGCGGCATTGGCGAAACCGATGGGATCTCACTCACTGATATAGTTGGAAGTGAAATTGGTTCCATGACTATCGGCCCCTCAGTTTCAGTTCTTCTAGCTGGTTCAGGCTGATAAGAGGGCAGGTCGCCATATAAAGAATCCAACTCAGCAGCATCCGCTGCGGTCGAAGCACTTGCTTCACCCCTGGTTCCCTCAGGAAGATTGGTTGTCTCTCTTGAAGTCGATGCACCCAAAGGCGAAACACCTGCAACAAGACTTTGTTTAGGCAGGCATAACAATAGTAAGAATTAAAAGGTCAAAACAGTACCAAAAGATAATGTCGCCTCAATCGTCTTGGAGGCTGCATCAGTCTCTACGGGCTCCATTGGAAAATCTTTGACGGAATCAACACGAATGGCCGGCCCGCCTTCACTTACCGAACCCTCCGTGGTCTACCCAAAGGAGCTAGAAGCTTCAGGACTTCCTTTCGAAGTCCCAGCACCCGAAGGACCTACGCCAGCCGCATCATCTCCGGACTCTCCTGAGACGGCGAAATAGCCAGCCTCATCGCCCTCTTTATAAGTAAACAAGGGATCATAATGCTCCCCTTGTTCTCCGACAGCTTCAGCTCTCGGGCTTTTCACCGCCTCAGTTCCTGAACCATAAAGCAAACCATGAGCTGTCTAGAACACATAAGAAGTATATTACAAGAACGAAGCTGATTTTACCTGGGTCCGGAGCGGCTCTACCAGTAGTCGGTTCAGGAACCGACGATTTAGTTGCTAATGGGGCAGGAGGAGGAGCCGCTGTAGGCAATTCGCCCTCCGCAACAACTGTAGGAGCGTAGCGACGAGCCTCTTCACTACCCTCTTCCTACGAGATCTACCCTCCCGTTTTCGTTTGAAGTGGACGTCAGGATCTTCTTCCTCCACTTCTTCAACATCGGCATGTTCTACGGGGGCTGTCACCACCACGCCAGAAGCAGCTGTTGGAGCCTCAGCGCCTGTCTCGCTTCGAAGCGAGGACTTCCTGCATCCGAGGCTTCACTGTCATCAACGGTAATAAATTCCCCGATGCCTGGGACGCGAACCCTTTTACCCTCGTTTTTCTCAGAAACCTTCCGCTTCAGCCGCTGAGAAATTAACTTCACACTAGAAGAATTAACAGAGAATCCGGTGGGTGTAGAGTTTGAGGTCGTATACCACTGGCAGAATCCCAGGGTCATCAGAAGGTTCGGAGTCCTTAGCGGCATGCACAACCGCGCCTCGGTACAGCCAGCAATGAAGAATCGCCAGGCATGGGCTCCATCGATGAGGCTCCCCATGAAAGCCAGATTGTTGTTTGGATTGCCCATGTACAGTTGGTCATACCCAAACTGACGGGCAAACCGACTTGGAACATAGGGCTTCAGGTAGCAGGTGTCCCCGCTTCTGTACAACAAATGTGAGGGTCGAATGCTGACCAGCCACTCAAAAATTCCCCGGCTCAATGACGTCTGCCCTTCTCCCACGTCCTTGAATTCTTCACCATAACCCGCATCCCGAATATAGGGGAAGCAGTGGAAAAGGTTATAGACGTCATGGCGGCATAGTAGCTTACGGACCGCAGCCACATAAGTCTTCAACCATGAACATCCCTCGAATCGACGAAGAAGCGTCGTTCGAACACCTTCTGGGGGGTCCTCTCTGGCTTCAATCATGGAGGGACAGTGAAGGGAAAACCATGCCATCAAATAAGTATATGGCAGAGCTATTCTGGGGTTTGGTCCGTCGCAGGGCAAAATAGTCCCCTTTCCCTGTTTCGTCGTTGGTGGCCTACAGAAAGCCTCTGTCAATGCGCGAAGGCCTCTCTGAATACAGCACACCATGGCCAAAAGAAGTCCAAGAGAACGACCATGGACTATACCAACAGCAGGCAACAAGACAGTCGGATAAATGATATCGCCCGATGAAGATGCACCACGCATCTCTTCAACCAGACCGTCAAGAAACAAGCCAGAAGTTCCTTCTGGGACGTCGGCCGACGAGCCTGATAGTGGAAACTCTGAAGGATATCGCCTTTCTCATAGGGGCCATTATCTTCTTCCAGAATTAGATCCCCTTGAGAATGCTTTTACATCCGGCAAAAGATGTCTTCATCAGCAACTCCACAATGAGCCGCTTCAGGAGTATTTTCCATATCAGGGAACAATAATCTCCCCAGCTCTTCAAGCTGCATGAAGCTCCCTTGCTGCTCCCATGCATACTGGAGCAAATGTATAAATGGCACATCAACTCCCAGTAGGTCTCAAACAAGGCGGGCTCCTGCTTCTCCAGAAGTGCCAATTCCGCCTCGCACGAGAAGTATTCTTCGTATGGGAGAGATCCCAAAGGCAGAGCAGAGACTTCCCATATCTCGTGCAGAGCCATACCCAATTCGCCAACAAGGTGAAGAAGGTCCCTGTAGCCGGGCAGTATAACTCAAAGATGGCGTAGAAGTTCGCTACGCTCATCTGAATGCCATAACAGGTCGCCCTGACGGCCTCATAAAGATTCAGCCTCTCCAGATCCTCCTCGAAATGAGCAAGGACATATAGAGTCAAATCCCTCCACCATGCCTTCGGAGGGTGAATCCATCAGTGGCTGGATAGTTACCACGAGCCTTAAAGAATTGATTCCCAAAGGTCTGCGCCACCGCTGGGTTTTCTCCCACTGGAATATCTGGGAGTACATTCCCAGGGTGGAGGCCCATTATGCAGCGAGGAGGCCCCGCTCTTGTGCACTGGGAGAGGGAATTATCAACTTCCCTACGTGAACGGATTCAGTACTCTGACTCACTTGCCACTGCATCTTTCGAGCCTGTTTTCCATTATGTTTGCAAAGGGGGAAAACTTACAAAAAAGAGTTTGAGGAGCTAAATTACAAGTATTCTTAAAAAGATTACAAGTAGATCCCCTCAGAGATTCTGGAGAAGTGTGCCGATAGGAGTCTGGTCAGCGCGCGACCACTTTGTCCCTTTGACGATGCGAGCGATGAGATTCCCTTCTCGCCTGGTTCCGGGAATCAGAGAATAGAGGATTGGTAGAACCCTCTTGCTGCTTCTCAAATCGCCTTCGATAAGGAATTCCTTCTCGCCTGGTTCCGGAGATTCCTTGAGAAGAAGGACGATGTTAGGGTATCAACACCCTGGATAGAGAAAGCAATTCTCTAAAAGGTCTCTGAATTCGAGAACGCACGGTGCGTTATGAAGAAGCCTCAGTCGAAGAAGCTAATTGATCGATTCTTGCGATCAGAAGGCAATTGATGGCTCCTTCCTCTGCAATCCGATGCCTCTCCCTTGTGGCCCTGACGGGCTATTTATAGGGAAAGTAAGGGTATAATCGTCCCTTTGAAGATATAGAAACAGATTGAACCGAATCTGTTTGAATCTGGAAAGTAGCCTTGCTGCGAGGCTATAATAGCTTCCGCGGAGCTAGAAAATGGCAAATCGGTTGATCTTTCCGATATGTTATGATCCTTTCCATATCGTTGATTGATTCTCCTTGATCCACTTACTCGTTTCAAGAGAGTCAAGAGATTGTGGCAATCACCTGCCATATTTGAATCCTGATTGGATTTGATTAGATTGAATCCGATCTCATCAGGAGATTTGATTGGTCAAAGGTTGACCATAGCAGGTTGATGGCGGAGCTGCCCGCTTTGAGGCTCATAGCGGAGCTAGAGGCAATTCCTGGCGAAGTCCGAAAAGAGGGTCTTCGGCGAAGTCCGAAAAGAGGGTTTTCGGCGAAGCTATCAGTTAGCTTCCTGGCGGTGCTCTGGATGATGTTAGCCTCTCAAGCGAGGCTATCTCCTTGGGCTAATGTAATGCTAAATGCTAGCATTTTAGACCTGCTGAGGTCTGTTAGAAACAATCCGGGTTCACTGTTCTGCTTGCTGGATCAGTGGAGTCCATCGCTTCCTTGTCCCTTGGAGGTGGGTGAAAACTGGTCTTCAGCTCGTCTGTCCCTTGTCTTTTGTAAATGTCAACAAGTTTAGACATCGTTCGGACCAATGAGAATCTTGTCTTTTTTAAGTGTCAACAAGACCCCCTTCAAAGTTTTCGAAAGTCTGCAATAGCCCAGATTTCGAAATACTTTGAACTGCTGTGATGGTGGTGTGGAGTATGAACATCGCCATGATGGTTGAGTTCAGCTTCGCCTTCAATCCTGCTTTGGGATGTAGATTCGCCGAGGATCATGTAGACCCGCGTCTGGGTAGCTTCGCGGCTAGGTAAGTTCGCTCTGGAACATCTGTCGCTTTCCCGAGGCCAACTGCCGTGGGCCAGTTACGAGGAGGATTACTCCTTTCTTCATGCTGATCGAGGGAGATATTCTCCGATTTGCACGTTTCCAAGGGAGGATATTCCCTTTCTTCTAGGCGCAATAAGTGCCTTTTATGAGGGAGACGTTCTCTTCCCTTGTACGGTTCCAATGGAAACCGTTCCTGTTATCAAGGCGCAGTAAATGCCTTGAATGCGCTCGTGCTTCCACGCTTGAGGTGATCGCACTCAGGCCATGGGGCCTATAAATAGGACACTTGAGGTCCTCTGAAGAGAAGTGCCTTGCCTTTCTTCTCTTCTCTTGGTTGTGAGAGATACTCAGATCTCTGAATTAGTAGGAAAACCCACTCTGGTTGTCTAACCGGCCAAGGACCAGTAAGTCTTGATCATTCAAAGACTTCACTGCTTTTAGGGAACTCATCTCCCTTGATTTAGCTTTGGCAGCTCGCTTCAGGGATTAGCTTCCCTTGTTCTTCATCTTGCAATTGGCTGCTGCAGAGAAGGATCTCATCATAGTTTTCTGTGAAGCTATCATCTTGGCTTGATCAGTGAAAGATCGTTGCTTGTTAAGTCCGCTGCACAGGCAGGACTTGGGACTTGGCTTCTTCAATAGTTGAGCCAGTCTTGCCATATTGGTGAGGTTGAGACTGTTCTTCACAAGATCAGTCTGACTTTGCCGTATAGGCGAGGCTAGACTTGGCGTTTGCTGAGCCAGCCCATGGTTGCTGTGCAGGTGGAACTTGTCCTCTGCTGAAGTCGGATTGCTTTGCCGCTGAAGAATCTGACTTAATGTTTTTGCAGCTCTTTCTGTGCTTAACTGCTAACTTGCTTCATTTGCCTTGCAGTGAGCTATGCTTGCCAGTCTGGTGACTTGATGGAAGAAGCCATAAAATTGCCTTATGCTTCCCCGGTTGAAGCTTTACTTTTAAGCAGGAGGAACAATTCGGGGCAGCGGGTGCGCGTCCCAGAGGCTGTTGGCAGCCTCTTATCCGAGATGATTCGATCTGAGGTGAGGCTGGTTGCCGACTTTCAACTTTGGTGGCCTTCGTCGGGGACGATCCACTTCAGGGGAGTGGGCCTCACACCCGTCAGATCACTAGCATCAAAACTAGTTCCCATTATAGGTGATCTGACGTGTTGGCGGCGATAAGCTTTTATTGCCAGGCTTCAAAAAAAATGGCCTGATAAGACCCGCCATTTTGTGGAGAAAAATGACCGTGTCCCGGTGGCAGAACTGGTTACAGCCTTGTGCAGGAGGAAGGCCTTTCGTGTCCAGTTGATCTGGTCTGGAAGCAGATAAAACCGCTTGTATGCCTTTTATGCAAATGGCCTTGCTAGGCAACTTGGTGTGTTGTATGAAACACAACTTTGATGTAATATCAAATGTATCTTTGCTTTTAGATCAATGAAAGTTCTTTGTCTGATCATTCGATTTTTGCTTGCTTCACTGAGAGTTTGGCCATTGCTGGGCTAAACTGCGCACGGGCATAGGACATAGCCCTTCCTTTGAATGATCTTTGCGAGGCTGTCACGTCAGCGCCTCTTTAGAGGGCTAATTCAAACCTTTCGGTTAAGTCCTTGAAGGATTGCGCGAAGTCCGCACTTTGCTCTTGTGCGGAGTTAACCCCTTAGTGGGATTGAACCGTCGCTTTTGGGAAAGCGCCTCAGGCGCTTCGGGCACTGTTTCGAATTAATTCGAAACGGCGGCATGTGCCCTTTTTCGAGGCCTTGATTTAGGCGCTGATTGGCCTATAAAAGCCCGATCGGGCTGAGAGAAAATCATCATTTCTCTTTGAATTTTCCAGAGTACTTGACTCTTCTTTTCTTCCTTTTTCAAGAGTTCAAAAACTCCTGTAATTCTTCAATGGCGCCCAAGAGACGAGCGGGAAAGGAAGCAGCGACTTCTGCAGCGGAGGGCCCTCCTCCGTTCATTGAGCGACCGATCGCTGGTAAGAGACTCTCTAATCTGATTAGAGAGTGGTCTTCATCCTTTGGAGTCGATACTCGGCTATTAGGACGATCGAATATGATCTGTCCTTATCAGGGAACTCGTTTCCCTTAACTTCCCTATTTTGCTTGCACCAGGGAAGTAAGAACTGAACAGTTCTTCTCTTGGGCTTCCATAGGAAGCCATTGCTTGGGCAATCTTCATCCTGTTGAGGAACAGGATATGGGTCGTGTGCCTTCAGTTGTGGCCACGAAGGGTGACTGTTATCCATAACGTCCTTTTGATGACGCCAGCCCTTAGGGCTATGCCACTTCTTGCAAAGATGCAGTCTTATCTGTGAAGCGAAGCTTTTTATCAAAGCTATTATCCCGCTGTCCCTGCTTACTGGGCGAGGCTATGCCTTAGCGAATTTTTGTGTCTTCGCGTCGATTTGATTGGTGAACTAATCATAGTTCATTTTCTTTTTGTTTTTGCAGTGCATCACGCCTCCGGCCTCCAGAACAGTCTATTTGGCTTAACCAGTCGAGCAGGGAGCATCAGCTTGCAGTTCATCGGGCAGGCTTCCTTGTTCAGTGAGCCGAGCCCCCTTGTACGGGATACGCTCATTCAGAGTGGTGGCCCGCAGGCCATGCGGAGCATTTTGACTACGGCTCCGTTTGAAGATATCGACCGTCAGGCTTACAAAAAGCCTGACTTCATGTTCGGGGATGCTGCACCTGATCCCGATCGCCAGCTACAGGCCGGTGAAGGCCAGTGGATCTTCCAGTTGGACGGCGAGAGATTCTATCTCCCGTCTACTAAGCGGCATTTCGCTTTGTCTTCCTTCGCGAGCGTGACTCAGGCTCGGAAGATGGCGTGGGGCGTGAGCCTAAATGCCGAATCTGTAAGTGTCGGGAGGTTGACATTCCAGACCGGCTATTCGAGGGCGGGCTATCCTCGTAGCATAATAGGGCTATACCCTGGGAAGGTGGCGAGGGACCTTCCAGTAGGAGAGAATCCAGCTGCGGCGCCGACCTTTGGCACTCAGTTCTGCGAAGTTGACGGGAACTATCCCGCCACGGACTTCAGGGCTCCTGGTTGGGTCCACCCTCCTAGGTCATGGTGGGCGGAGTTGACCAATTATATCCTCAATCATTTTGAGGGGGAATTAGAGAGGTTGAACCTCTATGAGGCCGTCAGGGCGACCTGCTACGGCATTGAGATGAAGGTGGCGTGCTTCTACGCCATTCTTGAGTTGTACTGCCCAGCCTCGGGGACTTTCTTCACCCCGGTTGGTGAATTGGGCATGGCCCTGCATGAGATGCGAGAGATCTCTGCTTTGCCCTTCGGGTCTCTTCCATATGAAGAGTATTTTCCGTGTGAGGCGGAGCTGGCCCTCTTGGAGAAGCAAGAGCCTGCTTTGCTTGAGACATATCGGGAATTGGTGTGCCATTTGCACATTTGCTCCAGCATCCACACCGGTGGCAAAGGTAGCTCGAAGAGCTTGAAGAGCTGGGGGAACTACTTGTTCCCGGACATGACTAGTGTGCCCGAGGCAGCTCATTGCGGAGTTGCTGAAGAAGACATCTTGGCGAGGATGGAGGTGCGTGCTGAAAAGGACATCGTCGTGACAGAAGATGATGGTCCTTTCGAGAAGGGTGATGTTCTTCGGAGCTTTCACCATCAGGCCCGTCGGCCTATGTCTCGCAAGGCGTTGCTGGCTGGCTTCTTAACCATCTGGTTAAAGAAGTGTGTCGTGCCTTCTTCTTCGGGTGACATTGTTCACCCGAATGTGCTGCTGCCTGCCGTTCGCTTGGTCCATGGCCACCGTCTGGGTCTTCTCCCGGCCATGGTGTGTTGTATTCAGAGGGGCCTTCGTGTACTGACGGAGGCTTTCTGCAGGCCAATGGCGTCAAGGCGAGGGAAGGGTGCCGTCTTGCCTCGTGACGGGCCCAATCCTAGGGTAGGTTTACCGTACACCTACTTGATGGCGTGGTTCGCCTTGCACTGCCCCAGTTTGATTGGAGCTGGGGAAGACCCACCTCAGGGTGTTCAAACGGCGCATCTCCGTCGTTTTGAAGGCTGTCTGTGGCAGAAAACTTATGTGGCCGAGGCCCGTAAGTTAGTGCGTCGCTATGACGCTTATAACCTATTCCGTTGCTTTCCTCGCCTGCGGGGTGCAGGATACAACGAGGAATTCCATGACGTGGAATCAGGTCGGTCCCCCATGAGTCGGGTGTTTTCGAGTGGCTGGTCTGTATCCGGCCCTCGCATCTGCTGTACCGGAGTGGGGATACCTGCTACATGGAGCCCTACATTCCGAGCCGGTTCGCCCGCCAATTTGGGTATGACCAGTAGTATGTGGGCAACCCGAATCCGGACCTGGCTTTCATGGGGAGCCTCATTGATGGGGCTCGTGCTTGGCGGTTCTTTACCGCGGATGGCACTGGAGCGTGGCTACGCACGCCGTTGAGGGATCCCGGCCTATGGACGACCCTGTGTTTCTGCCAATGGTATGCAGCTTCGAATTCCACGCCTCCTGGATTCAAAGCCAATAGTTCAGGTGTGAAGTTGATTTCTCATCGGCTGAGGCAGAAGGCTTCTGATAAGATGGAGGGCAAGCGAGTCCGTGTTCCTGGCATAGAGGAGTTCATCGCTGTGGATGATAGCGAGGCTTCTGATGCAGAGAGCCCTCGCTTCGAGGCAGAGACAAGACCCGATGCCCCCGAAGCAGGTGCTCGTGAAGCCGGATCTGGTGTAGTGGGGACAACTCCCCCACAGCATGTGGAAGAAGTGGAGGAAGGGACTCTGAGGTCCACTTCAAAAGGAAGCGTGGAAGTGGATCCCGTAGGAAGTTGTCGGCGAAGAAGCCCCGTCGCCAGACTCCTACCATTGTGGTGGAGGGTGAGCCCTCTGCTGCGCCTCCTTCTGCTGCTCCATTAGTGGCTGAGCCGTCGGTTGCTGAACCGACTACTGGTAAGATTGGTCCCATCTAATATGCCTTCAGCACGCTTTACATGACTCATCATTCGCTCTTTGTTGCAGGAGCTGAGGCAATTGGAGAGCAAGGGGAGCACTACGATCCCCTGTTCACTTATGGAAGTGCAGCTGGTTCCTTTGCTCGCTCGGAGGAGTCCGGAGGTGATGCGGCCGATATTGGCCCTTCGGGCGCTGGGACTTCTAAAGGAAGTCCTATGGCATCCAGCTCTGCCGGGTGGTCTGCGGAGGAATCGGCGAGTGGGCCGGCTATCCGCGTTGAGTCTGGTAAGAACTTTCCGATGGGACCCTTGGATTCTGATGCGGCTGACGAGGTGACATCGGCCTTCGGTAAGACTAAGGTCTCTTGGTCCTCGCCTATTTGTTGCGTCTCCTTTTTGACCTTGGTTTTGTTGCAGGCATTCGTCCCAAGGTGCATCAGCTTCGAAAGAAGCGGAGGGTTTTCCTGAAGGGTCAAAGGGCGATATGAGCGCTTCGACCGGGGCAGACGCAGCTGTGTTAGACGCGCTGTATGGCGACCTGCCTTTTTATCAGCCCAAATCAGCGGAGGGCCCTGAGGTTGAAGAGGCGGCAGTCCCGGAGGTACCCCCACTTCCAATCATATCAACGAGTGGGGTGCAGACTGTCTTGCCGAATACGGCATTGAGGGTGATTGTGAGCCCTACCTCCCCGACGCTGGTAGTTGAGCCTGCTGCTCAGGAGGTGGTTGCCAGTCCTACCTCCGCGGTGGCTGGCGTGCCGGTGTCGCTGAGGACTCCGCCGAGGTCACCTTTGGCTTGCCCTGCTGCTGTCGATGTTCCCGCTTCTTCTTCCGCGGTGGTGTCGACTAGGTTGGTAGATTGCTCCGAGGTTGTCTCAAGGATTGATGAAGCTGAGAATGACTTTATCGGTAATCTGGTCGACAGCTTCTATAATAGTTTGGAGCAGACTATCGGTCTAGTCTTGAAGGGCTCGCCTGTGCCATTTTCGAAGCTGAAAATGGTTCTCTCCCGTGGCATCGAGTGTATCCGGGACTTTGAGGGGTACCATCAAGCTACTGCTCTGGAGCTCCTGGTAGATGACCTTGAGAAGGACGTGGAGGAATGGCGCCATTTCCATCGTTCCGACGCAGCGTCTTTGGCTGATGAACGGCTCGCGCGTCTTGTCGCCCAGAAGCGCGAGGCTCAGCTCGCTGCTCAAGAGGCTGTTGAGGCTATCTCCTCTGACTTGAGGTCCTTGGAGGCAGAGGAAGCAGAGGTTGGGAGTGCAATTGATGCTTCCAACAGTGCTCTTCTTGACGCTGAAGATAAGATCAAGAGGGCTGAAGAGATGATCCGAAAGGCAAATCTCCTCTTGTCCAAAGCTACACAGATGCGTCATGAAGAGTCTGCGCGGCTTAAGCAGCTCAGGGCTCGAAGTGAGGAACTGGCGGAGCGGAAGTCATCACAGAGGGCGACTTTGGCGGAGACCGAGGCTCGTCTGGCTCAGGCGGTGGACTTCGATGCGGCGGAGCTAAGATCACAGGCGCTGGCCCAGGCTGAAGATGACAGGAGGACGCGGCTAGCTTCTCTTGGAGATCGGATTCGATCTTATCATGTACGCCTATAGGCTCCTCCATGTATCCCATCCTTCTGAATTAATAGAAAGATTTTTCTTTTGTCGTCTGTTGTTTGTTTGGATAATGAGGCATGGCTGTCTGTTGGTTCAGAGGTCGCAATGACATAACCAATTGAGATGTTGCCAGTCTCGAAGTCAGCCCTTTGCGGGGCTAAAAAGGGGAGATACTTGCCTTTTGTAAATGTCAGCAAGCATCGAGATTGAGACTTAGCTGTCTGCTGGTTCAGAGGTCGCAATGACATAACCAATTGAGACGCCGCTAAGCTCAATGGTAGATGAAACTTGGCGATCTGCCAGTTCAGAGGTCGCAATGACATAACTGGTTAAGACGCCACTAAGCTCAATAATGGATGAAACTTGGCTATCTGCCAGTTCAGAGGTCGCAATGACATAACTGGTTGAGAAGCCACCAAGCTTCAATCAATAGGTGATACTCGTCTTTTGTAAATGTCAACGAGTATCGAGACCTGTCTTTTGTAAATGTCAACAGGACTCGGGATTGAGACTTAGCTGTCTACTGGTTCAGAGGTCGCAATGACATAACCGGTTAAGACGCCACTAAGCTCAATAATAGATGAACTTGGCTATCTGCCAGTTCAGAGGTCGCAATGACATAACTGGTTGAGAAGCCACCAAGCTTCAATCAATAGGTGATACTCGTCTTTTGTAAATGTCAACGAGTATCGAGACCTGTCTTTTGTAAATGTCAACAGGACTCGGGATTGAGACTTAGCTGTCTACTGGTTCAGAGGTCGCAATGACATAACTGGTTAAGACGCCACTAAGCTCAATAATAGATGAAACTTGGCTATCTGCCAGTTCAGAGGTCGCAATGACATAACTGGTTGAGAAGCCACCAAGCTTCAATCAATAGGTGATACTCGTCTTTTGTAAATGTCAACGAGTATCGAGACCTGTCTTTTGTAAATGTCAACAGGACTCGGGATTGAGACTTAGCTGTCTACTGGTTCAGAGGTCGCAATGACATAACCGGTTAAGACGCCACTAAGCTCAATAACAATGGAGTTTGGGAATAGTCTCGTTTTCACGGGGAGAAACGAGGGAATCACTGTCATAGGTTTAGTGTTAACGTAACAGTGAAATATATGTGGTCCTACCATTCTATGGATGAGAATTGGTAAGTGATTTTGGAGGTCTCATTTTCTTGGAGAGAAACGAGGGGATTGCTGTCATAGGTTTATTGTTAACGTAACAGCGGAATATATGTGGTCCTACCATTCTATGGATGAGAATTGGTAGGTGATTTTGGAGAGGGAATCAAGTGGGAACGGGTCCCTTGGGATTTTAAGCAAACCCCCAGCTATCAACAGGTTTGACATGCTTGGAGAAAGAGAGAGAGGCTCTCTTTGTGCGCATTCCGGACGCGCGGATCTCGATCAGAGGTGTAATGTTAACCTGATCGAGAGCAAGATCCTTGATTAAGGATAATACTTCTTTAAGAATTTGCCATTGATCGGCATCATGAGGAGGTCGCCATCTGCAGTTGTAAGGCGGTATGCTCCGTTTGAATAGACTGTCTCTATCACAAACGGTCCTTCCCATTTAGGCTGAAATTTGCCTTTGGTCTTGTGCGTCATAATCATCGGTCGTCCGACGGCTAAGACTAGGTCTCCTTTGTGGAAGACTCTCTGCTTGACCTTCTTATTGAAGGCTTTTGACATCCGAGCCTGATATAGCTCGATATGTTGCTGAGCTTGCAGCCGCTTCTCGTCCAGGGCTTCGAGCTCTTGAAGACGCAGGCGATCATTGTCTTCTGATGTCATCTTAGTAGTCAAGGCTACCCGTAATGATGGCATCTGGATTTCCAATGGGATGACCGCTTCGCACCCATATACCAGGGAGAAAGGCGTATTGCCTGTCGGTGTCCGAACCGTAGTCCGGTAGGCCCAAAGGCATTCACCGAGCTTTTCGTCCCAATCTCGCTTGTTCGAGGAGACAAACTTCTTGAGCAGCTTGATGATTGTCTTGTTGAATGCCTCTGCCAAGCCGTTGGCAGCAGGATTGTAAGCTGTTGAAGCCATATTCTGAATTCGGTATTTATCGCAGAACCGATAGAATCCTTGGCTTATGAATTGAGGACCATTGTCATGGATGATCCGCCTGGGGACACCAAATCGATGGATGACATGGTGTTTGATGAAGCTAACCAGATTGGAGGTTTTAACTTCGGCCAACGGTGTGGCCTCTGCCCATTTTGAGAAGTAATCGGTTATTGCCAGGATAAACCGATGACCTCTTGCCGAAGAGGGACTGATTGGCCCTGCGACATCGATTCCCCATGCTTCAAATGGCCATGAAGCAACAGTAGGGTGGAGCAACTCCGAAGGTTGGTGTATGAAGTCTGCATGGACCTGGCACGCCTTACACCTTCGTGCGTATTGGGTGGCATCGGCCATCATGGTCGGCCAGTAGTACCCAAGTCTGTGCAGCCTGTCTTTAAGCTTTGGACCTGGCTGGTGAGCTCCGCAAATACCATCATGTGCTTCTTTAAACACTTCCTGTGCCTCTGAATGAGAGAGACAGCGGAGGAGGACACCGTCATATGAACGACGGTAGAGTGTCTTCAAAGTGGGATCATAGTAGAAACGGAGCGACCTTCGTCTGATGGACGCCGCTTCTTTGGGATCATCTGGAAGCAGACCGTGCAGAGCGTAGTCAATGAGAGGGAAGCGCCAATCCCTCGGCTCAAGATCCACGGAGATATTATGGACCTCTTGGATCCTTAGCATATGCTTAGAGCATACGAGATGCCGGGTTGCGACTGTGAGGTGATACTCGGTGTCGGCCGGTAAGGCTAGCGTCGTCGCTAATGCAGCGAGAGCATCCGCCTTGGTATTTTGGGATCGGGACACATGCCCGATGTAGAAGCCTTCAAATAAGCTAGCCAATTCGATGGCTGTATGATAATAAGGCACCAAGTCCTCATGACGGACCTCGTATTCGCCTTTAACCTGATTTATGATCAGCTTTGAATCGCCATAAGCTTCAAGGTAGCGTACCCCCATTCCCTGGGCGAGCTGGAGGCCAATGAGTAGGGCATTGTATTCCGCTACATTATTAGAGCATGATTCTGTCAAGGAGAACGCTCTGGGAAGGATATGATCCTGTGGGGAGATGAACACAACCCCCACTCCGGCAATAATCTTTCCTTTGGGGCCCATCCGCGATGCTCCGTCGAAGAACATCTGCCACACTTCCTCTGCTGAGGTCGCATTAGATTCGAAGACTTCATCAGGGATGTCTTCGTGAAGTTTTGAATGTTCTGGAACTGGATGAGCAGCTAAGAACTCTGCAAGGGCCTGGCCTTTAACTGCCTTCTGAGGAGTAAAGGTCATGTCGTATTGAGACAACAGAAGAGCCCATTTAGCCAACCTTGAATTCAGCGACCCTGGCTTCGTCATGAGAAGTCGTAAAGGGTTCACCCTGGAGATGACATGTATGGTTTGGCCAACCAAATAATGTCGTGTCTTCTGAACAGCGAAGACGAGAGCTAAACACTCTTTCTCAATAGGATTGTACCGAGATTCTGCTCCTATGAGAGTTCTACTCAGATAGTAGATGGCTTGCTCATGGCCATTGTCGTCCTTCTGAGCGAGGAGGGCGCCGAGGGAATAATCCAGGGCTTTTACATAAAGCAGGAATGGTTTTCCTGATGTAGGGGCCACTAAGACAGGAGGTTTTGTGAGATACCTTTTAATGTCTTCATAAGCTTCTTGACAAGCTCGATCCCACATGAAGGCAGTACCCTTCTTCATTAGTCGGGTAAATGGTTGGCAACGGCCCGATAGATTTGCTATGAATCTTCTGATGTAGGCTAATCTGCCTTGCAAGCCTCGGAGCTCTTTGAGATTCCTTGGTGGATGCATGTCCTGGATGGCTTTGACTTTGTCTGGGTCCAAATGGATCCCTTTTGATGTGACAATGAACCCAAGGAATTTGCCACTAGACACTCCCAAGAAGGATTTTGTCGGGTTCATTTTCAGCTGATGAGCCCGCATTATGTCGAACATCGTTCTCAGATCGCGAAGATGTTCATTTTTGCTGCGGCTTTTGACGGCAATGTCGTCAACATAGCACTCCACCGTCTTTCGGAGATGGTCGCGGAAGATCATGCTCATCGCCCGTTGGTAGGTTGCTCCGGCGTTCTTCAGTCCGAAGGGCATTACAGTGTAGCAGTATACCCCCAATGGCGTTCGGAAAGAAGTATGCTTCTCGTCATCAGGATACATCTTGATCTGGTTGTACCCTGAGAAGCCGTCCATGAAAGACATCCTCTCGAACCCGCATGTGTTGTCGATCATGACATCGGTGATCGGCAGTGGGAATTCATCTTTGGGACAGGCCGTATTGAGATCACGGTAGTCGATGCGGATTCGTATTTTCCCATTTTTCTTGAGGACGGGGACTATGTTAGCCACCCAATCTGGATGTTGTTCCTCCCGGATGAAGCCACAAGCAATGAGTTTATGAACTTCGGCTTCAATAGCCTCCATGATGTTTGGGCGGAACCGACGTTGTTGCTGCTTGACTGGCTTAACGTCGGGCTTGATGTTTAGACGGTGCATAGCGACCTGTGGATCAAGTCCAGGCATGTCTTCATAGCTCCAGGCGAAGACATCTATATACTCTTTTACGAGCATTATCAATTCTTCCTTTTCGATAAGTGATAAGCTTTCACTTATGAAATAGGCTTAGGGTGATCTTGACTGCCTAAGTTGACTTGGATCACCTTGTCTTCGGTAGGTGGCTCGCGCAGCTCAAACCGCTTTCCCATTGAAAGCTCAATTGCTGGGCCCATGATTCCTCATTGGCAACCTCTGCGGGTTCCAACTGACTGCTTGAAGTCATGAGGCTTTCGAATATTCCTCCTATGCTGACATCAGAGTCCCATTCGGAGGATGAGGTCGACTGTGATGGGATCGATCCGTCGCCTTTGACCTGAACTGTTGTTGATGACGTGGGTGTAACATACCCTAACCCCCTGCGTGTACTATCATAGTAATTTGCAGGTTTTCCTCTTGGGACGGAGTTACGCATCAAGCCGCGTCTTCCTTTTCTGAAGTTTAGGCCCGCTCCCTGCTTCAGGTTGTAGCCCATCTTTTTCATATATGGCGCGCTGATGGCGCGTAATGGAAGAACTGTGGAACTTCTGAGTCCGAGCTTGAGTCTGTAGTTGAGAATCTCCCTGGCCGGGCTCTGCCGAAGATTATCGGCGACTGTCCTTGCTTGGACGGAGGGATCACCAGCGTGGCCCCTTCTATAACCTCCACAGATGTAATGGCCGAACTTGGCTCATGTACGGGCATGCGAAGAGAGCCATCCATAATGGATTTAATCGACTCGATGCTCGCAGGATAATCAAAAGAAATATCGTCATTAATTATCCATTCGCCTTCCTCATCAGAAGGGATCTTACATCGGGGATCATTAAAGCATGCTACAATTGGCTCGCCAATCAGAATGGCCGGCATGCCCGTTTCAGATTCCGAATCTGCCTCATTGCCACTTTCATCATCGTCTGGCAATGGTTCTCCCGGCGTTCCACTAGCCTCTTGATATAGGAGGGCATCAGTGAAGTAGTTTTCCACCCCCTTAAAGGGTTGCTTTTCAGCGAAGACAGTTCGTACTGTCGCATCATCCTCAACATACTTGAAGCACTGATGGAGAGTGGACGGAACGATCCAGTTGGCATGGATCCAAGGTCGTCCTAGTAGCAGGTTGTATGATGTGTCAGCATCAATGACATAGCACGTCACCTCTGACTTCAGGCTTCCGATTCTGCAGCGGAGCCGAATCTTTCCAAGCGGATGGCTGCTCCCGGCGTTGAAACCATATATTGTAGTGGTGGTTGCAGACAACCTGTACAGTGGTATGCCGAGGAAGTAGAGGAGCCTTTTGGGGATGATGCTGAGAGCAGACCCCGGATCGACTTGTACTCTTTCAATGCAGGTTGAACCGATATATCCGGTATAGTACAGAGGTCGGTCATGCTTGTTGTCTTTGAGAAGCTTATCTTCCGCCGTGAAGGTAATGGCAGGTACCTTTGACTGCGCGTGATGGCACTCTGAGCAGGGAGGCTGCATCTCATCACCAGGGATCTCAGGCATGCATGTCAGAAAGGACTCTGAGTTGGCTAGCGCATCTCTGAGTGCCTCTCTCGTCTCTTTAGAGAGACGAAGAAGCTCGTGTATTGTGATACGAGCCGGGATATTGGCTAAGTGGGCCAATATATCAAAGCGAAAGGGCGTGGCTAACCCTTGGCCTGGCGGTTTCTTCAACACATGGTCGAATCGCACCTCCTTAGGCTTCTCCTTCCCTTTGGTCAGGACTGGAGTGGATGCCGGCATTGGTACTGACGTCGTTTGTCGTTGTATCTCGTCAGTAGATTTGTCATATTGCCTTTGATATGACTTTCCAGACCGGGTGCCCGTCTGTTGAGGCGCATCTGCCCGCGCTGTACAGGCATGCTTTTCTTCTTCAGAATCGCTGAGGGAAGCCGAAGTAAGATTACCATCGTCTGGCAGGACAGAGATGACATTGCAGGACTTGCCCTTTCTGCTGGAGTCGTTCGACGTCTGCTGTACGTCTTGGACGAGGTCAGGGTGTATCCACATAACTTCCCCTGTCTCCAATGTCAAAGGGACGAGACCCTTGTTGTATTGAGTCATGGCTGGAGGATGCTTGACTTCTAGCCGTGGCATCGGGGCTGGATAGGTCCCGTCAGGAACCATGACCTTCTGGGTAGTGCCGAACTCAAGAGTCACCATATTGGCAGTGACTTTCTTCTGTTCCGTCTTCAGCGTGAGGACTCCGGCGTCGACCAAGGCTTGAATTCTATCCTTAAGAACATAGCACTTGTCGGTAGGATGGTGGATCATCCTGTGGTAGAGGCAGTATTTAGGGTCATTTGTGCGCCCTATCTCATTAGGTCGCCGAGCATCTGGCAGCTTCATCTTATTCCCTTTATGGAGCAGATGGAATATCGTGACCACCTGGTCATCTCTGAAGGAGTACTGCTTCGGAGGAAACTTGGGCTCTTGGCTGTTGACGCCGCTCTTCTTGGCCTTTGACTGCATGTCCCCGGTCAGTTCGACGGACATAATTTCCTTCCCTTTAGCTTGGGAAGACTGCGGGAGATCGCTACGCCCTTTGTTGTTCGTGCCCCATTTGCTTCTAGGGGCGGATGGCTCGAACTTCTTAGCCGATTTCTCGGCTATCTCAGCTTGTTCGACAATTCCTTCCAAGTATGGGCCTTGACAGCCCCCATGCGAACTTCTACTTGATCCGAGAAGTTATGTCTGCATGTTTGTAAAAGCATGGGTAAAGGCATCCCTGCTGGGCACATCAGAGATAGGTTTCTGAACCGCTCAATGTATTCACGGACAGATTCGCCTTTCCTCTGCACAGTGGAAGGAGCTTATCCATGGTCACTTCGGTATCGTCCTCATAGAAGCGAGAGAGGAACCGGTTTCCAGGTCGACCCAGGAATTGATAGAGCCCTGAGGAAGGCTTCGGAACCAGTCGAATGCTACCCCTTTCAGGGTGCCGATGAACAACCTAGCCATGATGGCGTCGTTGTTTAGAACATTACCGGTCTGAGACCGGAAATAGTAGATGTGCTGATTGGGCGAGCTCTTACCATCATACGTGTGCAACGTTGGTGGTTTGAACTTTGGCGGATATGACACCGAATCCCATTCCAGTGGGTAAGGACGGACTACCCCCACTTTCTTCAATTCATCCTTTTGAGCCAGGGATGAAATTTGAGCTTGAAGGCCTTTAAGGACTTCGGCATCCAGGGAAGAGCCTCCCTTAGATTTCTCCGTCTTGGGCGGATCATTGCTGAGATGCCCCTCCTCGTCATGATTACTTCCGGTATCATCATTCCCGTTGCTGAGGAGCTGAGCGAGCATCTGTTGAATATTGTCCAGGGCCTCTTGCTGAGTTCTAGAGGTCTGCTCCTGAGCCTCTAAACGCCGACGAAGGTCGTCATTGGCGTTATCGGCCATATTAACCGATGCTTTGTCCGTTCGCACGGAACTGACTGTTGCTGAAGAAGCATACCCGCTGTCTCCATCATCTCCGTCAGACGATTGGGGTGATCGTCCGGATTGTGGCGGGATCAGGGCCCTTGAGGAAAGGCTGTTCATAATTATAGGGTATCGCTACCCTAGATCTGGTGTTTCGGAAAACACCTTCTTCATGCACCAAGACTTCAGCTAAGCCTGGGCAGTAGTCCGGATCTGGGGAGCCGAAAGGGGTGTCGTCAGAGGCTTGACTTCTTCCGCGCGGCTCTCGCCCCCTTCCGGTCATGTTGACGGATGCAGAGGCTGGATCCGGTGGCCCGCTCCTTTTGGGATGCCTCATCGGGATGCGCGCAGACAGTCGATCAAAGACTGATCGCCGATATGGAGAGGTGGCAAGGGTCGGTCGTAACCGACACTGCATAGAATGGACCATCACGAACTGGCATCCACTTCGTCGACAACAGGAGGAAGTAATCTGGAAATGCTTTAATCTCCGCTTGTCCGCCAAGAATCCTCGCAGGTCGGCCCTGTAGGGGCCTGAATAATCTGGTATATGGGACAACGCATCGTTCCCCTTAGTCCTGCGGAAAGGATTAGCACCGAATAGTGCTTTGGTTCTAGCCTCGCGGCTGTAAACCCGATGAGTACGCCGAGGTACAATAGCCTTGCTTGTGAGGACAAGGCTAGCGGTAGGCATTGCTGCACTAGGAGACGGTATGATTGCCGTCTTGACTTTATGGTTGGCAGCATTGTTGGTACAGGCGGGCATCTTGCCTTTTTCTTCATAAGGGGGGCGCGCTTTGGCGAGGCTACGCCTGAAGCTTCAGCAGAGGACTTCTGTTTAGGCTTCCATATCCGCTTTGACAGAGGATGTATAGGTTCGCAAGGAACCTGAATAGCCACAAGCGGGGCTGTGGGGTGTTGGCGAAATTCTGCCTCTGGTTTCTGATCTGAAACCTTGGCCATGAAGACCTTCTTGTGCTTCCGTGCTCGAAGCATCAAGCCACCCCCAGAGAGGACTTCTTCAAATCTTCTTTGATCAATTTGGATAACCAGGTTCTCAAAAGTGCAGGATCTGGGCTGCGGACATGTTTCCTTGTTGCGCCAGAGGACCGCGGCAGGTTTGTAGAGAACCTTTTCCGTCTCCGCAGAGACTTTGCTTGAAGATTTAGCCAGAGAAGATCTGGCTGCACCGGCTTTTCTGAATTCAGAGATAGACCCGAAGGTCTGTTCGTCGCATTGCGACACTTGATTCTCAGCAGAGGAGAATACATTCCCCAGCGGAGTCGCCATCTTGTTTTCCATTATGTTTGCAAAGGGGGAAAACTTACAAAAAAGAGTTTGAGGAGCTAAATTACAAGTATTCTTAAAAAGATTACAAGTAGATCCCTCAGAGATTCTGGAGAAGTGTGCCGATAGGAGTCTGGTCAGCGCGCGACCACTTTGTCCCTTTGACGATGCGAGCGATGAGATTCCCTTCTCGCCTGGTTCCGGGAATCAGAGAATAGAGGATTGGTAGAACCCTCTTGCTGCTTCTCAAAATCGCCTTCGATAAGGAATTCCTTCTCGCCTGGTTCCGGAGATTCCTTGAGAAGAAGGACGTTGTTAGGGTATCAACACCCTGGATAGAGAAAGCAATTCTCTAAAAGGTCTCTGAATTCGAGAACGCACGGTGCGTTATGAAGAAGCCTCAGTCGAAGAAGCTAATTGATCGATTCTTGCGATCAGAAGGCAATTGATGGCTCCTTCCTCTGCAATCCGATGCCTCTCCCTTGTGCCCCTGACGGGCTATTTATAGGGAAAGTAAGGGTATAATCGTCCCCTTTGAAGATATAGAAACAGATTGAACCGAATCTGTTTGAATCTGGAAAGTAGCCTTGCTGCGAGGCTATAATAGCTTCCGCGGAGCTAGAAAATGGCAAATCGGTTGATCTTTCCGATATGTTATGATCCTTTCCATATCGTTGATTGATTCTCCTTGATCCACTTACTCGTTTCAAGAGAGTCAAGAGATTGTGGCAATCACCTGCCATATTTGAATCCTGATTGGATTTGATTAGATTGAATCCGATCTCATCAGGAGATTTGATTGGTCAAAGGTTGACCATAGCAGGCTGATGGCGGAGCTGCCCGCTTTGGCTCATAGCGGAGCTAGAGCAATTCCTGGCGAAGTCCGAAAAGAGGGTCTTCGGCGAAGTCCGAAAAGAGGGTTTTCGGCGAAGCTTCAGTTAGCTTCCTGGCGGTGCTCTGGATGATGTTAGCCTCTCAAGCGAGGCTATCTCCTTGGGCTAATGTAATGCTAAATGCTAGCATTTTAGACCTGCTGAGGTCTGTTAGAAACAATCCGGGTTCACTGTTCTGCTTGCTGGATCAGTGGAGTCCATCGCTTCCTTGTCCCTTGGAGGTGGGTGAAAACTGGTCTTCAGCTCGTCTGTCCCTTGTCTTTTGTAAATGTCAACAAGTTTAGACATCGTTCGGACCAATGAGAATCTTGTCTTTTTTAAGTGTCAACAGAGCCTTCATCACGCATTGAAAGAAGGACAAGAGAAAATGTCGCTTGCTAGACGGGAGATAGAACTTCTCGCCATCTAATTAGAAAATCCACTGCCCCTCTCCGGCTAGCAGCTGGCGATCATGGTCTGGCGCTGCATCTTCGAACATGAAGCCGGGCTTCCGATAAATTCTTCGGTCAGAATCTTCAAGGGGAGCAGTAGTTAAGATGCTCCTCATGGTGCGTTGATCCCCACCATGAATAAGTGTATCTCGAGCAGGAGAGCTTCGCTCGCTGAACAGAGAAGCTTGCCCTTGAAACTGCAAGCTGACATTGCCATCTAGCCCCCTGGCTGTGCCGAAGAGACTGTTCAAAGGACCAGGAGTGTAGTGCACTACAAGAACAAAAAAAACTATGATTAGTTCATCAGCCAAGCAAAGGCTAAAGCAAAATGCAACTTTTGTTAAGGCATAGGCTCGCTCGCCGAGCGAAGCTGGCCTAATGATAGCTTCGCAGCTGCAGTGTAACTCCGCACTCCACATGAAGGCAGGATGCAGGAAAATGTCAAAGTGTTAGCTTCGCTCTGGAAGCTTAGCTTCGAATAACAGAATGCGACAAAGCCCCAGCGGTTAACTTCGTCAGAAAGGTGTTATGGTCTAAAGACTACTTTAAGGGCATTAAGGTCCTTTTCAGTTACACTTTAAAGGACAGCTTCGCATCCTGTCATTCAACAGGATGTGAATCGCCTAAGGGATAGCTTCGCCTGGAAGCTAAAAGAAGGACTCTTCAATATTCCCAGTCAAGAAATCAAGGGAAATTCAGGGAATTGAATTCCCTAAGACTAACAAATCATGATTGATCGTTCTGGATTCATCTAAAGATAGCCAGAAATCGGCTTTAAGAGAGAGATGAAAATCTCTAATAAAAAGGGAAAGATCCCTATCGGCGATCGGTCGTTCGATGACCGGAGGAGGAAAGGACCCTCCGTTGCAGAGGTTGCGACCTCTTTTCCCTCGGTCTCTTGGGAGCCATTGAAGAACTGAACATGTTCTTGAATTCTTGAACGAAGAAGAAGAAGAAGAAAAGAGCCAAGTGCTCTGGAAATTTTAAAGAGAAGTGATGACCTTCTCTCTCAGCCCGATCAGGCTTTTATAGGCTGATGATCGCCTAAAATGACGCCTCGAAAAGAGCACAGGCTGTCGTTTTTTAAATTAATTTGAAACGGCGCCTAAAGCACCTTCCCGAGAAGCGCTGATTCAGCCCCACTAAGGGCTAACTCCGCCACGAGTCAAGTGCTGACTTAGCGCGACGTATCGATAACTTCGCCGAAAAATATGCCTTAGCTCCGCTAAAAGCACAGTTCGAACTTCGCTGAAACTTCATGTTAGTTTCGCTGGAAGCACATTCCTGATACAGAAAGGATTCTGTCTTTAACTTCGCATGAAGTCTAGCTCCGCCGACCAATTCAAGTGAAGGAGAAGCAAAAACAATAAGCAGAAATAAAACTTTTATTGATTTAAAAGGAAAGGTACATTGATACTACTACATCAAGGTTGTGTTTTGTACAACAGAATCATTTTGCTCAAAAGGCATACAAGTGGTCCTATCTACTTCTAAGCCTAACCAACTGGACACGAAGGCCTTCCTCCTGCACAAGACCGTAATCCTTCGCATAATGGCAGATTTTGCCATCAAGGAGCTAGATCGTCTTTGATGAAAATTGGCAAAGGACCGATTGCCACCAGAAGGCTGGATCTTCTTTGATGAAAATTGGCAATGGAAGGATCCGAGACCTTACAGGTGACGTCCGCTTTCTCGAAGTGGATCATCTTGGATAAGCGACTACCAGCCTCGCCTCGAAGTAGATCATCTCGGTTAAGCGACTGCCAACCTCTTCTGGGAACACACATCAGCTGCCCCAGTTTGTTCCTCCTGCTTAGAATTAAAGTTTTAACTGGAAAAGAAAGAGACAAGTCTCTGATCTTTTTCATCAGATCGAAAGGCTGGCGAACATAGCTCGCTACAATGAAAACTGAAACAAGTTAGCAGTAAGTCAAAGGAAAAACTGCAAGAATGCTAAGTCAAATTCTTTGGGGCGAGCAATTTATATCCGATTCAGTTGCAGAATGGGTTTCAGATTCAGTTAAGCAGAGGATAGCCTCGCTTGCACAGTGATGATGGGCTAGCTCAGCACATGCCAAGTCATAACCTCGCCTATATGCTAAGCCAGACTGATCCTGAGGACGCAGTCTTAGCCCCACCTATATGTCAAAACTGGCTCGACCTTGAAGAGGCTAAGTCCCAATTCTTGCCTATGTGGCGAACCTAGCAGGTAACCATGCAATGATCTTCCTTTGATCAAGTGAAAATAATAGCTTCGCCAGGAAGCTGGGAATAGGGCTGAACCCCTTCTCTGCAGATCGTCAGATACAAAATGAAGAGCAAGGGAAATCAATCCCTGAGGTAGCTGTTAAAGCAAAATTAAGGGAGATAAACTCCCTAAAGTTATCAGTTCATTGGTAAAGTCTCTGGATGACCGAGACTCACCGGTTCTTGGCCGGGTAATGACCAGAGTGGCATCCCCACTAGTTCAGAGATCTGAGTATCCCTCTCTAATAATCAAGAAGATATGAGCAGACCGCTTCTCTTTAGAGGACCTCAGGTGTTCTATTTATAGGCCTCATGGCCTGAGCGCACCGCTACAGCTTCAAGCATAGAAGTGTGAGCAGATTTAAGGCATTTATTGAGCCTTGAAAAAAGGAACGGTTTCCTCGAAAACGTGCAAGAGGAATGATCTCCCTCGTTAATGTGCATTTATTGAGCCTTGAGAAAGGGAATAGTCTCCCTCGGAAATGCGCAAGGGAGGATGATCTCCCTCGTTAATGCAAGAGAAGTTATTTCAACTTCGGGAAAGGAAACAATCCTTCTGGTAACCGACCGAAAAGGCAGTTGGCCTCGGGAAAGGAACGACGTTCCAAGACCAATTCAAAGCGAATCTACTTCGGGAGGCCCGGACGCGGAGCCACCCAGACATGAAGCTATCCAGACGCGAAGCTACCAGAATCGCGAATCTACACAATTCTTCGACAAATCTATCCCAAATCAGGATTAAAAGCGAAGCTGAACTCAACCACCATGGCGACGTTCGTACTTCACATACCACCGATCAAAGCATTCAAAGTATTTCAAAGTCTGAACCATTGCAGACTTTCGAAAACTTTGAAGGGGGTCTTATTGACACTTTGAAAAAGACAAGATTCTGACTGGCCTGAACAATGTCTAAACTTGTTGACATTTACAAAAGACAAGTGACAGACAAGCTGACTGGCCTGAACAATGTCTAAACTTGTTGACATTTACAAAACAAGTGACAGACAAGCTGACGACCAGTTCTGTACTTGTTGACATTTACAAAAGACAAGTGACAGATAGGCTGACGACCATTTTTCACCCATCTCCGAGGGACAAAGAAGCAATTTGGACTCTACTGATCCAGTGAAGCAAACAGTGAGCCTGGATTATCTCTAAACAGACCTCAGCAGGTCTAAGATGCTAGCACTTAGTATCACATGAGCTTAAGGGGATAGCCTCGCCTGAGAGGCTAAGATCATCCAACTTCGCCTTGAAGCCACTCACAGCTCCGTCATGAAGCTAACTTATAGCTTCACCTGAAGTACTCAGTTAACTCCGCAGAGAGTTAGCTTCGCTCGAAACCACACACGCAACCGCGCAGAAGGATGCTCGGTAGCTTCACCACAGATGTTATCTAGGTCCGCTGAAGAGCTTTCTTCTGACTTTGCCAGATGCGCCTTCCAACTCCGCTGTGAGCTCAACGCGACAGCTCCGCTGCGGGTTTGTTATGGTCAACCTTTGACCAATTAAATCTCCAGATGAGATCAATCTAATCGGATCAAGATCAAATCTAATCAAGATCAAATCTGAGATCAAATTTGGCAGTTGATTGCCATATCTTTTGACTCTCCTAAAACGAGTAAGAGATCAAGGGAGATCTTCCAATTATGTGAAAAGGATCAAAACAAATCATGAGACCTATCTACCTGCTACTTCTAGCTTCGCAGAAGCTGATTATAGCCTCGCAGCAAGGCTACTTTCCAGATTTGAACAAATTTGATTCAATCTGTTTTCATATTTTCAAGGGACAATTATACCTTTGCTCTCCCTATAAATAGCCCACCAGGGGCACAAGGAGAGAGGACCAGCTCCAGATACGGCAGACTTCTCGAGAAGAAGGCACAAGACGCGAAAAGAGAGGCTAAAAAGAGATCTATTCTCTTGCTTCCAAGAATTCAGAGATTTTAGAGAGCTGCTTCTCTAATCAAGGTGTTGATACCCTAATACCTTCTTCTCAAGGAATCTCCGAACCAGGCGAGAAGGAATTCCTAAGTGAAGGCAGTTTTGAGAAATAACAAGAGGGTTCTACCAACCTTCTGTTCTCCGATTCCCCGAACTAGGCGAGAAGGGAATCTCATCGCTCGCATCGTCAAAGGGACAAAGTGGTCGCGCGCTGACCAGACTCCTATCGGCACACCTTCTTCAGAATCTCAGAGGAGATCTACTTGTAATCTTTTTTAGAATACTTGTAATTTAGCTCCTCGACCCTTTTTTTTGTAAGTTTTTCCCCTTTGCAAATCAATGAAAAACGTCATTTCTAAATTAATTTAAGCTTACACCTTTATTTCATAGTTTTGAATGGGAATGGGGAAGGTCCAATACGCCATACTTTGATATCCTTCAAGACAAGATAAATTGTTGCAACAGATCCAAGGTAAGCAAGCGCCTAAAAGGTGAGCAAGTATTCTATTTTTTCTTTCTTTTCATTACTTAGTTTAGAACACTTCTAAATATCAACATTTTTCCCCTTCTTTCGTTACTCTTTTTTTCTTTTTTTTACCTTAGTTTTTCCTCTCTTTTTAATTAAAATACCCCAGCATCCCATCTTCTCCAATCTTTCACTTTCTCCAATTAACATAACTTTTTATTCTCTTTTCTTTTTAAAGAACTAGAAGATCTTTTTAACCAGTTTTAGTAACTTGAAAAGAATTAGTAGCATGCTTCCATCGCAATCCCTCCTCATGAATCATAACCTGCATAGCCACTTGCTATAGCGGTAGCATTTAGAACCATACACGTTCTAAAATCTATATTTTTTGTGTTGGTTTTTTCTCAATCACATCGCGTTTGGCACAGAATGCGACTGTAGTTTGTTTAAAACCATTAAAGACAAGTCCTCAAATAACGGACTCTCACTTCAACACGGATTGCGTTTCAACTAAAACGCGAACCTCACATCCAAGGGTAAACGCGGACCTAACTTCAACGCGAATGTCATGTTTCAACTAAAATGTGAATCTCGCGTCGAAGAGTAAACGCGAACTTCAAACACAGGTCAGAGTAAATCTGTGTTTCTCTCAAATGTGGGTATGATCAAATCCGCATCTCAATTTTAACGCGTGCCTATGAGCTTTGTGTTTCGACTTCAACGCAACCATGAGAAGCCTGTGACGTCTCGTCTGCACAATAGAGCGAGGTTATGTGCAACGCGAGACCCGCGTTTCTGTTGTAACTGACCCCCATTACTAGGTCAATTAACTCTCCACATAATATGAGAGTTAATCCCCATTATGAGAGATTCTATGAGACAATTATACCCCTAAGACCCCCTATAAATAGCCTCGAGGGCAATGAAGGAGGGGATTTTTCAGACATGGGGCTAATAAATTTTTCAAGTTAAAGCCTTTTTCTTTTAACCTCAAAGGTTAGAGAGAGAGAGAGAGAGAGATCAGAGAACTCTAAACATTTATTGTGTTAAAACATGGTTTCTTTTCTGATTGCTTTTTCGAGAGCACCCGAGGTAGATCTCGAGAGAAGCTTGTTGTTCAGCCGGTCATAGGGAACAAGATCACTCTCCATTACCACATCAAGAATCCAGCATAATAAAAGGGAGATTCAATTATTCTCCTCTCTTTTGTAATCGAAAATTGTTCCGTTGTAACTTTTTTCATATTAAAGAAATATTTTTGACATGCCTCCATCAATTTTTTTGACCAATAAAAGATAACGACTCTGCTGGGGACAATTTTTCTCTACAACGAGAAGCCGTAGCGCAAGCTGATATTAAGTTCATCGGATCAATGATCAAATCGCTCATTGTCGAAGTCGACCAAGAACAATTTGAAGAGTTTCTCTCTTTGGCTCGAAAAGCACAAGAGTTGTGCGGCAATACCGCAAAGTCTCTTCGGGGACCTGCTCTCAAGTCTCTTGGAGACTTTACCAAAAGTGGCCTGCGCCATTACTCAAACCGCAAGCAGCACTACTTCCAGTGAGGTTATGAAAACCTCCCGCAAGCCACACATTTTGCGTCAACGTCTTTCAGGAGACCCGCAGAGCCAATGTGCTAGCTCATGGACGTAATAATGGTGAAGACCAATTCCACCATCTCTTTCCTCTCCAAACTCACATTTCGATTGTCGGGGGTCCCAACAACCTCGAGACTCAACCGGAATGCTGAACATTGATAAAGGTGTTGCGGTTGTTGACAACAGATCAAAATTCTGCGATGCAATCTGTTCTGCAGATACAGAATGCAAGGTTCATCCCGCGTTTCTCTGAGCAACGTGAGGTCTGTGTTTCTTTTTCCAGAATGTGAACCTTGCGTTCTTCAAACGTGCATTTCAGTGTCCAAACGCGAGTCCGTGTTTTTTCCCTCCCACGTGAGACCTGCATTCTGCCTCCTCAAAATGTGAGCACGCATTCTGCCTGTACCATATTATGACTCTCACATTTTTAATACCAAACGTGAGGTCCACGTTCTGAGGCAAACTCCGCCAACGCTTAAGGTCCTCATTTCAAACCATTGAGGTTCGTGTTTCAACAAACTGTGAGGTCCGTTCAAGACTGGCATGTCTCTAAGACATACTGAGCTGAAAAAGTCCTCACCCCCATGGGTTTGAGCTGATTCTTTAGATCCTCCTGCACAGATTTGAGGGATTACTTGACTCAAAAGTAGTGTACAAAAGTCCTCCCCAATGCTGTTGTGAGTGCTCATCACAGTAGTACTTTTCGAGTGTCATTGTCTCTTGTGTGAGTAGAGACCATCAGTCTTCAAACGGTTGTCAGCGCAGCGTTTCCAGCCTCTGACTATCCAAGAGGCTTCGTTCCCGTAAAGAAATTATTCTTCGCGAAGAATACCCGGGGTAACCTCAAATATGGTGGGATTAAGATCCCACCAAGCAGGTCTAAAGGGAAGCAATGGCGGTACCTCTGAGGATCAGATGCTGCCCGAAATCCTTTCACCCTAGTTTTGTTGATGACTAATTTATGAAGTTATGTTACTAATGATCTTGTGTTTATTAAGTTTCATATATAGGTCAGATCATTATTAGTGTTTAGCTTCTATAATGGACTTGAAGTCAAGATTCGAAACTATCAGTGTTGATACAGAGCTCGCGCATCAAGATCGCGTCAAGTATCGAGATATGGTCAAGCTCTTTGGATCGTGTTTGCATCGAGTCGTCTTGTAAAATCTACAAGAAGACTTGTATTTAGGTTTATTTAGATGTTTGTTTAAATCTTGTATAAGGATAGAATAGTTTTGAATTGCTCAAGTTCACACACAAAATTTTATAGCTTTTGTTTTTCGGTTTAACCATTTTTAGTTTTAAAAGTTTACGTTTGCATGGTTTATATCTACATAGAATAAGTTTATGGTTTATATAGGTGTTGGATTCTTCTATCTACACATATTAGCTTATATGGTTGATTGCACACCTTTGTTGGCATTATTCTTTATTACATTTCACATTTATCGTATATAAATCTGCTAATTTTCTTGTCTTAAATATTTATTTTGCAGAAGATAATCATGGGGATAAGAGGATAAAATTAAAAAATACTAGTTAAAGTCAAATTTAACTGAATCTATTTGGTTAGAGGAGGATGATCCAATTTCAGCTTCGAAATTCTGATTTTGGTGAATCAAATCGGTTTAACTGAAGATCAGCGGGATTTTGTCAAACCCGAAGCTCAAAAGAAAACCAATTGGATTTAAGTGATAACAGGACAAATTCTAAGCATTCTTCCCCCGGATTTGGCCATTTGGCCATTTGATTGCTGCGGATCTGTGGCAATCCAGTGGCGATAGGGGGAGCATTTTCTCCCCCTATCTGAATACTCCGTTCCTTATCTACTTCTGCCTATAAATATAGAAGACTTCGAAGGGAAAAGGAACGATTAAGCAAAGAGTAGAAGCTAGGCCATTCTTTAGTCTGTAACTTAGATTTTTAGTTTCTTTTTATGTAATTTTCATTATCTTTATATAACTGAGAGGAGAGTAGAGTTCATAGAGGAATGAGAGCAAGCTTGTACTAAGGGTGACACTACTGTAGTAACTCTTTTCTTTCATTGTTATTTGAAATCGATCGAAATTCTTTCTTCTTTCTTTTTACTCTTGTTTTTTTTGCTTTCCTATAATGTGTTTGTAATCAAAGTGAATCTGATAGCCTCGAGACTGCTTCACCATTGCAAGTGCACTTTATGGCCTATGGTGATGAACAACTATTCCTTTGTTAGCTTAGCTTGCCCTTTATTTATAGTGTAGATCTGGAACGGGAAAGATCCTGCACGCCATGCTTGATCGCCTTCAAAGACTAGGTAAGTAGTAGCGACGAATCTAAGGTATATGAGTACTGAAGAGGTAAGTAAGTGTTTTTTAGTTTTCTTTTAATTCTTAGTTTAGAATCCAACTCCAAAATCACTCTTCTTTTATCATTTTGTTCTTTTCATTTTAACTTAGTTTATAAAACAACAACTCACAATCATCTTCTTTTATCTATCCATCTTCTATTAACTTAACTTTTCATATTCATTTTCTAAACCTGAGAAAAAATTTCTAACATGTTTTTGTAAACTTAAAAGGAAAAAGAACTTACTTAACGCTTTCATTGCAGTCCCTCCTTGTGGATCACGACCCGCATAGCTTCTCGCTATAGCAGAAGTATTGAGAACTTACATATTCAACTCTTAATTTTTAAGCTATCATTTCTGTGTGCATGTCCAAACTCAATCAAAATTTTTGGCCCCGTTACCGGGGAGGGACGATAAGTTTTTTTTTTTGATTTACCTAAACAATTTAACCTTTTCTTCTTTGTTTTTGTGTGCAAGGGCTGAATTCAGGAATTGAAGAACTGCAGTTGACATATTTCTACTATGTGCCTCTGCCCAAGAAGGCAGAGCATCAGAGCCCACAATTGTGCGGCGCAAACTCAGCAAATCCGTGTTTCCGCGACATTTGTGATGGACTACTAATTGATCTTTTTGCGGGTGCTTTCACACAGCAAAATATAGCTTCTACATATATTAGATTTTCTTATTAGTTTATTTTGCACACTGTATTTAATTTAACATTAAAGTGGTTTTTTGTAAATGTTAAAAATAGTTTAGACTTGTATTTAGGCACGTATCTAGTTCGTTTATATTTTACATTACTGTTGAAGAGTGTTGGAGCAAAGTTATGTGTGCATAGCTGATCGGGCACATATATTGCATATATATTGTCACATTACCATGTTTATTATCTAATAAATCCTATAAATAAGTCCTATTTTTCTTTATAAAATGTAGGCCCATTGCTAAATGAAAGGGAAGAGAAATGAGCCCAAAAGCATCAAAATTCTAACTTAATTCAGATTAATTCAAAATCAGAAAATTAGGGCAGATCATGGCAAATCAGAGAGGTTGAAAATCAGTTAAAATGAATCTTCCAAAATCAAGTGTTAAAGCCAAAGATCAAAAGCCGTTTCGTCAAATCCTGGAGCTGAAACGGGAAAACCAGCAAGAGATAAAGGGGAATCACCAAGTAAGGAAGCACCACCAACCGGTGTGGCCATCTGGCCACACCATGGCCGTGAAAACGCGGCCAAAGTCGGGCTTCCGTGTCTTGGTTTGAGGTTGTTAGGGGAGCGTTTGCTCCCCCTATCTTTGTACGCCCTCCCCCGTTTGGTATTTACCTATAAAAATACTGCATTTTTCAGAGAAAAAGGGATCAAAAGTTAGTTTAAGTTTTTCTCTTTATTTTTAGGGTTTAGGTTCTTTGTTAGATAGTATTAAAGTTGTATCTCTATTTTCTAATTTATAGTTCATTCCAAATACTAGTGAGAGAGAGAGAGAGATAGAGTGATTGTAATCCGAAGATTGAAGTGACATCAATAAAAGATCAAGCTTTTTCTTCATCTACTCAAATTCACGGGTATGTCGTGTTTTATTTACATATCTTGTTTTACATCTTTCATGAGTAGCTAAACTTATTTTTTGGGCTCAATATTGTCCCTCTCTTCGATCCCTCTTGTTTTGAACAGTTTTGATTTAAATAACCCAATGGAATCATATGTATGCCCTAAACTAAGCCTTTCTTATTTGAAAGTGTTCTTGAAGGCACATGAGGATGGGTTTGGATTTCTAAACTTCTATTTCTTTTAAAATATCACTTGAACTTGCTTTTATTTCATACTTGAAAGAAAACTTGATGATTTAACATTCAGTTCAAGAGGATTTCTTAAGAAAAAGAGTTAAACTTTCCCAAACAATCTTATTTGCTTTGTTTAAGACTTTCGAAACTAAAGCTTAAGTTTTTGCCTCTAATCAAGTTGAGACGCTAAGAATTTCAAGAGAAGAACACATCGTCGAGTAGTAAGATAGTGAGCCCAGTTCTTTTTTCTATATTAAAAACTACCAAACAATCTTCAACATTTTTTATAGATCACCTTTCTTCAAAACCTTCTCTAAGTTTTTATTTTTCTTTTAATCATTTCCTTACTCTCCATTTTTTTTTTCAATATAAAAAAAACAAACACCATTCTTTGCTTTCTAAACAAAAATACCGAAAAGCTTTCATCGCATTCCTCCTCGTGGACACGACCCATTAGCCCAAAGCTAGACGGTAATTCTCATTGCTTTCATTTTTCAACCAATTTTTGGCGCCATTGCCGGGGAGGAAACGGTGTAATTGTTTTCTAATAAGTTTGGTGTCTTATTTCAGAGACATTAAGGAATCTGATTTAGCACTCAAGCTTTGCAGGAGAAGACTTCCTATTATGTGTCCCTACTCTCAAAAGTAGGAAACAGAATTCCAAGAAATCGAAGCGAAAAAGCTTGAAATTTTTGGACTAGTAAAAACTCTTTTTTGCAGGACATATTACTTTACAAAAATACAGTTTTTATGT
The DNA here is from genome assembly GCA_038442645.1 of Agave tequilana. Taxonomy (NCBI): domain Eukaryota; kingdom Viridiplantae; phylum Streptophyta; class Magnoliopsida; order Asparagales; family Asparagaceae; genus Agave; species Agave tequilana. The sequence goes on from JAVJIF010031382.1 coordinate 325,579, forward strand.
GTTATTTTTACTATATCTGATATTCACACTCCCTATTTTTAATCCAATAGTAATCTGATTGATTGTTAATTGCTTAAAAAACGTTTAGACTTGCATTCTTGGCATTTTTCTAATTACGTTTCTCTTACAATTACTGTTGAAGATAGCTGGAGACAAGGTACATATGTATAGCATATAGTTTAGAAAACATTCTTGGGTGATATTTGCTTGTGAATGTTACTTTTTTATATCTTGCACACTCTGCATAATTAATTTTAAGGGCAAAACCCAAGTCAAGATAAGGTGGGAAAGTCATTACACTTCCTTAGTCTACAAACCATCTCCAAGCACGCACAACCTAAGTCTAACTTAAAATCTGATAGACGTTGGTATTAGGGACATCTTGAACTCATTAGGAGATTATCTTAAAGGGGAAGGTGCTAGAATTTGACTCCTGCCAATCAGTGTTCAAGGAAAGGAATTGAGGGCCGAACCCCGAAGGCTGGTGGTTTGGCTTAATTAGGCCTGTCACTTTTGCGCGGATACCTTCCACCAATCTTGCCCTGACCTGGCTGATTAGCTTGTGGTCAAAGTCTATATTATACCTCCTGTGGACAATCAACCAGTTAGGAGTTGTCTAGGTCAAGGTTACGTTAGACTAGGCTTGGTTGTTTTCTCTTGTTGACTATTGGTGAACTTGTTTGTGATTGTGTTTATGTGTGCAAGTGTGGTCAAGAGACCCTAATTCATCTAGGTTGACTAGAAACACATCACCACCCAAGTTTGAATCAAGACCAGATCAGTTATGGTTCAACCGACATCTTTGCAGGATAGGTTCTATCACATTAGAACCTCACTTCCATCTTGCATCCAACTTTCATCGGTTGGTGAACACAATTTTGAGCTCAAACCTCAGTTCATCAACACACTCTCTAAGTTTTATGGCTTAGAGTCCGAAGATGCTTATTTCTTCATAAGAAATTTGAGAAAGTATGCTTAATGATAAAAATCTCATACCTTGTAGATGATGCTATTAGGTTGAGATTTGTCCCATTCGCCCTTAAGGACTTAGCCAAGAAAATAGCTTTATAGCTTAGCAGTCGGCTCTATCACATCTTGGGATGGTTTCATCAAGATCTTCTTGAAGAAATTCTATCCAATTCATAAGACCACTCTCGTTAGAAATAACATCATGCAGTTCAAGTAAGAACCTAATAAACCGTTTTAGAGGTAATTTGAACGCTTTAAAGACCTCCTTGTTCAATGTCCTCATCATGGAATAGAGAAATGGCGAAATGCCAAATTTTTTATGACGGTTTAGACTACTCAACTAAGACCCTCTTAGAAAGCATGTGCCAATGGGGATTCTTGCAGAAGGATGAGAATGAAGGATGGGATTTATATTAGAATCTAGCTGAAAAGACCATTCAATGGGAACCAACCAGTGAAAACTCGAGGAATTCAAACTCTATCTCTTCGAAAGGAGGTCTCCATTCAATTAAATCATCCATAACTAACGAGGCTAAGTTAGCTAACCTAGCGAGAAGACTGGAAGCTTTAGAAACTAAGGAACCAAGTTCAGTCAATCAAGTCAGCCCAAACCAATTTTCAACCCCGGGCTGTACTTACTGTCAAGCCATGAATCATGTGTTTGAGGAGTGTCCTGTGTTTCAAGCTCAACAACACTTTTCAGAACTGATGAATGCGGCCTTTTCAAGCCAAACAATAATCCTTACACACCAACGTACAATCCTGGCTGGAGAAATCACCCGAATTTCTCATGGAGCCAAAATAATAATGACCACTCACGGTCAAATCATGGAAGCCACTTCCAACATTCCAATAATTATTCCAATCATCAACCCAACTTTTCTAATTACCATCATAATTCTCCCAATCATCCGCCGAATTTTTTAAACTATCAACAAAACTTTCCCAACCAAGCTCCACAATCTTCCTTCCAAAATCCTCAACTAGAATGGAGAATGACTGATTTTGAAAGAAACATAGAAAGGTACATGAAGAACCAAGATTCTCTCATACAAACTATACAAAGCCTAGAGGTTCAAATGAGCCATTAGCCAATCCACAGAATGAGAGGCAAAAAGGTACCTTGCCCAGTCAGCCAATAATGAATCCTAGGAATTCTCAACAAGCTCATTTAGCTGAGGGTCAATCACTGAATCAATGTAATGTACATTGAGGTCGGGAAAGAAAGTTGATAATCAAGTGTCAACACCATCTAAACTCATTCAGCACAACCACACTTAAGCATCCACCTCATCTAGTCCCAGTCCGTTCAAATCTGACAAATCAGAAACAGATAAGTCAACCAGTCAGGTGCACCAGCCTATAGTATCATTTCCTAATAGGCTGAAAAATAACAAGCAAAATCCACACATAGATAAGATAATTGAGATCTTCAATCAAGTGAAGATAAATGTGCCACTTCTTGATGCCATTCAACAGGTCCCATCCTATGCAAAATTTCTTAAGGACATGTGCAGCAAGAAGAGAAAGACTAATGTACCTAAAAAAGTCTTCCTAACCACTAACATTAGTGAGCTACTGTCGAGTCCGATCCCTGTCAAGTACAAGGATTCGGGTTGTCCCACCATTGCTTGCACCATAGGACAAGCCGAGTTTAGTTGTGCACTTCTTGACTTGGAAATCAACTTGCTTCCATTCTCAGTTTATCAACAACCCGGGTTGGGCGATCTTAGTCCACTTGAGTCACAATCAACTGGTTGACCGTTCAGTAAAAGTTTTAAAGGGAAAAATCAATAATGTCCTTATCCGGGTCGGGGAGTTATCTACCCTGTTGATTTCATAGTTCTAGAGACACAACCTGTGTCAATCCTGGGGCTCAAACTCCTGTTATCCTAGGGCGACCATTCCTTACTACTGTCATGCCATTATCAATTGTAGGAATGGGTCCATGAGGTTAACATTTGGGGATATGACTAGAGAAGTCAATGTCTTCAATCTAGGAAGGCAACCCCGTGATGTTGAGGATCAAACATTTGAAGTCAACCTCATTGAGGACCAAGAAAAGAGTGGAAAACGAGTTATACTTTTCTAAAGAAAAAGAGTTAAACTTTTCCAAACAATTTTATTTGCTTTGCTTAAGACTTTTGAAACTAAAGCTTAAGTTTTTGCCTATGATCAAGTTGAGGTACTAAGAATTTTAAGAGAAGAACACATCGTCGAGTAGCAGATAGTGAGCCCAGATCTTTTTTCTATATTAAAAAAACCACCAAACAATCTTCAATATTTTTTAAAGATTAACTTTTTCAAAACCTTCTCTAAGTTTTCAAATTTTCTTTAATGATTTCCTTACTCTCCATTTTCTTTTTCAATATAAAAAAAATAAACACACCATTCATTGCTTTCTAAACAAAAACACCAAAAAGCTTTCATCGCATTCCTCCTCGTGAACACAACCCGTTAGCCCAAGCTAGATAGTAATTCTCATTGCTTTTATTTTTCAATCAATAGCATGTAGTATAGAAAAACTTTTGAATTGTTTACATTGCTTATATGTTACTTTTCATATACATGTACATGTTACACTAAATTGATTTAAGAACTTATCCTATAAACAAGATAAGGTGGGAAGTCATTACCCTCCCTTAGCTCACAAACAATCTCCACGATCACTAACCCAAGTCTAACTAAAGCTGAGTAGACGTTAGCCCTAGGGACATCTCGGACTCAATAGGAGACTGACCTAAGGGGAGTTGATTAGAATTTGACTCTTGATAAATCAGTGTCAAATGTTAGGGATTGAGAGGCGAAACCTCGAAGGCTGGTGGTTTGGCTTAATTAGGCCCGTCGCTTTTAAGTACGGATACCTCACACCAATCTTGCCCCTACCTGGTTGATTAACTTGTTGTTAGATTCTGCAATATACCCGATGTGAACAGTCTAACCAGTTAGGAGTTGTCTAGGTCTAAGGTCTACCCTAACCTAGGCTAGATGATTAGTCTCTAAAATTGCATATTTCATACTACATCTTCACATTTATTTAATATTAAATCCTATTAATAACACCTGTCTTGTATGTTTTCTTGGTCCATGGCATGAAATGAAGAAGAAGCCCAAAATCCCATTTAATTAGTGATTAAAAGTCTACAATAATAGTTATTGACCTTGGAGGGTGATTTTGTCAAAACTGAGTGCCCAAATCCAGAATCCAAGAGGTACAACCGACAGGGGGACAAGCGGAGAGCACGCAGCAGGCGGTGCCGCGCGCGGCCCCACTAGGGCCACGGAAATGCAACAAAAGCAGCATTTTCGCGACAGTACTAGCACCGCTGCGTCAATACTTTGGGCCAGGGATTGTCTCCATGGCCCCCTTCCTCCTGATGCCTATAAATTGCCCCTTGGTGTTTTACAGAGGGGGAACCAGAGAGTAGAGTTCTTAAAGTAGTTTTTTAGGGTAGTTTTCTTCTCTTTAGGGTAGTTTAGGTTAGTTCTTCTTCTTCCTATTTTGTATTTTTCATTTCTTATAGATCTTATAATAGGAAAGAGTAGTATATAGGTGGAAAGCAAGGGTGCTTGTAATGGAAGGTGACAATTTATAAAAAGTTCTCTCTTTATCTCCCTTGTTTCCTTCTCTCTAACTCCTTTTACTTGCTTAGCTAATTTTCTCTCATGACAACTAAACTAACCATAACTTGCTAACTTCTTACTTGATAATCCACATGAATCTAATAGTCTCTACTTGCCTTACTCTTGCAAGAGGCATTGATGGCTCATGATGATGGATTCTAACACTCTAACATCCTAACTCTATAACAAGCTAACATTACTTTATTCCATGCTTGCTCTTATATAGTTTTGATGGTTTAAGTATAGCTTGCACTTGTTTGTTGAGTTTGGATGTGATGAGTTATCTTATGGGTCATGCTTGGAAACGCTCTTGAACGAAGGACTAGTGATGGCCAAGGATACATGTGAGCAACTATCACTAAGAGGTTAGCATGGTTAGTGGAGTCATTAGTAGTTAGTAGCCATGTGTTTTCTTTCCATTTTACTTTATTTTAGAAATACTATCAAAAATTACAAATATCTTCTCTTCTATGTTCCCACTTCTCCGTGTTTCACCGTACTCGTCTCTTTTCACTTATTATTTTGTTTTCTTTTCATTCTTTAAAACATAGAAGAAACTATAACACACATGTGAACATCCCAGTAAATCTTCCATCGCTTTCCGTCCCTGTGGATTCGGCCCGTGTAGCCTCATGCTATAACGGAAGTATCTTTAACTCATGATTTCAAACATACACTTTTCGTACGCGATTTTTCCCCCAATCAAATTTTAGCACCGTTGTCGGGATGGGAACGATTTGATTTCACGTTTTTGTTAACTTTTCTTCTTTGTTTTTTTATGTGTGCAGGTCAAATTTTTAGCATTACAGAAAATCCACACTTGCTTTTATGTGGTAGGATAAATTCTTGTATATTATTATATTCTGTTGCTAGTTTCTGTTACCTGTGCACTATAATAATTTAAGAACTAAAATACAAAAATTGAACTTAAGGTCAACATCCAATACAACATAAGGTGGGAAAGTCATTACCCTCTCTTAGCCCAAAAATCACCTCCCCACTCACACAACCCAAGCCTTAATAAAAATTGCTAGACGTTGGCCTCTAGGGACATCTCGGACTCATTTAAGAGATTGACCTAAGGGAGAAGTTGTTAGAAATTGACTCTTGTCAAATCGTTGTCCAATGTTGGGGATTGAAAGGAAAATCTCAAAGAACAGTGGTTTGGCATAATTAGGCCCGTTGCTCTGGCACAGATACCTCCTACTGATCTTACCCCTACCTGGCTGATTAACTTGTGGTCAGATTCTGACAATGTACTCCCATGGACAGTCTAACTAGTTAGGAGTCATTTAGGTCTAAGTAACCGTAGCATAGGCTTGTTTTCTTTTTTTCTTTCTTTATTTGTTGTTGTTTGTTTTGTTTGTATTTCTTTTTTGTAAATTGTGAAATGGATTTTAACAATAACAATTTTTTCAATCCTAATATGAATCCATATTTCATCCCGACCTTATTTGACTTGAATAACTCTGACCCGTCTATGTCGACATGAATTAACAATATATGCCAAATTGGGATTATCCGACTCAATATGTGCCCTAATCTCAATACTATGAACAAGACTGCAATAATCATTACCACTATTCACAGAGTCAGTTGGGATACAACTCTCCCAAATTATATGGTCAACTATCTTACCAATATCCAGTTTCATACACTCCTTCTCCCGAATAACCATTTGAAGAACCAATTGACTGGCAAAAAAAGATGGAAGCCTTAGAGGAACACGAGCGACGAATTCAAAATCTAGAAGACTTGAAATCCCATCAAAATTTTCAAATTCAAGATCCTTACTCTATTTTTCAAGTCCCACAGTAAGAAGAACATATCGACTTAGAAAAGAGTATAGAATCCATAATTCAATTCCTTAGCGATCCTTTCAATATGATAGAAGCTAGACTTTATCGATTGGAAAACATGTGTAGGAATAAGAAATCTCCCTACCCAATCTTTGACTATTCCCTAACACTTCTAATTATATTGATGAAAACTAAGAATCATGAAATCTTGAAGACTTTGACCAAGATTCAATTTCACTACAAAACCTAGAACTTGACCAATATCAACCTATTGACAAATTGGCAAGTTTTCATTTCAATGAAATTGTACTTGAATATCTATGTGAATCCGATCCACAACTTTGTGATTCAATTCCAATCTTTGAATCTATGTTGACTTCGGCATCCTTACCTAAGTTGGACCCATTGCCCGAGCCAACATTGATTCTTGTATCCATAGATTTTGAAATTGAACCACTTCTTTTGGATAGTCACATTCATTGATGGGAACAGAATGTGAAATTAATTTTTTTAATTTGGACCCAACTCTTTAACCTAAACTGACTCTTGAACCCAAAATTGATTTTTTCGAGTTAGTATTGGTTTCCGAACTTTTCATTTCAAAGCCTAAATTATCCATTCCACAAAACCACATTCTATTGTTGAACCAAGGTATTGACCATAATGACTTAGTGATGATCTTTCAAGATTGGTCATGTAAATGGAATAATTTTCATAATAACATCTTGTATGATCCTATTCATATTGGGGATTGCAAATATATAAATAGAAAAGAGGTCAATACAGGTGGGTTTCGTGAGCCACCACATTATCTTGATTGGGTAGAACGCTTGGCCCAATCAGACCACCACCGTAACCACCATGAGGTAATTTTCCTTTCCTTTTTATATGTTTCATGTATATACACATTCACGATGCATTGAGGACAATGCATGAGATAAGTATGGGGGAGGGTTTACTAACGTAAGTTGTTTTAAATTTTCTTTCTTTTACACTTCTTTTTAGAAATTTTTAAAATTTTCTTTTATCTAAAAACTCTTTTCTTTTCTTTTACAAAACTTTTTGAAATAAGAGAAAGAGTTTTGATTTATTTTAAGAAAATTAAGATTATCTTAGGAATTAGGAGACCTAAAATTATGAATTTTTAAACCGAGTCAAAATAATAGATCTTATTTAAATTTTAAGATAAGAAAATAAGATTGAAAAAATAATTTGATCTTGAATTTTTTAACCTTAGATATATGCACTTAACACTTACACAATTTTTTAGGATTGAAACAGACTGAAAATGTCATAAAAATGCCATAAAATATAAAAAAATAATGATAAAATCACCTATTGAAGCTGGGTAATTATGCCTCAGAGATAATTTTTTCACGCCTAAAATGGTGGACAAAAATAAAATAATTTCCTTTAATTTTGTGCCTTATTTACTCGAGTCCTTAAGCCTGAGGGATGCTTTCTCATCTGGTGTCCTAAAATCGTCTGGTTTGGGAGTCACTGGCTAAAGGCTCACTACCCGGTAGATAAGAAAGTCTAAGAAAACTAAGGTAAGAAAAAATAATAAATATATACAAATAAATGGCATGAAAGTTAAAGTCAATATCCCAAAAATCTTCACCGTTCACAAAGTGCATATTTTTCTAAGAATTTTATGAAAGATCAAAGAATCGATTTAATTTTAAATTCTTACATTTAATTTATAACAAAATTTGGCATTTAGACTTAGTTTAAGAAAGAATAATTTTTGAATAACTTATGACCTTGGATCGTTAAATTTTCTGCAAAAATACTTCAACTTTTTATGTATCAAAATGCATTTTCAAAATACTAACATTTAATTTCTTTCTTTATGGATTTTGTGAGTGTAATCCGCTGAAAACCCTCAGGAGATAAAACTCCTCCTCTAAGGGAAGTCTAGAGGTTTAACGGCTTGTTACACACACTCAGTGCAATCGCGTCACCTACCAAAGTGGTATAATAATCTTCTTAGCTAGTTTTTCTGTTTTGCTCAAGACAAGCAAAAGATAGGTGTGGGGCATGATTAGTCTTTAAAATTGCATATTTCATATCATATCTTCACATTTATTTAATATTAAATCCTGTTAATAACACCTATCTTGTATGTTTCTAGGTCCATGGCATGAAATGAAGAAGAAGCCCAAAATCCCATTTAATTAGTGATTAAAAGCCTACAACAATAGCCATTGATCTTGGGGGGTGATTTTGTCAAAATCGGGTGCCTAAATTCAGAATCCAAGAGGTACAGCCGATAGGGGGACAAGCGGGGAGCACCCAGCAAGCGGTGCCGCGTGAGCGGCCCCAGTAGGGTCGTAAAAACGTGGGAGTACTAGCGCGGCTGCGCCTCAGACCAGGGATTGTCTCCCTGGCCCCCTTCCTCTTGGTGCCTATAATTACCCCTTGGTGTTTTGCAGAGGGGGATCCAGAGAGTAGAGTTCTTGAAGTAATTTTTAGGGTAGTTTCTTCTCTCTTAGGATAGTTTAGGTTAGTTCTTCTTCTTCTTCCTATTTTGTATTTTTCATTTCTTGTAGATCTTGTAATAGGAAAGAGAGTAGTATATGGGTGAAAAGCAAGAGTGCTTGCAATGGAAGGTGACAATCTATGAAAGGTTCTTTCTTTATCTCTTCTTGTTTCATTCTCTCTAACTCCTTTTACATGCTTAGCTAATTTTCTCTCATGGTAACTAACTACTAACCACTAACTTGCTAACTTCTTACTCGATAATCCACATGAATCTAATAGCATCTACTTGGCCTTACTCTTGCAAGAGCCATTGATGGCTCATGATGATAGATTCTAACACTCTAACATCCTAACTCTATAACAAGCTAACATTACTCTATTTCATGCTAGCTCTTGTGTAGTTTTGATGGTTTAAGTGTAGCTTGCACTTGTTTGTTGAGTTTGGATGTGATGAGTTATCTTATGGGTCATGCTTGAAAACGCTCTTGAACTAAGGACTAGAGATGGCCAAGGATACATGTTAGCAACTGTGACTAAGAGGTTAGCATGATTAGTGGAGCCATTAGTTAGTAGTAGTCATGAGTTTTCTTTGCGTTTTACTTTGTTTAGAAATATTATCAAAAATCACAGATATCTTCTCTTCTATGTTCCTACTTCTCTTCTTGTTTTACCCGTACTCTTATCTTTTCACTTTTTGTTTTCTTTTCTTTTTATTCTTTAAAATATAGAAGAAACTATAACACACACGTGAACATTCCGGTAAAGCTTCTATCGCTTTTTCGTCCCTGTAAATTCGACCCGTTTAGCCTTTATGCTATAACAGAAGTATTGAGGAAGCCAAAGCACGTATTTTTAACTCGTGATTTCAAAACATACACTTTTCGTGCGTGGTTTTTCCCTGATCATAGACAGTCTAACCAATTAGGAGTTGTGTAGGTCTAAGGTCTACCCTAATCTAGGCTAGATTTTTTTCGCCTTTGTTTTTTGTTTGTTTGCTTGCTTTTTTTTATTATTGTTTTTGACATCTTGGTGATATAGATTATAATTAAAATTATTCCTATGCATATAGTGATCCATACTTCACCTCAACCTCTATTGACTCGGATATTACCAACCTGGCATATTATAACTTTAACCAACTAAATATACCGGATTGGTCTTATCTGAATTAATACATGCCCTAATCCCAATATTATGAACAAGATTAGAACAAGCATCACTACTCTTCACAGAGTTAACAGGATATAATTCTCCCGAGTCATATTATCAATCACCATTCCAATATTCAGCTTTTAATTTTCCTAATCATGATCAACCCATAGAAGAAAATCTGAGGTGATGAAGAGTATAGAGCCATGATTGAGTTCCAAGAACAAAAACTAAAATTGATGGACTCATAATTCCCATAAGACTCCCAAATTCAAGATCCTTACTCTATGTTCCAAGTCCCACAATAAGAAGAAGAACCTATGGACTCAGATAGACGCATGAAAAACCTGATTCAGTCCGAAAATGATTTTTTCAATCTATCAATAGATCAGAAGCACAAATAAGTCGTTTGATCAACACAGTGAAGATAGAAATGAGAAAACTCTACTTAACACATGTTTGACCATTTTCAATTGCCCTAGCCATATTGATGAAAACTAAGAATCATGGTGTCTTGGAGACTTTGACCAAGATTCAATTTCACACACAAACTTGAACTCGACCAATATCAAACCATTGACAATTTGGCAAGTTTTCATTTCAATGAAATTGAACTTGAATGTAATGTGACCCTGATTCACAACCTTATGATTAAGTTCTCATCTTCGAACCAATGTTGACTCAGGTATCCTTATTCAATTTAACCAATTTTCTGAGCCTACATTTATTCCCATGCCTATAGATCTAGAAATTGAATCACCAATTTTGGAGAGATATATTTCATTGATGGAAAAAGACTGTGAATTTCATCTCTTTGATTTAGACCCAACTATTGAACCAATACCAACTCTTGAACCTACACTTGATTTTCTTGAGTTAGTAATGGTCCTCGAACCCATCACTCTAGAGCCCAAATCAACCATTCCACCACGTCACATTCTTTTGTTGGATATAGGTATAGACCAGGATGACTCCGTGATAATTCTCCAAGACTGGTCATGTAAAGAAAATAATTTTCATGATAGGATCTTTAATGATCCTATTCATATTGGAGATTGTAAATATATAATAGAAAGAGGTGTATAAAGGTAGGTTACAAGATAATCCACGTCATTTAGATTGGGTAGAAATGATTGGCCCAATCACCACAACCAGAACCTCCACCTTGAGGTAATAATTTCATTCCCTTTCTTCTTTTTCATACATTTATACATTCATTCATACATTGAGGATAATGCATGAATAGGTATGGGAGAGGATTCTAACATAACATAGGTTTTCTTTTATTTAAAAAATTAACATTTTTTTTACTTTTAAAACTTTTTGAAAGGAGAAACAATATTTGATCTATTTTTTTGTAAGAAATTAAGTTAATTTTTGTAGGATCTATAAATAAGGGGCAACACAAATACTAAAGAAGAGATGAATAGTGTTTATAAACTTTTAATTAAAATACTTGCAAGAAAGAAAAATGTACAGAATAAATTTCAGAAAAATGTAAACGTAAACACGAGAGGTTTTATCCTGGTTCGGTCCTCATGACCTACGTCCAGTCTCCAAGCAACCCGCTTGAGATTTTTCTTATTCTGATTTTGATACACCCCCAAATCAACTCCTCGTACACCACTTGACAAAACACTCTTTGTCAAATATGTACAACTCTTCTCTACACCAAGAAGACACTTTCTCTATACAACTTTTCTTTACACCAAAAAGATACTCTCTTTGATTGATTACAATATATCCTATAAGTCTTGAAATTTTTACGTGATTGTGAACAAGATATCTTATAGGAGAACTTTCAGACTTCTTCACAAAGAATTGGAATTGTGTGAAGAACAGAAAGTAAAACTAGTTTTCTGAAATATAAATTTTTAACAGAGTTTTAGACAGAAAACTTATGATTTGAATTGGTGATTACGTCCAATGACAACATCTCTATTTATAGGTAAAATCAATGGTCAGTTAGGAAAGTTATCAACTAAAATTTGAAAATCAAAACGTTGGAGAAAACACCAGAAAATCAAAATTAGATAACAGTCAGAAACTATAATTAGTCGACTAGGATATGAGAGTAGTCAACTACTATAAAATTTTGTCTGGGTTAGTCGACTAGCCTAAAGATCAAGTCGACTATAGAAGGCTAACACAGAATGATAAGTCTCTGAAAACTAAACTTAGTCGACTAGATATAAGGGTTAGTCAACTAATATTAATTACAGTCAACAAATAGAGAATTGATATTTTTCTGTGAAGATACTTAGTCGACTATAGACTATTATAAGTCGACTAAAGGATATGTTAGTCGACTATAGAAAGGGGATAGTCGACTATAAGACTATTTTGGTGTGTGATCAAGGCTTTTAATAAATTTCTAAAAAATACACAAAAATAGTCAATATCCTTGAATAAACTTGAGTTACCAGAACACAGTACAGCTCTGTAGATTAAGCTCCAATGTACCTGCATCACATTTGTTACCATCAAAATCTATTATCATCAAATTGTAAGTTCCAACATTCTCCCCCTTTTGATGATAACAAGCTGTGTGCATAAAAACTCCCCCTACAGAGAAACCCCCTACAGAGAATAGGTCATAACAAATATAGATAACAAGTATTCTCCTCTTGCATAGAACAGGTTATAATAAATATATAAAAAGTGTTCTCCCCTTGCATAGAATATATCATGGCATACATATATGATATATTATATGTTTGAAATAATTTTCTATCAAGTATCCACTTTTATTAAATGGTACCTATAAGATAAAACATTTTATATAGTACCAATCAAGACAGGGTCTAAAAAGATTAGCCTTTAGAAACCCAAACCCAATTTGAATTTGGTTTCCATTTGTTAGTATAAACATAATTACAAGAATTACATACATGATGCATATATGATGCAATATAAGCATTTTTATCCAAAATATTTAGATGTTTAGGAATCCATATATATTTGTTCCTAATTCTTTTTGAAATAGTATCAGTATTTCTTTTCACAAAAGAATTGTATGGATTATGATTATTCTTTTTATAAAAATGCGTAGATTTTTTAACATTATTTTTTAAAAATCCAAGACTAACATGTGTAGGTTTTTTTTAAACTTATCTTTTGAAAATGCAAGACCAAAATGATTATTTGACATCTTTTGATAAGACAATAAATCATTTAAATTTTCTTTTCCCTTATTAAATTTTGTCATATTTTTCAAAATTTCTTCATATTTAATTTTAAAACTTGTCATTTCTTTATCTAAAATAGAAATTCTAGAATTTAACGAAACAGTTTTTCTTTTAAGCAAAGTATTCTCTTTTAAGAAATTCTCATTATCTTTTTTAAAGATGAAATAACTTTTTCAATATCAGCTTTTTTGAGAATTTAAGGGAGACATTTGAGAAATATAAAGTAAATTTTCTTTGTTGAGACTTTCATTATCCTTTATTAAAACTTTATTTTTAATTTTTTCTTTCTTAAGATCATTATATAATTCATTAAATACATCTAATAATTCAGCATATTCTTGTACCTCTCTTCTTGTGCCATAAAACAGATAATTGGCAGTTTCAGTGGCTTTTTCTTCGTCAGAGGAGGATGAATCACTATTCTCCCAAGTTTCCTGATAATTTTTCTTCTTTTTATTGAGTTTATTGAACTTCAAATTCCTTTTGTATTTTAGCAATGGGCAATCCTTCCTTATATGACCTGATTTATTACAATTAAAACAAATAGGATTAAACTTACCTTATTTCAAGAACTTTCTGAATTTTCTTGAGAGCATTGTCATCTCCTCTTCATCATCATCTGAATTGTCCATATCTTGGGATATTTGGAAGGAAAATACTTTCTTCTTAGATTGAAGTTGTTGCTCATCCTTCTTCCTATCTTCAAGTTGAACTCCATATGCCATTAAATTATCAATAAGGTTTTCTAGTGACATTGTTGCAAGGTCATATGCTTCTTCTATTGCCGTAGTTTTCTTCTCCCAATCTGATGTGAGTGCACGAAGAATCTTTCTAACTTTTTTAACTTGAGTGTATTCCTTTCCAAGGGCTACTAAGGAATTTATAATGTCGGTGAACCTTGTAACTATTTCTGCAATGTTTTCATTCTTCTTCATTTTGAAGAGTTCAAACCTGTGAATAAGAGCAGAAATTTTAAATTCTTTAACTTTATTTGTACATTCATGTGTTACCTGTAAAATCTGCCATATTTGATTTGCAGATCTGGCTGTTGACACACGATTGAATTCTTCTTTGTCCAAGACACAGAAAAGCGTATTCATTGCTTTGGCATCAAAGTTTGCAGACTTCTTTTGTTTTTCACTCCACGCATTATAATTGGTGGTCGGCTTGGCGTATGGTGCTTCTACTATATTCCATAGTTCATAGTTGAGTGATTGCAAGTAGATCTTCATTCTACACTTTCAGTAGTTGTAGTTTGATTCATCAAACAACGGTGGATGTTGTGTAGAATATTCTTCCTTGAATTGTGATGAAGGAAACTCTGTTGCCATCCTTAAACACTACAGGCAGGCTCTGATACCAAACAATGATCTATAAACAAGAGACAACACAAACACTAAAGAAGAGATGAATAGTGTTTTATAAACTTTTAATTAAAATACTTGCAAGAAAAGAAAATGCACAGAATAAATCTCAGAAAAATGCAAACACAAACATGAGAGATTTTATCCTAGTTTGGTCCTCGTGACCTACATCCAGTCTTCAAGCAACCCGCTTGAGATTTTTCTTATCCTAATTTTGATGTACCCCAAAATCAACTCCTTGTATACCACTTGACAAAACACCATTTGTCAAATCTATACAATTCTTCTCTACACCAAGAAGACACTTTCTCTGTACAACTCTTCTTTACACCAAGAAGATGCTCTCTTTGATTGATTACAATGTATCCTATAAACTTAAAATTTTTACGTGATTGTGAACAAGGTATTTTATAGGATAACTCTTAGAATTCTTCATAAAGAATTGGAATTGTGTGAAGAACAGAAAGTAGAAACTAGTTTTCTAAAAAATAGAATTTTCAATAGAGTTTTAGATAGAAAACTTATGATTTGAATTGGTGATTACATCCAAGGACAACATTCCTATTTATAGGTGAAATCAATGGTTAGTTAGGAAGTTTATCAACTCAAATTTGAAAATTAAAACATTGGAGAAACATCAGAATATTAAAATTGTATAACAGTCAGAAGCTATAGTTAGTCGACTAGGATATGGGAGTAGTCGACTACTATAAGAAATTTTGCCTGGGTTATCGACTAGCCTAAAGATCCAGTTAACTATAGAAGGCTGACATAGCATGATAAGTCTCTGAAAACTAAACTTAGTCGACTAGATATAAGGGTTAGTCGACTAATATTAATTACTGTCAACAAATAGAGAACTGATATTTTCTGTGAAGATACTTAGCCGACTATAGACTATTATAAGTCGACTAAAAGATATGTTAGTCGACTATAGAAAGGGGTTAGTCGACTATAAGACTATTTTGTGTGTGTGGTCAAGGTTTTTAACAAATTTCTAAAAATACACAAAAATAGTCAGTATCCTTGAATAAACTTGAGCTACCAGAACTCAGTACTAACTCTATAGATTAAGCTGCAATGTACCTGCATCACATTTGTTATCATCAAAATCTATTATCATCAAATTGTAAGTTCCAACAATTTTAAGGAATATGAAATCATAATTAGGATTTCTTATACTTGGTCAAAATAAGATTATTTGTTTGATTTCTAGGGTTAGGAAGAAATTTGAAAAATAATTTAGTTTTGATTTTTACCTATGAAATATACATACTTCATATACTTACACACTTAGGGTCCAAAGATTCTTATGCCTTATAAAAAAAAGAAAAAATATATATATCAAAAATCTTCTGATTGAGCGGGGTGTTTGTACCTCATAAAGCATGAATATTCCCACCTAAAAGTGGTCCATATAATAAAATCCTTAGTTTTGTGATCTTGTTTGCTCGAGTCCTTAAGTTCTTAGGGTGCTTTCTCACCCGGTGCCCTAAGACTATTCGGTTTAGGAGTCACTTACTATAGGCTCATTATATAAGCAGATTAGAAAGCCTAATAAAACTATGAAATAATACCACCAAAAAGAAATATATATATATATTATATATATATATATATATATATATTATATATATATATATATATATTATATATATATATATAATATATATATATATATATATATTATATATATATATATATATATAAGGCATAAGAGTTAGAGTTGAAGAATCCCGAATTGAAGTTTCAGGTGCATATGACTTAGGGTAAGATAATAGAATAGATGAGAAATACAGTTTGACTCCTTGCCTTGATTGATAAAAGCTTTTGCATAAAGATTAAGTTTAGGAATGAAAGTTCAGTTTTCCTGTAACTTATAGATTACTTAATTCTTACAATAATACTTTAAATATTTTTCCCTTCAAAATGTGTTTTCAAAAGTACTAACACTTTGTTTTTCTTCCATTATGGATTTTTGTGGGTGCAGTCCATTGAAAACCCTCACAGACAAAACTCGTCCTCTAGGGGAAACCTAGAAGTTTAATGGCTTGTTGCACATGCTTAGTGCAATCACGTGACCTGCGTAGGTGGTCTAATAATTTTTTAGGTTTAGTTTTTTTATTTTGCTCGAGGACGAGCAAAAGATAGGTGTTATGATTGCGTACATTTATTACATTATTCTTTATTATTTTTTCACATTTATCGTGCAATAAATCTGCTAATTTTTCAATAAAGGGTATTGACTTCTTTAACACCTATTCTCGTGTTGCCAAGATCTCCTCTATCAAAATTCTTTTAGCACTTGCATCAGCTCATAACATATTCATTCACCAAATGGATGTCAAGACTGCTTTTCTGAATGGAGATCTTGAAGAAGAGATCTCTATTGACCAACTAGAAGAATTTATTGCCAAGGACAAGAAAACAAAGTGTACAAACTTGTGAAGTCATTGTATGGACTTAAACAAGCACTTAGACAGTTACTGCCAAAAGCACTATGGAGTCATATTCGGAGGTGTTGTTGTGTCCTGAAATCCTGCAAAAAAAAAAACAGTGATTGCCAAAAGCGCTATGGAGTCCGAGCTCATTACTCTGGACACAACTTGCTCTGAAGCTGAATGATTAAAGGATCTTTTATCTGAATTATCTACCGTGCATAGATCCATACTTTCAATCTTAGTTCATATTGATTCAAGATCCACCATTGAGATTTTAAAGTAAAAAGATACTAATAAGCAGATGAACAGAGATTTCAAATCAGACTTAAGTCTGTTCAGCACCTATTAGGAAAAATGTGATTTTGAACTTTGTAAAGTCTGAAAAGAATCTTGTTACCTATTAAGTAAGGGTCTTTCTAAGGGTGTGGTTCTAAAATCATCGAGGAAGATGAGATTAAGCCCATATAGAGTTCAACGATAGTAGGAACCCAACCTACTTGATTGGGAGTTGATTTCATGAAAGAGGTTCAATGTGGTAGAAACATGCTGGACTGGTAAGACTTTTGTAGAGTATCGACCCATATATGTTTATATCTTATATGTAATATTGTAGATACTACCCCTTCTCTATGATGATGATGCTCTTATGATATAGTTAGGTAAGGTTAAGTTTAACTCTTAATAAGTCCAACGCATCTAGTATGGAGGGTATACAATCCAACTATAGTACCCTTGGAGGACTTACCTACGTGAGAGGAACCGTGATGGCCGCGGTTGAAGGGCAGGGCTGACCCTAGAAACTCTAATGAATCAATTATTGTTAGCATGGATTTTAATGCTCAACACGCTCGCTCAATAGATGGAGACTTATTGTGTGTGTCTTCTGTCAATATCTGATAAAAGAGGCTAGTTCCAGGCGTAGTTCACCACCTGTCCCGAATTCAAAGTATGATGTTGCCTGATTTCACTTGTGTTTTATGATTTGATGATTATTTGTTATTTATTATGATTGATTTGTCTTATCGTCCTGAAACTCAAGTTTTCGGGAGACTGTTGAATGTGTTTTGGATTTGGAGGAAAACTTGAGTTTTCCTTTTATTTGACTTTGGTTTTAGTCTCACATTGGATAGGACATGGGAGGTTAAGTGGTATATATAGTAACCCCTGCCATGCCTATTGTTATGAGTGTTGGGCCATGGGCCACCTTCCACACGTGCGAACTGAACTGGGCCGGCTGGGTTCGAGTTCGGGTGGCGCATGCCATGACCTGCAGACACGAATGCAGTTCGATTCAGGGGCTCTTAAACTTGAAAATTTTTTGTTTTTATTTTATCCATTTTAAAATTTTATTTAAAATTCTGTTGTGATATTTTCGAGATTTTCTGTTTGGTTTGACCCATTCTTTGGATCTGCTCGCAAGTATCGCAAACTGCATGATCGTGTGTGGATTTGGAGTGAGGCCCGTTGCAACCGCTGGACTACGAGAATCTATAAATACTGCTTCTCGCAGTTCATTCAGTTACTTGCAAAAACAATTACAACATTTTGTCTCCCTTCGCCATATTTTTTATTACAAAAATCTGTTCAACTTTGGGTGATTCTCGATGATTTTTTTTTTACTTTCGAGTAACAAATCTCCGTCTAAGTAGAGGCCTAGATCATCGTCCTGGGCTGGGTGCCGGTGAACTACCAGGGGGAGTTTTTACCGCTAGAAGAGGAGGTCTTTTCAAAGTCCGGACAACGGACCAACCGTCTTTCTTTTAGGGCAATGCTTCTGCACGACTACATCATCTCAGGCCAATATTTTATTTTCTTTTTAATTCTTCATATTAGTTGCATGCTTAGGACAAGTATTTAGTTTGATTAAAAGATTTATGTTTTGATTTGTTGCATGATTTAAAATTTAAAATATTGTTATATATCCTACTCAAATGGCCAACAAATGCAGTATCAACAAGACAAGTCGTCGGGTCGGTCACGAGAACTAGCAACGCCGGCAACCCAATGTACAATATCTCCAAGCTTATCTGATCAACCCTAACCACATAAAAAACAATAGGATTGAAGACAAATACACCTCAAAATTACATCTTTTTTCGCCAATACTTTCATAACCAAATCAATTGAGAAGGCCAGGGAGTGGAATTGGCTCTGGGGCTTGGGATTCAGATTCGGGTTCGGTTTTCTTTCTAGGGGTAGGGTTTTGTCGAGAGGAAGAGGAGGAGTGGGGTCTTAGCAAATTTCGGTGGCGGATTCGGGTGGGTTTGAATTGGAAAATGGAGGAAATTGATGAGGGGGTGAAGAGAGATGACAGTTCCTGCCATGATTGCAGAGATGCGGAGGAGTAGATATTGGCACCCACCAAATTAATAAAGGCATCAACCACAATAAGACACCCATCAAATTGATAAAAAAACAACCTAGCAAATTTTAAATTTTCCCAAATTACACCCTCCCTAATTCTCCCCCTCCCCTTTTTCCTCCCCCTCCACCTACTTCCACTGCCATCGTACTCCGCCCCCCTCGCCACCCCCCCCGTCCTTGTCCCCTTCACCGTCCCCCGACCTCCCCCGACTTACCCCCACTCCCCCCCCCCCCCCCCCCCCCGAGGATGATGGAGGAGGGAGGCGAGAGGCCTCTCCCCTTTCTCCCCCTTCTCCCTCCTCCTCGCCTTCATGGTGGCAAGGAGGGGGATAGGAGAGGGCGGTGAGGGGTAAGGAGGGGGAGGGTGGCGGGAAAGGGGGCCCGTCAGTCGGGAGGCACGCCATTGCTCGCCGTGGAAGAAGAAGGAGAAGGAGAAGAAAGAAATAGAGTGCAATTATGACTTTTTCTTGACGTTAATTTTGTCTAAAAAAATAATGACAATTTTGTAGTTTTTGAGGGGGTGCGTTTATCAATTTGGTGGGTGCTAAGATTTGCTTCTAGGTTGCAGTCTGTGCCTCTCTCTCTTCTTGGGATTTTGGAACCATAGGTTTTTTTTTTATTATTTTTATTTCATTCTTTTATTGACATTTCTCTTGGCAATTGGATCTCCAGCTCAATTCCATGGCTGTAAATGCTATGGGCTATGGGCTGGATATGATTGTGTTGAAGCTTTTGAGGATACCCACTAAATCCTATCCTAGCCCAACTTCATTCATGGGGTCGAAAGAGTTGAGAGAGGCAAAAGTATCAAGGAGTAAAACAGAATTTTTTGGTCATATTTTCAAAGATGAGAAAGACAAAAGGGAAAAGAGAGAGAAGAAGAATCAGTCAAGTAATACTGAAAATTTCTACCAAGGCTAGATGTAGAACTGAACTGAGAATCTAGCATCGCGAAAACTTTCGTGAAGGGCTTTGATGATATACCTTGTCATAACATTTTTCTCATCTACAAAATGTAAGAAACACAAAAATTCACACCACCTCAACTTTGTGAATGACATAAACAAGTGTATTCAGATACAATTCAACATATACCTATATACAGATGTTAATATGTCATATTTGTATTTATATTGTATTCATTAAGTAAATAAATATAAAATCAGATATCGAATACAGATTAATTATTTTCATTTGTTTTTTACACTTAAAACCGACAGGCCGTCGTAAAAAAAAAAAAAATGGAATTATTGGTCAGCATGGAGGCTCGAAAAGTCAAGCCCACGTGGAGCATTTATGTGAGGACTGAGTTGATTTGGACGTGATCTAAAGTGAGCCATTGACTCACGTGGTGCTTTTATCGGGCTAGGCCCGGTACATCCCCGGACCGGCCAACACGGAGCGGGTCGGGTCTTAACCCGGGGGCTTTAATTACCAGGTGATTATGTTGACATGAATGACGGACACGTGTAAATCGCAATAATCCCCTCCCTCATGTGCCCGGTAATTTCGCGTTCTTTTACTGGGGACTGCGTCAATATCTAGACAGCAGAGGGGTGTTTTGGGGATTTACAAGCTGGTGTCTTTAGTTTCTCGCGCGGAATCTGCTGCCAATGGTCGACCTGAATAAACTCGGACTTTTATAACGGGGCCGGACGCGAAAGTCCGGGCGTTCCAGTGTGCCACTGGACCATGTTTGCTGCACATGGGAATTTTTTTACATACGAGGAATATTGCCTTGCCAGAACTCTCTCGTATGTTAAAACTCTAATCTCTCCAGTCATTTTTTTGTGGTTTGATTATATATTATGACTTTTATATCATTAAGACGTATGCATATTAAATCCATGTGTCTGGAGTCATTTACTCATGTATGAAAAGGTTGAAAATTTAATAATTTTTCAACAATAGAACAAATGTAGCCATTAGATTTAATGATTTTTTAACATCCGACCGTATATTATGATTTATATCTTAAAACATATACATATAAAACATCATGTGTCTGAAGTCATTTGCTCATGTATCAAAAGTTTGAAATTAATAATTTTTTCAATAATAGAACTATGTAACCATTAGATGAATAATTAAACAAAACTCACATCATATAATCTTTTATATGTATATGTCTTAGAACATGAAAATCATAATATGCAATCGGATCATGAAAAAAATGATAGAGAGATTAGAGTTTAATGTGCAATATAAAATGACATCTAAGGTACATTTTTCTCTATATAAATTCAATAATAAAAGATAAAAAATCATGAGTCATTGAGACCTCGCTCAGTGACAAAGGGATTGTGTTAAGAAATGAGAGGTCTCCATGTTCAAAACATGGGGTGCCACAGTGTTTGAGACAAATGTTATGGGGGCAAAGATGCGAGCATTATGGGAGGGAGTAAAGGTGATTCTCATAGTGTTGTTCATCTGCTACTCGTTTAGTCTCAACATGTTGAGGTTTCCATATATCATCCCAATTAGCTACTAGAACCACACTTGATCTTTATTAATTAGCAGATACTTATTGATAACCATATAGAAGAAATTAAGGACTAATCGTGAAGCAAATTTAATATACATAATCCTATTAGCGTCCAACTAAATGAAATTATGCTGCCAGTTTAAAGGTTGAATCAAAGTCATAGAATTTCAATTATATTTTACATCTTAGTACCTTAGTAGTGATTATATATTATTTAGCTAATTATTCAAATTAGGTTTAATCCAAGGTTTGTTGATAAAGGTTCTGTAACGCTGGTGTTGGAGGCTGGACTGTTGATGCAGTCAACAATCTCTAGTTAGGTCTTTGCTGTCTATAGCGAAGGCAACACCCGTACGGCCTGTTAACAGTTCATTATCTGGACTTTCTGTGAGGCATGTGGTTCATTCTATCTGGACCGCCTGTCATGCATTGGTTCATTATATCTAGACATCCTGCATATAAGCATGTGATTCATTGTAACTGGACGTGCATATTTTCTTATTCTTCTCTTCACATGTCTATATATATTCATGTAACCCTTGGTGAAATAATATACTGAAATTTTTCCTTCTCCAAATTCTCACAGACCTTTTTGTTAATTATAAATTGAATGTTAGATAGTGATGCTTGTTTTCTTTCTGAATTTCCTGTTGATTTGTGGAACTTAGCTCTAGATGATGCCGGAGTTGTGTCTTATATTTGGGGTTAATGTATTTTATAGGGTGTTTCAAAAAAAATTTACAGGCATAAATTAGAAGATAGTAAACATAAAACTCGAAAGATTCTAAAAAGAATGGCAATCTGATATTTTGAGTATATGTAATATCAATACACTGTCTACTCACATAATGAAGTTATCCACCTTTTGGAATCATAGTTATAACGAGATCCTGATTTAGTATCTAGTTGCATTGAGCTTCTAATTTGGTGGGTTATTTATAATTAAAACAAGATTGCTTACTTAATTGGGACTCATTTATATACTTTTAGTTTGAATAATTTACTTGTGAAAACTTACATCTATTTATTAAAAAAATATACTATTTGTGACCACTTCTATGTTGTGCGTTGCCCGGTCCACCAAGCCCGAGCCCAAACACTTGCACGGGTTAGGGCTTGAAAACGGTGTTGGCCTGAAGGCCTTTCACCCTACTTTTGATGATGATAACTTATGAAGTTATCTTACTAATGATCTTGTAATTATTAAGTTTCAGATATTCATCAAAATCTTAATTGGCGTTTTAGCTTCAACAAAAGACTCGAAGTCAAGATTCAAACTATCACGTATTGATTCAAGAGCTCGCATTTAAAGATCGCATCAGTACTCGAGATGGAGGCAACCTCTTTGGATCGTGTTTTGGATCGAGTTGACTTGGAGAAAAAGATCGACAAAAGACTTTGGTTTAGGTTTGTTTGTTTGTTTAAATCTTGTATAAGGATAGTCTATTTTGAATTGTTCAAGTATACACACGCAAGATTTATAGTTTTTTGTTTTCGATTTAACCGTTTTAATTTCAAGAATTTATGTTTACATGATTTATATCTACATAGAAGTTTTATGGCTTATATATGTTTGGATTCTATCTACACATATTAGAGATTTATTATTTAGAAAAACTTATTTCTATGTTTCATGTGTTTTGGTTCAACATGTATACGATTTTGAGTTTCGGATTATCGAGTATACATATATCAATTCATGAATAGATTTCATCCAAAGAAGTTTACATGGTTTATATGTATATTGGATTTTATCCATATAGATTGATTGTTCATATATGTTTAGAAAAACTTATTTTGTTGTATCAGTTCATGTGTTTAAGTTTTATTTTTATCAAACTTATTTTGGTATTTATTATCAAAAACAAGTGTATATCATTTGATTCTATCCATACACACTATGCTTCAAATATGTTTAATATCTTGTTTTTATATTTATATAAGTTTATAGAAAATCGGATTTCCATTTCAATGTTTGGATTTTGAAAAATACGGTTTTTGATTTTTTTTCCTATATTTCTTTATTGAAAAAGTAGTTCAATTGTTTGTAATATGTGTTGATTTTTAATCACACATATTTATACTTTAAAGTATTTATATGAACTTATTTTTTTGGAATTTATGAGGTTTTATTGGAATACATATGGGTTTCAAAGTCAAACTGCCGTTTTGGGCTGCTTACGGTTGACCGTAGGCTAATTCGGTCGACCGATGCGCATATATGCACAGCCCCACTAGCGGTCGACTGACCGCTCGACCGACTGGCTCAAGCCCACTTTCGGGCTTGGCTCGGTCGACCAACAACCCTAATGGTCAAAAAATTGATCCGTTGGCCGGTCACCGGGTAATCGACTAACATGCCAGTTTGGCCTAGGTTTTGCCCCCTAACGGCTAGTTTCTGTTTGGGCTATTTAAAGGGGTTTTTGAGGCCAGATTTAAACAAAATTTTTAGAGCTAAAATCTCTATCTTCAACTGTGTTACTACAGCAAGCTTTAGAGTTTTAAAATCTATATCTCTATTTGTTTCAAAGTTATGAAAATTAAAAGAAAATAAGTTTTGAGAATCTAGTTTCTATTCTTCAATTCCTTTATCGCTTCAAGAGTTTTCCTAAGTGTTTTTTCTCTATGTTTCTTTTCTAAATCTTTGATCACTCACATACTTGAGCTTTTCATGCAAATCTATCCTTTAGAATCTTGTATTGTGAAAGATTTTATTTGTGATCTTTATGATCACCAAGTATTATTTATGATCTTTGCGATCACTAAGTTGTAATCTTTTTTTATTTTGTGCTTGGTGTTGTGCCTGCCCTCTTGTGTAGAGGTGTGAGAGAGTTGGAGTTATGTACTCCCGATTGTAAGTTGTAATTCCTCGATGGAGGTTCTTTGTGGAAGATCCTTAGTGAATAGTTGAAATCCTTCTGTGTGATGGCGGGGATGTGAAGCGGTAGCTCGAACCTCGAAACATATCATCATATTTGCATTTGGATCTTTCTCTCTCAACTCTCTACTCTTTATATCTCGCATTGCAATTGTTGTTATATCTATTCATGCTTAATATTGTTTTATGTGTTCACACTAATATTCAATCAAGAGAGCTATTAAAGCACCTCAACTCTTAATTTAAAAGAATCGTGAGGAGAGCTTTAAAGCCCCTTCACGGGAAATTCAGTTTCTCTCTTTGTTACACGTTGTGTGTTAGCATTTAGCTTTAATTTCGCATTATTTGTCACTAGATTAGCACTACACCTATTCACC